>JBANSL010000015.1:62217093-62764593 GCA_037127255.1 Persicaria tinctoria | reverse complement strand
CCGTGGAAATACATGCCACTCAGCCAAAGAAAGATGATGGAGAGTTGGCCGAAATGGGCACTAAAGATTTTTCGAGAGATCTCCTCCAAATCACTGGTATGGCTATCGAAATCGTGAGCATCAGCATGTAGATTCCAGATCCAAGTGGTTGTTTCAGGGCCCTTAGCTATTGTCCTTGAAAAATGACCCGGTCTGGCCCATTCCTCAAATGAGGTTTTTATGGGGTCCCTATCTACCAAAATTTTGACTTCTGGTTCCGGCGAACGAATAATCATTGAGTCCTCCTCTTTCCGGACACGACATAAAAAGAGACCTGCCAAGCGTCAAGTAATTAATGAACCTATGAGAGATATTTCAAATGAGTTTAGTTTTTATTTATCTTCTATTTCCCATCTCTCTAGTTTCTTTAGTTCTTCACTAGAACAAGTATGATCGGGAAGTCGATCTAAGGCAAGTGTTCGGATCTATTATGACATAGCCGCGAGGCGCTCAATGGACCCTTTTATTATTATAAAACCTTTCTGGACTTTGTATTGATGTAAAAAACGCTCTTTTTGTTACTCCTATCTAAATTATAAGGTCTTAGGTGGAACTACTTAATTTAATGTTTTACAGAGATTCTAATAATTCGTATTACTATATAGTTTAGTTATTGGAGGGTAAATCATTCAAATTCAAGTCAAAGTTTTTCTTTTTTTTAGTATTAATAGCTAGTAATCTAAAAGAAAGAAAGCTAGTCTGTACTCTATTTGTTTATTCTTTAACCGTACGAAATACCCGACAAACACTCTTAGAAGGGATAGAATTCCATTCTTTGATTGGTTCTTCCGATCCTTATTTTATTTAACTCATAGATAGATAGAACATTCAATTTAACAAATAGAATATCAAAAATTGGACATTTTTTATTCGAAACGCCTCGTGATCTTCAACCAATTATGTGCTTCAATATAATTACCCGGAGTAAGCGCTATCGCTTGTTTCCAATACTCAGCGGCTTGATCGAACCAAGCCTCCGCAATTTCCGAATCTCCCTGTCGAATGGCCTGCTCTCCCCGGTAATGACATATCACATCCATATTATTAAACGCTTGTGGTAAGAATGGGTTTCGTTCTAGTGCCCTAAAATAATATTCTAAGGCTTTCGTATGATCCCCATTACTTGTGTGAATAAGGCCTATGTTATAGAGTATATAACTTCGATCGTAGGGATCAATTTCTAGTCGCATAGCTTCATAATAATTCTGTAAAGCTTCTGCATAATTTCCTTCGGATTGGGCTGACATCCGTTACGGTCGTCATTCGATTAAAAAACGAATCTCCGTTCCAGAACCGTACGTGATATTTTCATATCATACGGCTCCTCCCTTAATATGCATACTGAGAATATTTTTCTCGTTTTTGATTCCATGTATCTATTATTCTCATTATGAATTGAGCGGGGCTAGTGCTTTTGCACGAAATTTCTAGCCAACCTTCCTGTGTGGGAGCTTTTGTTAACATCAACCTTGTTGGTACTAGATAGAAATGGTAACTCCAACAATTTCTTTGTCCTCAACGCCCCCTAATTTCCAGAAATTAGTCACTTCAACAGTCTTTGATGGTTATATGGGTATCCAAGGTACGAACGAGATGGATATTTGTTGGCCCAACCATTCTTTTAAGTCCCAACCCGTAGAGGGGGGGTAAGTCATTTTTAACAAAGCTTTAGTCTTGTTGATTTCTAGGTGTAGTGCTTTTCACCAATGCTGCCTATTAGAACTAGTAGAGTGGGGTTGGCCCGGAATACAGAACCAACAGGTGTAACCTTTCGCTCAATACTAAAATGGCTAGTGGAAGCATATGAGGCTGCATTAATCGAGGATACACGACAGAAGGAATTGTTCTATTTATAAACTTCACCTTCAAGAAGCGTAGATTTTTTTCAACAATCTATCAAAAAAAGGATTTTTTATTCTTTCGCATAAGAATAAGACTGGGGTAAAAAAAAGAATCAAATCACACCATCTCTGTAATAGGTAAATGCCTCCTTTTCGCCCGAAGTTGTTGGAATTATTCGTAATAAAATATTGGCCACAACCGAAAAGGTCTTATCAATAAAATTTCCATTTATCCGTGATCTAGGCATAGGTACCAATCCATTCTAAAATTCTTTTCATTCCCCCTCTAGGGGGAAAATGACCCTACAAAGAAAGGAATTGTAAAATACGAAATAGCATAAAAAAGATTCAGTAAAAAAAACATAAATTCAATATCAACAATCAACAAATAAAATGTAAAGATGTGAACCCTCTACTACGACTCATATTAAAAGACTCAAATTGCTCCTTTTTGTAGGAAGAAAAAAATATTTGGAGACAATTCGAAGTTATCCTATAGTATACGAACGACCGAACTAGTCCTATTTCATCGAAGCTGAAGAATCAAGTCATTTTTCCTAGCGATTCACTTTGGTTGGATTAGGATCCAAAGAGGGGGGAAATAAGCGAATAAGTCTTCTATAATCTAAACGGAATAACCGTCTATTTTGTTTGTGTTATGTACATAGTGAGTAGATATTATACAACCAAATAGCCCCAGGATGAGTCATGTATTTGTAAAAGATCTATGAAATAATCACCTTTTTGGTGAAAACTTCAAAATAAATTCATTTTCTAAGTTTTATGAAATCGTCGTTTAAATGGAATCATAATCGAAAGGTATCCATTAATCATAGTCTAAAAAACATAAACCCATCAATCCGTTGATTCCTTCCAATTCATTGATTTAATCTCGTATAAATATGATATCAGATATCAGACAAGGGCGGAAACAGCATCTTCGCAAATATGAAAAATATATCTTTCAAATTTTCCCAAGAAAAAACTTTTTTATTTGAATACCCGAGCCTTGAAAAGATCTTGACCAAAAATGGGATATTTTTTTAGTTAGAATTGCTTGGTTGTGCCTTACCTAGCCAAGCCCCCCCCCCCCCCCCCAAAAAAAAAATAGGAATAACTCGCTATTCGTTCGGTTCCTGGGTCATAATTGTTGTGTAGGAGAGGTGGCCGAGTGGTTCAAGGCGTAGCATTGGAACTGCTATGTAGACTTTTGTTTACCGAGGGTTCGAATCCCTCTCTTTCCGTACCTTCACCCAACTTAACAACAACGCCGATCGTAACAAATTAACCAAGAGGTATATCCTTTTATTTTGGGGAAAGGAGGCTCATTTTTCCGAAACCTTTTCTAAACCCTTTTATTTAAGGTAGGCTTAAGTCTGATGGGAATAATATTCTACGACCAGCAATTCATTTATTTTCAAACCGACCCACTTATTATCTATTATTTGATTGACTACTCCTTTATATGGGAATGGGTGAAGAGTTAAATGTTTTGGCAATTCCTCACTGTGGGATGAATCCAGATAATTTTGAACGAGAGCTTTTGATTTTTGCTTATCCCTCGCCATAACAATGTCGGTGGGTTTGCAACGATAACTTGGTATATCTACTATACGACCATTAACTAAAATATGTCTATGATTAACCAATTGGCGGGCTCCAAGAATAGTCGGCGCCATACCCAATCGAAAAAGGATGTTGTCCAAACGCATTTCAAGTAATTGGAGTAAAACCTGACCTGTTGACCCTTTGGCTTTTCTCGCGATACGGAAGTATTTAAGTAATTGTCATTCTGTAATACCATAATGAAACCGTAATTTTTGTTTTTCTTCTAGACGAATACGATATTGAGATCTTTTCCCGGAACGTGATGGGTTTCTAAGATCTCTAGGCTTTTTATTAGTCAGTCCTGGTAAAACCCCCAGACGTCGTATTTTTTTGAAACGAGGCCCCCGGTAACGCGACATAAAAACTCCTTATTTATTGTTATTGATTGATATTTCATTTTTATATTAAAACTGAACGAAATCCCCTGAAGTATTCTCTTGATTGGACTAGAACGACTAATGGCACTAGACGGAAAAGTGAGATTAAAGATGTACGTATCCGAAGTTCCTCCTTGTTTTTGTATTAAAATGCATTATTCATTATTTTATTCTTGTATTTTCAATTTCATTTATGAATTTTATTTTCATATTTGAGTCTTTCAATTTTTATCATTTTTGTAATTGTATTTTAGTATATATATATACATAATATTAATATACATTAATTTCATTTTAATTTATTGTATATATATTTTTATTCTTAGTTCAGTTACTATTTAGTCTTGAAGTTTTGTTGTATATTTCTTTCGATTCTATTCCCTAGAATAGAAAGAAAGCAAAAACATAGAATTACATTTTCTTATTCTTAATAGAATAAAAATTAAGTAATAAAAATATAAAATAACGAATCGAATAATATACAAACCAATATATATAAAACCATCGAAAAGAAAAATACGAAAAAGGATCCGTTGAGTTGTTTTGCCGAGACATAAGAAAGCGTCGACCTTTTGAAAAAGGAAAGGTGTCTTTATTCTTTCATTTCCAAGAAACAGAATCGTATAAAAAATAAAACAAATAGAGAAAAGCCGGCTATCGGAGTCGAACCGATGACCATCGCATTACAAATGCGATGCTCTAACCTCTGAGCTAAGGGGGCTCACATAAGAGAAACTTTACATGCATAATAATTCCAAAAACTAGATCTTAGTTATTAACTATTTATAAATCATAAAAAATAGAAATCGATTTCAAACCTCTATTGAAGTAAATAAAGTATAGAAATAAGATAAAGATTCCTATACCGATTTAGAATTTGATATTTGATATTTATTACATCCCAATCCTAACAATTAGAATAATACATTTATCTTTTTTTATCAATCAAAAAATTTTAAATTTAGAATTTAATATACATTTATTTAGAAATCTTAATTTAATAAAAATGGGAATATATATATATTATTATTATATTCTAATTATTATTATAAAATTTTTTTGCAATTTGCATTCAATTGTGAGTTCTATCTATAAAAATTCATTAATTCATTTGAATCAAATCAAAAAATGATAGATAAAGGTTTCAGATCAGAATAAAACATTCCGGTTGCTTTTATTTGAAAACTAAGACAAAAAAGAATCGATCCTTTGAGTATTTCAACTTTCATGGTAAAATGAAAAATGGGTTCATATCTATAGTGATAGATATCTGTCTATATTGAATTGAAGATAAAAAAGCGATAGAATTCTTTCTGGTTGGCCCATATCTAATATGAGCTAACACCATAAATTAAAGAAAATAGGCAAAACAAAAAAGTATGAAATTCCTTATAGAATCGAATTTAAAGGTTCCGGTATAAAAAAAGGATTCAAAAAGGGAAAGTACATCACACTGAAATCTTCAGCATACAAAAAAGAGGGGATATGGCGAAATCGGTAGACGCTACGGACTTAATTGGTTTGAGCCTTAGTATGGAAACTTACTAAGTGATAACTTTCAAATTCAGAGAAACCCTGGAATTAAAAAAAAATGGGCAATCTTGAGCCAACTCCTGCTTTCAAAAAGGAAAGAAAAAGGGGATAGGTGCAGAGACTCAATGGAAGATGTTCTAACAAATGGAATTGACTGGCTTGCGTTGTAATATGTTATAAGAATTCTTCGATCTAAACGCCAAAAAGGATGAAGAAGAAACCTGCATAGGTACTTAAATAGAAAGACTATACTATGATATAATAAAAAATACAAAAATATTGATGACGAACCGAAATTTTCTTTTATGAATATGAAAAAAATGGAAGAATTTTTTTGAATCGATTCTAAGTTGAAGAAAGAATCGAATATTCGTTTATTAAATTAAAGCATTTACTCCACAGTTTGGTATATCTTTTGAAGAACCGATCCATCAGATGAGAATGAAGATAGAGTCCCATTCTACGTGTCAATCCCGACAACAATGAAATTTATAGTAAGAGGAAAATCCGTCGACTTTATAAATCGTGAGGGTTCAAGTCCCTCTATCCCCAAAAAGCGCATTTGATTATCTAACTAATTATCCTCTTTTTTTGTTAACGGTTAAAATAAAAATTGGGTCTCTTCCTAAAGGTATTCGAGTAGAAAAGTGTTGATCTTATCAACAGTCTTGTGATATAAATTATACATGAATTTGAGCAAGGAGTACTCCACTCATTTGAATGATCCCCAATACATATCATTACTCATACTAAGACTTACATACAAAGTCTTCCTTTTCAAGATCCGGGAAATTCCGGGGCCTAGATAAGACTTTGTAATACCCTTTCACCTTTTTAATTGACATAGACCCCAGTTTTTTTAATAAAATGAGTAGATGATGCGTAGGGAATGGTCGGGATAGCTCAGTTGGTAGAGCAGAGGACTGAAAATCCTCGTGTCACCAGTTCAAATCTGGTTCCTGGCACAAGATTTATTTGGATGAGTATCCATTTTTCAAAAATGGATATGGATCTATATGCATTAATCGTATAGATCCTGCACATACGTAACTTATTTCTCTAGGTGTCTATAGATCTACCTCTTGCAAACTTGGGGCTCGGGGGGGCTTCACTACGCCAAGTCGGCTTGCCTGGGGCTTCGATTCCTCTATAAATTCGAGGCCCTGGAAGACGGTTACTACCACTCTCTCTCTCATTCTCATTCTCTCGTTTCCTCTTCATCCAATGTTGTAATTCAATCTTCTGACAATCTCTCTTCTCTTTGGTTGAGCATGGCCATTACCAACCCCGAAAAAGGAAAGCAAAAGATGCTGGAATCAAGATCAGTACCCAGGAAGAAGGCTAGTCACGGGATTGCCATCGCCGAACCCAATGATCCATCCGATGGGACACCAAACCCAAAGGATAAGGGGGCTACTCCAAACACTGAACCATCTAAAGGAAAAAGGAAACCTACTCTTGATGTGGAGAGACTTCGGTCTCGACTGTCAGGGGTTAAAGAAAACATCCTCAAACTCCAGAAAACAACAATGTATGCCACCATTATCGGTGAACCTGTGGAGCTGAAAGAAATCCGGAAAAAGATCAGATTTGACTGGAAATTTGTGGAGGGTGGATTCCAGGTAACGCCGCTATCCGACAACTGGTTTGAGATGAAATTCTTACTTCCTAAGGACAGGGACCGGGTGTGGAACAGTCGCCCGTTTCATATCCTGGGCCAGCTACTGTTGCTCAAGCCTTGGAAACAAGGCTTTGATCCGGCTTCTGAATCCATATCAACCCTCGATATGTGGATTAGGATCCTTGGACTCCCATCGGAGTACATAAGCAAGGAAGTCTTAGCCACGATCATTGAGGAGAACGGACTCAGCACCATCTTGAAACTTGATGCTTTCACAACCAAGGGTGTGCGAGTTCGTTATCCCCGCATCTGTATTAATGTAGACATCACACTGATCCCGGACAAGAAGGTGTTTGTCCTGGATGAAAATGATAACTTAAGAGAGTATCCAGTCTGGTTCGAAGAGTTTCCTGAGGGGTACGGAAGCTGCGGCTCGCCTGAGCACTTCTTCTCGGACTGCCCTCATCGTCAACTGGTGCACAATCCGATCAATGTGACCCTCCCCAAGCCAAAAACGAAGGAGCAGAGGAAGGAGGATCTGACTGGCGATGAAGACGATCGAGACTGGATCAAAGTGGCCTCCAAAGGAAAAGCGGATGGCCCATCCTCCCGCGTGGGCAACCCTAAGTCCGAGCTTCTTAAGAACATTGGAATCAATGTTTCTTATAAGTCGGATTCATCCTCATCCAAGCTATCCGGAAGAACCTCTAGCATCTCCTCTCGTGTGGGTGGGGAGGTGCCTGATCCGAGCCCAGTGGCGACTGAGACGGTGCCGAGCAGTGAAGCAGCTCAGGTGAACCTTCCTAGTGATGAGCCGAAAAGATTGTAGGCCGAGTTACCCCCATTGCCAATTACCCTAAAGCCTGGTGATGATGACGCCTTTGATTTCGACAATGTGCTATGCGTCGAAGACCTGGATGAACCCATGGACTTCCTATGCCATGAAACCTTTGAAGAGGTGCTCAATGGGATTCCTACTGGTGTAGAATTTCATTTGGGAGACATTTACAACTCGGCTATGTTTGCTCAGACTGGAAACAATGTTGCTGCTCCCTCAACTCCGACAGGCTCCTTTGTCCAGAGGATGGAAAAACTCGGCGTCACAACCACTACAACGTCTGAATCAGGAAAGCGGAAAAATGGCATGGGGGATAACGATACGGCCTCTTCCTATCTGAAGGAAGGAGGCGGCAAGAAGCCAAGGACTGATGAATGACAACCTCGACAATTGGCGGGAAAAGGCAAGTCAGACTAAATTAGCTTTGAATATATCTCATGGAACCTTTATGAACCTTCGTACTAAACTAGATCTAATGATCACATTTTGTATTGTAAATATCTCGGGGTGGAGGGTGAACTTTGCTTGTTGGTTTATGATAAAATTCTGAATCCAAAATCGTGCTGTGTATGATAGTGCTAGGCAGTTAAGAAGGGTGTTAAGCGTGGAGTCGATCGTATGGAAATCGTATCTATGTAAGGGTTGGAACTATCAAATGTTAATAGATGCATATTTATATTACATCCTTTGCATTTTGATTTGGATACTGAGTGAACATCGATATGTACCCAACCGTGCAAAACAATTCAAAACCAACATCAAAACGACAACGACCAACACAAACATTAAATCGAGCGTGTCTACTATTATCGGGCACATGAACTATGTGCTTGGCTTGTCCAGCGACCCTTGGCTCTGGGCAAGGGCTTCAGCGACTAGCACACCCTCCAAACTAGCCTTCAAAGGCTATCACAAGCTGAAGCATGGTGGTCTACCCACCCTTCCAACCGAGACACTAAAACATGCGAGCAGTTATACCAAATGACGCTGCCCCCAACAAAATAAAATAGAACACCACCGCATCCTCACTCCTGGGCCGAGATGGGACCAATTCAAAGTAAAAAGCACGTCGAAGAAAAATTGGACCACGAACAAGCCAAATAAAAGGGAGCAATATGGCCGGGTGGTGCGAAAACCAGTCTCGCACCCCCACAATAACATGGTCCAATGAAAGTGAGTTTCTGGAACTGTAGGGGGATTGGGTGGCCTACGTTCTGGGTGGAAATCGGCACGTGGTGTAAATCAGAGCACATCCACTTGCTTGCACTCGCAGAGACAAAAACTGATAAAATCCCCCCTTCGTCGGCATGGATGGGGACGGGATTCGACAAAGCCATCTGGTCTCCAGCAGTCGAAAAATCGGGCGGCTTGGGTCTCCTATGGAAGGAAAACGGTGTCCTAAATGAAACCATTGACATAATTGTACAAATGCCAAGAGCAATTGCGGTCAAATACACTAACATAATCGATAACTTCTCATGCCATATCTGGTTCATCTATGCTCCTCCACAGGAGCAGCAGAAACCTGGGTTCTGGAACCCGGTAATGGAAGGGATAAAGCAATCCACAATCCCGTGCATCATCATGGGAGATTTTAATGAAATCGGCTGTTTTGAGGATAAAGAAGGCGGAGCACCAACACACCCACGCAGATTCATTCGACTCGCAGAAATCAAAACACAATGTTCCTTACTAGAGATCCCGACCTGGGGGAATCCCTTTACATGGAGAAAGAAACAAGAAGAAATTGGGAACATAAAGGAGAAAATTGATAGGGTTTTGGTCCAGCATGAAATAATACACCAATATCCAGCAATATGCACTAAAAATGGTGCCTTTTCATCATCAGACCATTGTACAATAACCGTTGAGCTAAGTACCAGCCAAACATTCAAACCCCCGCCTTTCAAATTCGAGAACGTTTGGTTACAACAACAGGACTTCATAAACATAATCAAACAGGCATGGCGATATAAATGCCACGGATCAACAATGTATCAACTGGTCCGGAAAACAAAATTACTCAAAGACAAAGCCAAGAGTTGGAACAGAAGTACATTTGGAAATATATTTAGACAACTGACAAAAGTAGAAGAAAAACTGCTACAAATACAACAACGTAACCCAAACAACTCACAAGGTAATTGCCACAAACAAGAATTGAACTTAATCAAAAAGAAGGAACAACTACTTAGTTTTCAAAAGTCATACTGGCATCAACGAGCTAAATCCAAACACATTAGACTTGCTGATTCCAACACGGGATATTTCCACAGAGTAGCCTCTGGTAAAAGAAATAGGAAATTCATACGAAGCATAACCACTGCTGATGGCACTCAGGTAACAGGAGAAAATAACATAAATAATGAGATCAGGAAGGATTTTCAGAAACGATTTACAAAACAATCAATCAACAAAGCCAAAATGCTTGACTTTCTGTCCCTAATTTCCCAAGATATCACGGAGGAGGAAAACAGAATACTCATAACCATTCCCTCTAATGGCGAAATAAAAAAGGTCGTGTTTAGTATAGGCAAGAACAAAGCCCCGGGCCCAGACGGCATGACAGCTGAATTCTATACTGCATCTTGGGATGTGGTGGGCCCCTCAGTGATTAAAGCTGTAAAAAGCTTTTTCGTCTCTGGAAGGATACTAAAACAAATAAACCACACGTTCATCACACTACTCTCCAAAACAGAACAACCAAGTACAACGGCCCACTATAGGCCCATCAGCTTGTGCTCCACAATATACAAAATCATATCAAAAATCTTAACAGAACGTTTGAAACGGGTAATGGGTAAACTAATAAATCCACTACAAGGTGCCTTCGTTTCCGACAGGGCTATCCAGGACAATGTACTTATCGCCCATGAAATATTCCACTCCTTCAAATCAAGAAAGGGGAAAAAGGGCTGGCTTGCCCTTAAACTAGACATGGAAAAAGCATATGATCGTGTGGACTGGGAATTCACATAATCAGTCATGACCAAATTCGGTTTCCACCAAACGTTCGTCAAGTGGGTCATGGAGTGCATCACGTCGGTGTCGTTCTCTGTGCTTGTCAATAATGGACCTACAGAACTCTTTACACCAACCAGAGGCCTAAGGCAAGGCGATCTGCTGTCACCGTTTCTCTTTATTCTTGGGGCTGAGGTCCTGGGCCGGCGCCTAGCAGTGGAGTCCTTACAGCCTGAGAAAAGAATTGGATTCAGATTCGGTCACTCTGGACCCTGTATACCCTTCCTGGCCTTTGCTGATGATATTTTGATCTTCCTTAAAGGCAGCAACGAAGCGTGTCACAAGATCAGACACATTCTGGAGGACTATTGTCAAATTTCGGGACAAAAAGTAAACTTCCATAAATCTTCATTCCAAGCCACGTGTGGAATACACCGAAACAGAATCGCAGAAATCGGAAGAACACTAGGCATATCCCACTCCCAATCGGTAGAAAAATACTTAGGATGCCCCATTATTGATGGAAAGGTGAACAAAGACACTTTCAAGGAAGTCATCACAAAAACAAAAGACCAACTGACCAAATGGTGAGCGGATTCGCTATCTCAACAAGGCCGTGCCACACTTATTGGCTCAAACCTATCAGCAAAACCACTATATATAATGCAAAACTTCATGCTTCCAACCACAATGCATAAAGAACTGGATACCATAAATAGATGCTTCCTCTGGAACAAGGATGCACAGCATAGACCACTTATAGGGTGGGATAAAATATGCAAATCAAAAAAATCAGGAGGATTAGGAATCAGGAAAGCAAAAGAAATGAACGAAGCACTACAGTTAAAGCTGCTATGGAAGGTACTAGCTGAACCCCATAACCCCTGGGTCCAAATAATCACATATAAATATCTTAAAAGGACTAATATCCTAGAGTATGAAAAATCCGGGAACTTATCATGGCAATGGGCAAAACTAACAAACCTACTCCAAAAGTTCAAAAAAGGACTCATCTGGTCTATAGGGAACGGTTTATCTGTCAAATTTTGGTCAGATAACTAGGTTTCCCAAGAGCCACTGCACTGCCGGCCCAATTGCCCGGCTCACTACAACAAAAATGAACTGGTGAGCGAATACATAATGAATGGACAGTGGTGGAGGGAAAAACTAAATGACACCCTACCAAAAAAAATAGTTGATGAAATACTGGCAGTAGAGCTGCCAGTGACTACATTTGAAGACCGCCTGTACTGGTGGCCTGACAAGAATGGCTGGTTCACCACTTCCTCAGCCTATAAACTCCTCACGAATGCTTCGGTGGATGAGTCGCGGGACTATGAATGGATATGGAAACTCAACCTACAACCTAAAATAAAAAAAATTCTATGGAGAATAGCGCGGCTAGGCCTGCCCACTAAAGCTCGACTCGCGGCTCGGGGGGTTCCAATTCCTTCCTCTTGTGACCGCTACTCTGATTGTGTGGAGGATGATGTCCACATCCTTACAGAATGCTATCCAGACCTATTAAGTCATAACCTAAGCACAAAGGAGTGGCAACAATTACAACATACAATAAACAGATCCAGGAGTACAAATGAGCTGATCAGATGGCTATGCCAAGTACCTAAAGCTAAGATCTGTACCATTGTGACAGGATGGTGGAGCATCTGGTACTTCAGAAACGCAGCTACGTTTAGAAAAATTAAACCGGCATCAACAGCAGACATAGAAGCATTCGCGACAAGACAAACAGCAAACTGGACAAGAGCATGTCAAATTGAAAATAATAGCCCTACAAATAACAAGACGCGTATCCACGATACAAGAAATAAACAAACCAACCAAACACACAAATTGATCGGCAAAAATTGGCGTAAACCACCACGGGGAACCTATAAGGTAAACTTTGACGGTTCTTCCCTACGCAACGGGCAAGGTTCAGCCGGCATGATTATAAGGGACTGGAATGGCAATCCTATCCAAATTGCTTACTCCAGACTTGGTCGCGCCTCACCCCTCCAGGCGGAGGCGGCGGCTCTGAAACTAGCAGTACTGGAGGCTAATAAGCTACAACTAAAAAACTTGATTTTTGAGGGAGACTCGAAGATCATCACTGACCATCTATCTGCTAATATCCGATGCCTCTGGGAGGTGGAAATGACCCTATCGGATATAAAAACCATAACTCGAAGTATGGGAAAAGTCTCCTTTTCTCATATACCCCGCGCTGGAAATAGAGTGACTGACAAGGTTGCACACCTTTGCCACTCTATTTATGGGGTTCACATAACAACTGACAAAGATCTCCGTGATCTCATCCTACGGGATGCGCTTGGATAGTCCGCTATCCAAATCCTTTCCTAATAAAAAAAAAAAAAATTAACCACGTGGAGTGGTTTATTTTTTTTTACTTTTTTTTACAGTAAGCAAGAATTAGGTGAACCTTACTAAAGTAAGGTGTCAGCATGATCATCCGAATAGATGATGTTACAGAGATCCCTAAGATTAGGGAGATTACAGAGAGTACAATTGTCCCTAGACTTAGCTATGAAATCTGCTGCTTTGTTGGCTTCTCTCTAGCAGTGTCTGAATTCGATGCTGTCAAAGTTTGCACTAAGATTCTTGATGGTTGTATTGTGAAATGATCAACGTACCATTTAAATGGGTTATAAAATATCTGATTTAAAATTAAAAGTAGAACGGTTATAAACTTGATAGAACTAAACTAAGATTGTATTTTATATATATAGAGAGAGAGAGATCATTCATTTAACTCTAAACCGCTAAATTAGACATATTTGAACTAAATTAAACCTCAAGAGCATCAACGTACGTAGATGAGATGTAGGAGAACAATATCATTAATGAGGTTATTGTAGTTGGCCGTGTGAAGAAGAAATGCAATCCAATCCTATCCTGCACTCTATTGACTTCATGAAAAGCACACGAGCGTTGAATTGAGGACACATATAATCATACATAAAGATCTCAATTTCCTAGATCGCGACGCCGAGAGCCAATAATAGATGTTAGTAATACAAATGTATTTTTTATAATTTTTTTTAAGATTAAATATACTCTGTATGTTAAAATATTGTTGTGATGTAGGGAGTGAAGTAGGAAGTGAAGTAGAAGATCTTCATTGGCCATGCTGTTGATAATCACCAAGCAGTTTCCTTAATTGACACCCTTTTCACTCCGAGATCAATAACTACGGATGCCAAGATACAAGGCTAGAGCCTCAGCAACAACCATAGAGGAAGAAACACATCGTAATATGGCGCCGCTTGGCAAGACATTTCCAATATGGTCTCTAATGACATAACTTGTAGAATTTTCATCAAACACATATGTCAAAATAAATTTTGCAATTGCCATCGAATGGTTTGAGCCACTTGATGTTTTTCTTTTTCCTATGTCTGATCGGTTTCAGTGTCTTTTTCCCTGATTGTTTTCAAATTCTTCTTGTTCGTACAGGTCTATAGACTCTACCATGTCGTGGCTAATTTTGCTCTTTATGTCTTATCAGTTCGTTTAAGATTTCGTATTTGATATCTTTAAATGTTTTGTTATATGTGTTTGTGTTTTGTACTATTCTTTCAATCTTTGATTCGATTTTGGTAAATGGTTGCATTGCAAGAGAAGGTGGATTGAATCTCTTGGTGATTGATTGGTTGCACATCTCACAATAAGAGTGGACTACACAAATCTCGTAAATTACGGTTCTTTCCCGGTCTTATCCTAATTCTAGCGAGATTTTAAAAAAAGTTGAATGATATGTGTGTGTGATCAGAAAGAGATAAGAAAAAAGTTTTACAAAAGTTGAATCTCGTCCCAGTCACATCTTGCAAAATTTTCATGAGACGGGACATGATAAGAAAATTCAAAATCTCCCAAATCCCGTCTCGTCCTGCATATATATTAAAAACTATATGTGTGTGTGAGATCGGAAAGAGATATGAGGTTCAATTTTTAACACTGTTCTAAAAATCTCGCCTAGGCGCCGCAGTATCCGCCTAATACTTTTTAGAATACTGATTTTTAATTGATAATAATAATCCTTATTAGTTATATATTTACTTATTTCATTTATAACATTTATTTGTAAAAAAGATCAAAATCCTATATATTCAGATGAGATCTTCGACTTCCATTCGACCCAAAATAAAAAAAAAAAACTAGAGCTTCTGATTACTACTTATATTTATTTTTAATATATATATATATATATATATATATATATATATATATATATATATATATATATATATATATATATATATATATATATATATATATATATAAGATGAGCAAAAAAATTTATTTGGGGTTAGATGTTTTTTTTATAATATATTTTACTCAAGGGATATGGCCCGTCTTATCTCGGTTCAATTTATCACGAGAGGGCTAAGGTATTTGCATGTTTCAAGAAAAAAAATGAATCTCCTCCTGATCTCATCCCATCAAAACTACACGGACGATTTAATCCGTCAAATGCGAGTGTCCATATGAATTTCTTTCTTTTTTTTTTTACAGTAGGTAAAATGTGGGGATGCCTTACACAGAACGTAAGGGATGACCCTGATCATCCTGAAGGATGATGAAATACAGTTCCTTATTAAAAGGGATTGTTAAACTATTACAAATTACACCTTTTGTTGCAATATAATCTGCAACTCTTTTTGCATCTCTATGACAATGAGCGAATTCTAACAAATCAAAGGATGCTGTAAGGATTCTGATTTGCTCCACTTGATGGATAATTTCCCACTTGACATCAGTTTCCTTTCTAAGGACTTTGATGAGGTCTTGATTGTCTCCTTCCACTATGATCTTTCTGAGCCCTCTTGACCTTGCTTTTTGCATTCCAAGTATTACTGCAGCGGCTTCAGTTTGAAGAACATAACTGATAGAAGATTTTTAGTCGCCTTAAATCCTATCAAATATAACCGACTAACCTAACTAATGTAGTTTGGCAAGCACGGGTCGATCCCACAGAGAGTCTATGATTCGTAAGCAAATCAGAGTGCGTCAACAAGAACAAGAAATAAAGGGGGGATTTTTGATGGTTTGAACTAACTAGTTAAGAAACTATAGCAAGCAAAACAATAAAGTAAAACAGATTAAGTGAACAAATATGAGAGAATAGCTCAGGTCAATCAATCTCAGCAATCAGGTTTGTTCATTGATCATAGAAATCAGATAGATAACTTCCTCTTGAATACTTTGTTGTGGAAAGACTAGGTCTTTCGAATCCAATTCCTTATCAAATCTAGTTAACAGGACAACCAGACCCTGAAAACCCTAATTATCAAACAATCTTGAAACTATCAAGATTCAATTCAATAATCGATTAAACTTAAAGGAAATCAACAAAGACAATCGACGCGCACAACCAGTTATTGCATCAATTGTAAATCAATTCTTTATACAAATCCCTAAATCAACAAGTTTCAGAGATTTATACTTTGCTACTCAAGAACATAGATAACTCAACCAGAAATTACCTATATCTAGCTATAAATTATCATGAAGAGGCATCAGTTGATCAGACTAACGGAAATTCACGAAACCCTAAACAATCTAAGCAAAGAATTGATAATATTCAACGAAGAGTATTAAGAACGGAAATCTCACAATGAAATAAAAAACCTGAAGCTTCGATTAATTTCCCCGAGCAAAGAGGATTAGTTGTTCATAATCGATAAATTAGCAAACATTAGGAAATCAAACTACGTACACAAACCTGTTCGTCCTCCCCCCTGTTCGATTGAAAAACAAAAACTAAAACCCACGTACAAGACTCCAACGTTTCATGTTTCCCCTTAATTAAAAATTCAGAATAAAAATAAACAGCTGTTTCTGAAGACGGAAGAAAACTCGGGTGTGCCACAAAACTCGGCCGAGTTTCTTCTTGTTCCACCCAAGTTTCTCTGAATCCACAAGCTCGGTTTCCTTCACAAAACTCGGCCGAGTTTTCTAGCATTTCGGCCCGAGTTTCCTCCCAAACTCACAACTCGGTTCTCTTCAATGGACTCGGCCGAGTTTCATGCAATCTTGGCCCGAGTTCTTTACAGTTCCATTCCTTTGCACTTGTCCAGCTCCTCTCTTTGGCTTTCTTGCTCAAGACTCCGATTTCCATCTCATCTTCTATCATTTATACGAGCTCAGCTCCACCTTTCCACAATCACCTGAAATCATGCACAAAACTTGTAGATTCCAACTCTAATTGAAACATAATAAAAACATGAAAACTACTCTAAGCCATGCATTTTACCCTATCTAAACTCATCTAAATGCCTAAATTAACACTACCTAAATGTGCATGATCAAACTCCCCCACACTTGAACCTTTCTTGTCCACAAGAAATCAAAATCAATCCAATCACACATCCCACAAATACACTCTTCATGCATTCACCTCGTCAAAACACAATCCAAACCAAATAGGAGGCACAAGATAATAATCAACATCATCACATGTATTTGGGCAACTCACAAGCTTAGGCACATTTCAATCCAACCTCACCGGGTACATAAAGTGTTTCACTCATCGCTCTTGTGTTTAGGCTAAGTCAATTCCGCTCAAACTCAATCCAATGCGACTAAGCTCCATGAAAATTGAAATCTACATCACAATCTCCACCCTGAGTGACATTACAAGCAATAATCATCATGAGGTCTTGTAAGGGTTGTAATGAGGCTCGGTAAGAAAATTAAGGTAGGGAATGCTTTTAGGTTGTGGTGCTCATAATCCGGGAACTAAGCTCCTAGTAACCAATTACCAGCTCAACCAAAAGCTATCACAACCATCAAACTTAAGCATCAAGCACAACACAATTCAAGAACTTTCTTTAGACCCAACAATACTCCCAAATCATTTCTAAAGATGATGAAGAATGGTTCTTTTTATTGAAACTTTTTTTTTTCTTTTGTTTTTTCTTCTTCTTCTTCTTTTTTTTTTTTTCGACTTTTACTCCTAAGTGAATTTTATTCTCCTTAGGCCCCGAGAATACAAATATATACATAAATTCATAGAACCAATCATCATAATAAGCGCCAAATGATTCAACACAATACATCAATCCCATTCTCAAAGCACTCACTCAACTCAAACCATCATTTTACCAATTCTAATCCTAATTCCCGGATGGGTCAGGCTACAATTGGTTAAGGATAATTTTTGTGGAGCTACAAAGATAGGCTAATAGGCTCAGTTTGGCTTCAAACAATGGATAATATGCAAGGGAAGATAGGGAATATCATGGCTCAGTAACAATCATGCCTCAATCATGCGAAAATCACAAGTAATGATCAACATATACGACCTTGACATAGATATCAATCCCAATTCTCAGAGGTAGTCACATTGGAGAGTATCACACATAAGAAGCAAAGAGGACATCCATAAAGCATAGTCCTAATAAGGCTAACAAAAACTCACAAGGTAAATTTTCGTTGGATTCCAATGGCACCTAAAATGTAAGAGTTATACATGCTCAATCAATCAATTATCTCATGCTCCAATAGATCAAACAAACTAGACGAGGATCAACACTTCAAGCATATCATGGGACTTATAATCAGATTAAGACGACAAGTGGTACAGATGGGGTTATCTGAAATCTCCTAACTCTAAAATGCATTCATGCTGTTTTTTTTTCTATTTATATGATTTTTTATTTTTTTTTATTTTTTTATTTTTATATGCAAGACTAAGAAAAATAACTATGAAATGCAAAAACAAGAAAGAGATATATACAATGCAATCTAAATGCAAACATGTAAATGTTCCCTCCCCCACACTTAATTCACACATTGTCCTCAATGTGAAAAATGAAAGAGAAAGGAAGAGAACACTTACAGAGTCATCTACATGTCAGGCGGAGGTGGAGGTGGAAATCCATGTTGCCAACCGTAAGGGTTCCAAGCATCAAATCTGGTGTTCAGCAACTGGAACTGTTCCTGTATTTGACGAAATTGCTCATCTTGTCTCTCACCCAGCAGGCGAAATTGGTCATCCATATGAGATCTCAAACCCGACACTGATTCCATCACAGTGTCAAACCTGGAATCAAAGTAAGCATTGCTCTGCTGGCCCCTCTCCTCAGGGATGTAATCCATATTTTCCGCCGCCTCTTCCTCATCACCATCATTTCTTTCTTCTTCTTCATCCCCTTCTTCGTCCGACACTTCTTGACTTTGCTCTTTATGACGAGGCCTCTTACGAATAGCTATATCCTCAAAGCGAAGATCATTCCTCCTCACTGAAATTGACCAGTTGGCCTCCGTTGTCAAAGAAGTACGACTGACATCTGGAAGGCGCATTAACCTCTTCGAGCTTCCAATGAGCCAACAGTAGTCCCCTCTTAGCTGATAAGTAATCCTCATATGGTGTAGAGCGTTGAAATCTCGATGGCTTACTGTTGCTAAGTGATGCATTAGAAAACCCGCTGAGTTGACTGGCCTCCTTGACAAAGCAGCTGCTATCATCACTAACTCTTTCCTCGGGAAATTATTTTCCCCATCTGCTCGCCCGAAGATAGTGTGGGCCATGAATCGCTGGAAGATCCGAATCGCCGGGTTAGTGATGCAGGAGGCCTTTGAGGATGAAGGGTTGTAGTTAGGTCCTGTAGCAATCTTATCCCAAAAATTGTTCGGGCACCAAATAGCTCGGCTTTCACATCTCGCGACGTCATCATTCACCACTGGGAAACCAAAAATCTGGTTGATTTCAATTAAAGTGAGCGTCCGCTTATGTCCCCCAAGCTGGAAGGTGCATATTCCTTCTGCTACTTCCGGGCCTCCACGAGTCTGTACATCAAGTGTGCTCAAGAATTCCAGCGTGAGTCCCTTGTAAGTAGGCTCACTAAAAGATAGGAAGTCATCCCATCCTAAAGCACTTGCCAATCGCTCTACATCATTCCGAATGCCCAACTCAGAAAGTAAATGAAAGTCCAGATGGCGTGTACCCTTCCACTCCTTTTTGTTTCAACTGGTGGAAAGTTGTCAGATGTGCAGGATCCCTCAGACGGAAACCAAATGACTCCGGAGTCGACTCCCCTACTCTAGTGGGAGGCTCATGAGCTACAGATCTTCGGGACGAGGAAGATGATGCATCCTTCTTTCTCTTTTGGAATATTCTCGGCGGCATGACGAATTGATACCCCTGCACACCCTACACAACAAACACCCACAAAGTACAAAAATTTTTGTCCCGGCAAGGACAACTCTCACAATAACGCAATGGTGCTAAATCAAACCACACAATCACAACCAAACCTCAAATCCTCAAAGCTAGTGTAAGTTAACAAGAAGCAAGCCAAAATCCATCAATACTAATGTCAATAAGCTCAAATAGACAACCACATCAAATTTTATAGCATAGATGGAAATTAACTCAATGCTTAAACTCAATAAACCACACTTTCCAAATTCTCATCAAACATGGCCTCCCATTCTATAAACTCAAGACAAGTTTCACACTCAATCCCCTTTCAACAACAAATATAGCACAAATAAGGTTTAATTTCACCCAACCAACTCCTAATTTACACAAATTTATTCAATTGAAGAAAACCTAGAAATTGGGGGTTTTTGAAAACTTACCTTAACTCTTCAATGGAGGAGAGGAAGGGGGGAGAGGTTGACCGGCGAAGGAGGCCGGCGAGGTCGGCTCAGGGCGGTTGAGGGCGGGAGAGAAGAGGTGGACTCGGTGGCACTGGCGGCTGAGCGAGAGCGAGACTGAGGAACTCGGGAGAGAGAGACTGAGGAACTCGGGTTCCCCTTTTCTTCTTTCGTTTTTTTTTTTTAGACGGCAAAGAACTCGGGTGGGGATCTAAAAAAAACTCGGCCGAGTTTGTTTACTCCCACCCGAGTTGTTTTCTTGAGGTCTGTTGGAAACTCGGGTTGACCAAGAGCTCGGCCGAGCTTGTCACCCGAGTAACCTACTGGATTTTTCTTGGCTTTTGCCCAAAATTTGCCGAACTTTTTTTTTTTTTTTTAAACTTGAAATTGAGAACTAAAATGACAAAAACACATGGAAAAAAAAACAAATCTAAACTACTCACCTTGGGTTGCCTCCCAAGAAGCGCTCGGTTATGGTCGTTAGCTCGACCCAGTTCATGCTCACTCTTTTGATTCCGGCTCCCTAAGAGCCAACTCTTCAATGATTTCTTCACTAGCTCCTTCATGGTACAATTTCAAGCGTTGTCCATTGACTTTGAAAGTTTTGTATGTGACAGCCTCATAAATCTCTACAAATCCATACGGAAACACTTGAGCAACCACATAAGGACCAGACCAACGGGAGCGAAGCTTACCAGGAAAGAGGCGCAGATGCGATTGAAATAGGAGGACCTTATCCCCCACCTTGAAATCTTTTCTCAAAATGTTCCTATCATGCCAAGCTCTTGTCTTTTCCTTGTAGATTGAGGCATTATCATAAGCCTCAAGACGGAGCTCCTCTAACTCTTGTAACTGTAGCTTCCGACCTTTTCCAGCTTTGTTAAAATCCATGTTGAAACTCTTTACTGCCCAATATGCTCGGTGCTCTAGCTCCACGGGGAGATGACATGCCTTCCCAAACACCAACCGATATGGTGACATACCAATCGGTGTTTTATAGGCTGTTCTGTACGCCCATAATGCATCATCTAACCTCATACTCCAATCTTTTCTATTCGGAGCAATTGTCTTCTCAAGAATGGATTTGACCTCTCTGTTAGACACTTCCGCTTGGCCATTTGTTTGTGGATGGTAAGCCATGGACACTCGGTGCGTGACATGATACTTTTTCAACAAAGCATTCACAGTTCGGTTACAGAAATGCGTTCCCCGATCACTAATCAAAGCTCTTGGGATCCCAAACCTTGCAAAAATATTCTTCTTCAAGAAATCTGCCACCACCTTAGAATCATCAGTTTTGGTGGGCTTCGCTTCCACCCATTTGGAAACGTAGTCCACCGCTAACAGGATGTAAAGATTACCGAATGAGTTTGGAAACGGTCCCATGAAGTCAATGCCCCAAACGTCAAATATTTCACAAAAAATCATGGGAGCTTGAGGCATCTCATTCCTCCGGGATATGTTTCCAACTCTTTGGCATCTGTCACAAGACTTACAAAAACCATATGCATCTCTAAAAAGAGTAGGCCAATAGAATCCAGAGTCTAATACCTTTCTCGCTGTCTTTTTGGGTCCAAAGTGTCCCCCACATGCATAAGAATGACAGAAGGCTAAGACAAATGTTACCTCATTATCAGGAAGGCAACGACGGACGACTTGATCAGAGCAGTGCTTCCACAGATATGGGTCATCCCACACATAATACCTCGATTCACTGCGTAGCCTATCCTTTTGAGCCTTGGAGAAAGCAGGAGGAGTCTCACCTGTTGCAAGAAAGTTCACAATGTGGGCATACCATGGCTTCAGAGCTTGGACGACGAACAGTGTATCGTCGGGGAATGTTCCTTGAATAGGTTCTTGCCGCTGGCCCTTGTCATCCTCCTGGATGAGCCTACTAAGATGATCTGCTACCAAGTTCTCAGCGCATTTCTTGTCCTTGATCTCAATGTTGAACTCGCTCAATAGCAAGATCCACCTGATCAACCTTGGCTTTGCCTCCTTCTTCGTCAATAGATAACGAAGAGCTGCATGGTTCGTATACACTATCACCTTGGTGCCAAGCAAATAGGACCTGAACTTCTCTAATGAGAAAACCACTGCTAGGAGCTCTTTTTCTGTTGTGGAGTAGTTCCTCTGCGCACCATTCAGAGTCATGGACGCATAATGTATCACATGAGATGCTCTCCCATTCTTTTGCCCCAGAACAGCCCCAATAGCGTAGTCACTCGCATCGCACATGATCTCAAATGGTAGAGACCAATCTGGTGCCTAGATGATCGGGGCACTAACCAGACGCTTCTTCAGCTCATCAAACGCCTTCTTTCACTCTCCATTAAAGTCAAACACCACATCCTTTTTCAGCAGCGCACAGAGAGGAGAGGAAATCTTGGAGAAATCTTTAATAAACCTACGATAAAAACCTGCATGGCCTTGAAAAGAGCGGACTTCGCGCACGTTAGTTGGATAGGGTAGGGACTGAATGACATCAACCTTGGCCCTATCGACCTCAATTCCTCTCGCGGACACTATATGACCCAATACTATACCCTGTTCGACCATAAAATGGCACTTTTCAGAGTTTAATACTAGGTTGGTATCCACACACCTTTTAAGCACAAGTGTAAGGTGTTCTAAGCATGACTCAAAATTGTCTCCATGGACTGTAAAGTCGTCCATAAAGACTTCTATGAATTTTTCAACAAAGTCAGAGAAAATACTTACCATGCACCTTTGAAATGTTGCCGACGCATTACACAACCCGAATGGCATTCGGCGATAAGCGAATGTCCCAAACGGACATGTAAACGTCGTCTTCTCCTGATCTTCTGGTGCAATAGCCACCTGAAAATAACCTGAATACCCATCTAGAAAACAATAGAAAGCACGACCAGCAAGTCGCTCAAGCATTTGGTCAATGAATGGCAAAGGGAAGTGATCTTTCCTAGTTACCGCATTCAATTTGCGGTAGTCTATACAAACACGACATCCAGTTTGTGTCCTAGTGGGAACTAGTTCACCCTGTTTGTTCTCAACGACGGTAATCCCATCCTTTTTAGGAACAACTTGGGTGGGACTCACCCATGCACTATCAGAGATAGGGTATATCATACCTGCTTGGAGAAGTTTCAGGACTTCCTTCTTCACCACCTCCATCATAGGTGGGTTGAGCCTCCTTTGAGGTTGTCTGGATGGCTTTGCTTCGTCCTCCAATAAGATCCTATGCATACATGTCGAGGGACTAATCCCCTTAATGTCTGCAATAGTCCATCCTATAGCCGCTTTGTGTTCCTTGAGGACCGCTACTAGCTCTCCTTCTTGCTCCTTAGAAAGTTTGCTTGAGATGATGACTGGCAGTGTTTCTCCTTCTCCTAGAAAGACATACTTGAGATGACTCGGAAGTTGCTTTAGCTCTACCTCCGGTTCCTGAACAATAGATGGCAAAAGCTTCTCGCTAGGCGAGGTTAGTAGCATGGGTTTTGAGCCCAATGGAGAGAGAGGTAGCTTAGAATAAGCATCTAACTCCATCACAACTTCCTGCAGGTTAGTGCACAATCCATAATCCATAGAAATGTCCTCTAGAGGAGTTTCCAAAGCAACTTGAACATCATCCACACAATTCAATTCAAAGATATCTTGCACTAGTGGCTCAAGAACATCAACGAAGCACAAAGAATGATCATCAGAGGGGTATTTCATAGCATCATAAATGTTATACTCAACCCTCTCACCATCAAATTCCATTGTTAATGACCCCGAATACACATCAATTTTGGTTTTCGTGGTCCTTAAAAATGGTCTTCCTAAAAGAATAGGAGCTTCATGACTACCTTGTCCCATATCCAAGACAAAAAAATCAGCGGGAAAGACCATCTTATCCACCATCACAAGAACATCCTCTATCACTCCTTTAGGGTACACATTAGAGCGATCAGCCAATTGAATCACTAACCTAGCTTCAAGCAAAGGACCAAGTCCTAAAGATTCATACAAAGAGTAAGGTAACACATTGATAGATGCACCCAAATCCAACATTGCCCTTTCGATTCGAGTTTCACCTATCACACAAGGTATAGTAAACATGCC
This sequence comes from Persicaria tinctoria, assembly GCA_037127255.1. Taxonomy (NCBI): domain Eukaryota; kingdom Viridiplantae; phylum Streptophyta; class Magnoliopsida; order Caryophyllales; family Polygonaceae; genus Persicaria; species Persicaria tinctoria. The sequence goes on along the minus strand of JBANSL010000015.1, from coordinate 62,740,065 downwards.
AGGGTCGCTGCATTTCTTAGGAAGACGCTTCTGAAATACAGCAGACACATGTTCACTAACCCTAATCTTTTGCTTTCCCTTAGATTTTTTATTCCTCTTAATTGTACACAATTCTTTCAGAAATTTTGCATAGCGAGGAATACTCTTAATCAGATTAAGTAAAGGGATGTTTACCTCACATTTGCTGAATGTTTCGAAGATTTCCTTTTCACTCTCTGGCCTGCGAGTATCTCTCAATGCATCAGGAAAGGGAGGGCTTGGTTTGTATGAACTCTGTGGTGGCATGTCCGGCTTGCTCACCACCTTCGTGGTCTCTTCGTCCTTCTCTTGAGATTCTTTAGAGCTCTCTGCAGCTTGAGAGTCATCTACCACCATCTCTTCCTCCTCATCATCTATGAGGACTGTGTTCTCATCCCGAGTCTCTAACTTCTTACCACTCCTTAGAGTGATAGCACTCACATTCTGTTTTGGATTCAGCTCAGTTTGAGATGGAAACTTACCAGAATCCTTAGCCTCCAGCTTGCCCAAAGCACCAGCCATCTGTCCAACCTGATTCTCCAAGTTCTGAATGCTAGACTTTGTTTCCTGTTGGAATTGCACCATGTTGTTCTGCATTGTAGTCACATTCTGTGTCAGAGCTTTGATCATGTCCTCAGCTGACATGGATGAGCTTGAACTCTGCCCTTGAGGCCTAGGTCCATACTGTTGTCTGAATGGTGGAGCTCCTTGCTGATTAAACTGCTGTTGTTGAGGATTCCCATACCTAAAGTTTGGATGATCTCTCCAGCCAAGGTTATAGCTATTAGAGTAAGGGTCATGCCTCGGCCTTTGTGGTACAAAGCCCCCCACTGCATTCAATTCAACATTCGGCTCCTGAAGGATTGGGCATGCATCGGTGGGATGCTGAAAATCTTGGCAGATTCCACATGCTTTTACCTGCTGCTGATTCCCATTTAGCATGAATTTTCGCATCATCTCTTTCAACTCATTCACATCTGTCTGGAGTGATGAGTCTGCTTCTGCCGAGCTCACAGTTTTAGAGGACGTCTTCCTGAATTGTCTTGCCCCCTCTGCAAGCTCAGAAAACATCTCAAATGCTCCAGCATGAGTCTTATTCAAGATGTTACCACCACATGCAGCATTAACCATTCTTCTCTCATCATCTAACAGACCTCCATGTAAGTAGAGAACGAGGTCCTGATTCGAATAGCCATGATAAGGGCAGCTGGCCACTAGCTTCTTATACCTCTCATAGTAGTCATACAAGTTCTCTGTAGCATGTTGCTCGATGTTGCTGATGCTCTTCTTGAGACTGTTCAATTTTGTGGCTGGAAAGTACTTCTCCAAAAAGGCTTTCTGCATCTGAGCCCATGTGTTGATGCTCCCTGGAGTGAGGTAATAGAGCCAGTCACTAGCCGAATCCCTCAAAGAGAAAGGAAAGGCTCTTAACTTGATTTGATCATCCGTTACGTTCCTCGGCTTCATGCCTGTGCAGACAGCATGAAACTCTGCCAGGTGCTTATTAGGGTCTTCTCCACTAAGACCATGAAACTTCGGCAGCAAATGTATCAGTCCAGATTTCAACTCAAAACTCACACCGTCAGCAAGCTCTGGAAACTCTATAGCAAGCGGTTGTTGTGTCAGATTCAGGGCAGTCAACTGCCTCAAAGTCTGATTCGGATTAGCCATCTCAACTCTTTCTGACCGATCCTGATCTCCACGAGATTCTCTACGAAGCCTGGAAAGTGTTCTCTCGATCTCTGGATCAAAATGCAAATCAGATGTATTAGTAGCACGGGTGCGAACCATAAGCCAGGTTCTCATCCCAATTAACACACAAAAACAATTTGACTCCCCGGCAACGGCGCCAAATTTGATAGAAGATTTTTAGTCGCCTTAAATCCTATCAAATATAACCGACTAACCTAACTAATGTAGTTTGGCAAGCACGGGTCGATCCCACAGAGAGTCTATGATTCGTATGCAAATCAGAGTGCGTCAACAAGAACAAGAAATAAAGGGGGGATTTTTGATGGTTTGAACTAACTAGCTAAGAAACTATAGCAAGCAAAACAATAAAGTAAAACAGATTAAGTGAACAAATATGAGAGAATAGCTCAGGTCAATCAATCTCAGCAATCAGGTTTGTTCATTGATCATAGAAATCAGATAGATAACTTCCTCTTGAATACTTTGTTGTGGAAAGACTAGGTCTTTCGAATCCAATTCCTTATCAAATCTAGTTAACAGGACAACCAGACCCTGAAAACCCTAATTATCAAACAATCTTGAAACTATCAAGATTCAATTCAATAATCGATTAAACTTAAAGGAAATCAACAAAGACAATCGACGCGCACAACCAGTTATTGCATCAATTGTGAATCAATTCTTTATACAAATCCCTAAAACAACCAGTTTCAGAGATTTATACTTTGCTACTCAAGAACATAGATAACTCAACCAGAAATTACCTATATCTAGCTATAAATTATCATGAAGAGGCATCAGTTGATCAGACTAACGAAAATTCACGAAACCCTAAACAATCTAAGCAAAGAATTGATAATATTCAACGAAGAGTATTAAGAACGGAAATCTCACAATGAAATAAAAAACCTGAAGCTTCGATTAATTTCCCCGAGCAAAGAGGATTAGTTGTTCATAATCGATAAATTAGCAAACATTAGGAAATCAAACTACGTACACAAACCTGTTCGTCCTTCCCCCTGTTCGATTGAAAAACAAAAACTAAAACCCCCGTACAAGACTCCAACGTTTCATGTTTCCCCTTAATTAAAAATTCAGAATAAAAATAAACAGCTATTTCTGAAGACGAAAGAAAACTCGGGTGTGCCACAAAACTCGGCCGAGTTTCTTCTTGTTCCACCCGAGTTTCTCTGAATCCACAAGCTCGGTTTCCTTCACAAAACTCGGCCGAGTTTTCTAGCATTTCGGCCCGAGTTTCCTCCCAAACTCACAACTCGGTTCTCTTCAATGGACTCGGCCGAGTTTCATGCAATCTTGGCCCGAGTTCTTTACAGTTCCATTCCTTTGCACTTGTCCAGCTCCTCTCTTTGGCTCTCTTGCTCAAGACTCCGATTTCCATCTCATCTTCTATCATTTATACGAGCTCAGCTCCACCTTTCCACAATCACCTGAAATCATGCACAAAACTTGTAGATTCCGACTCTAATTGAAACATAATAAAAACATGAAAACTACTCTAAGCCATGCATTTTACCCTATCTAAACTCATCTAAATGCCTAAATTAACACTACCTAAATGTGCATGATCAATAACCTGTATTGACTTGCTGATAAAAGATATCATTCACATTACCTGTGGAGCCTCTGATGACTCCCCCCACTTGGCAAATACCCGTGGGTTTAACCGAGTCGTCTACATTAACTTTGTAGATAGCTCCTTCCGGTTTCTTCCATTTCATATGTTGCTTACACTTTTTGGTTTTAGTTTGTTGTGAGCTGTCTTTAGAGTTATTCCAGTTCTTCATATCATCGATCACACTTCGAACAATAGTATTAGGAGGGGGAGGGATTTTATTTTTAAAGATAGATTCATTTCTGGTGCTCCAGATTGTTTGCCAGATGAAGGCAAGGGCTTCAAGATCTGAGGGGTTATTATTGAGATTAATCAAGGTTGGGATATCCATACCGGCCCTTGAGAGGTGGCTGAGGTTTTTGACAACTTTTGCTTGATAAGAGGCAATGATATTCTTGGTGTAATTGCAACCAAGAAAAAGATGTGTAAGATCTTCCGCACATGAGTCGCAGAAGATGCATGTGTTAGGGACTCTATTGATGTATTAAGTCTACTCTTAGTAGGAAGGCCATCAATAGTCATTTTCCATAAAAGGTTCTTGATTCTAGGGGGAATGTTAAGATTCCATATTTTCTTGTAGTCATTATTTTAAGGCTGATTATAATTATTAAGACGTTTAGCAGATTTGGTAGTAAAGAGACCCGTAGATTCCCATTTCCAAACCAGCTTGTCAGATGTATCCCAGCAAAGGATGTTGATTTGAGTAATTTTTAGGACGATGTTACTTGGGAAGAGATCATTCAGGATATTTGTGTCCCATTGTTTGTACTGGTTTAATAAGTTGTCAATTTTCATGTCTGGATCCCTGTTTAATTGGAAGGCGATGAGATCATGACCCTCCAACCAAGGATCATTCCAGACATTTATGGTTTTATTATCTCCAATGATCCATTTGATGCCTTTGTTGAATTTATCTCTAAAGGAAAGAAGCCTTCCAAATTGCCAAGAGGTGTTAATGTTTGTTCTTTGGTTGATATGCATATTTTGAAGATATTTTTCCTTGATTATATTGACCCAAATGCTATTTTCATCCGTGTGGATTTTCCATAAGAGCTTAAGCTGTAGGCTTATATTTAAATCTTCTGCTTTTCTGATCCCTAGGCCACCAAAACTTTTGGGTTGACATATTTTATCCCAGCTAATCAGAGAGGTGATCGTTCAGAGTTTAATTTATTTCAAAAGAATTTTTTATTGATTTGATCCATCTGAAGAAGGGTTCCTTTAGGAAGGAGAAAGTTTTGCATAAGATAATTCGTTTTGGAATTTAAGTTAGCCTGAATCAGGATAGCTCTACCAACTTGGGATAGGGAAGAGGCTTTCCATTTGGAAAGTTATTTTTTAAGATTGCTAATGGCTTCCTAAAAAACACAGTTTTTAATTCTTACATATGAATTTCGGATGTTTGTCAATGTTTCACATCCATATAAAGTCGGGTTGGTTTTCAAATTTTTTATTTTACTTTTATTTTTTCTAATCGGTAAATATATGTTAAAGTTTGTTTTGGTTATGAAATTTATCGCAATGGATGTGAAGAACCATCCCTTTACGAGTTGGTGGTGAATTGTGCTCTACAAACAGTGGATTTTTTCCCTTCTGATTTTGATTTTTTTAAAATTATTTATCTATATTAATATAAACTCTATATTTATATTTATTTATATTTATATATAAATATAAACTCTTAATTTAGAAAAGTTTAGGATGATGTGTCAATATTCTTTGAGGCATTTTAGAAATCTTAACCAATATTTTTTTGTTGCAATTTTTATTTGATTTTCTTTCATTCTCTTTTTCTCTTCTTTTTCCTTTAATTCTTTTTTTTTATTTAATTTTTATTAATCTATATAACTACTCTTAATTTACTAACTATTGAGCTTAATTCAAAACATTGAATTTAATCTAATATAACTATTGGACTAAACTCAAATTTATTACTAACTATTATGCTTAATTTAAAACATTGAATATAACTATTGATTATGACACATCACATTTAAACAATGTTATAATGATATTGATATTATTATAACTAAGTGATTTAAAATATTTATATTTATGTATTATACTTTCATAAGATTTTTAAAAAAAATAATTTTTTGAGAGAAACATAAGATAAATTTAGGTTAAAGTTTTTTATGATTGTTATCTATACATTTATTAATATTTTATAATATTATATATATTATTAATCTTTTAGTTTTAAAAAACGCGTCATGACACAGGAATTGTATTAGTTATTATTAAAAAGGGGAAAGTATAGATTGGACCCAAGTCGAATTAGGGGATGTACCCGAGTTGAATCAAGATATGAATCGATGTTGTAAAAAAAAGATATGAATAGACAATTCACAAATATTGCGATTCATATTCAGGGCGGCCGATTGCCTTTTATCTAGCCTTGGATTCCGTTTCTTTTTCTTAGAGTTTGGACTTTGAACTTCAGATTCTCGTTCGCAAGGACAATCTTCCTCACCCTAAATTTTCGCCTTCTAACCGAAGAGAGAGAGAGAGAGAATATTGAATTGACAATAGGACCAATCTGGATTGATTTGATGAAATTTGAGTCCACTACTACCTATAGGGCAATGGGCATCATCTTATCTCATACGTACCGTACCCTCCTTTCATTAAATATGAACGGGTGAGGAACTGAGGATTAGAGCAAATCTATGAGAAAGTCAGCCCTAATTGATGAGTGTCCAACATTTTCAACATCAATTAATGTTGATAGTTTTTTTCATTTATTCGATAGGGTTGACGGAATGCCTTTTGGATGGCTCACTTGTAAGCATTTCAAACCCCTTTGTACGTACCTTCCAAATCAGATGAATGAAACCCACGTCAATCGCCTTCGCTTCCCATTCAAATAATACGGCCTACAAGTTTGCCTTTCGTCAAAACTAGGGTTGTGTAGAAAAATATGACATAGTTGATACGACATGAAACCGTAACAAAACGTTACGAAAAAGTAAAAAGCTCTATAAAATATCATTTTTTATTAGTAAAAACACTACAAAAAGTAGATATAACTGTTGTTTTATATATTTTATAAAGTGTATATTGTTGGAAAATAAATTTTAAAATAAATGATATTTCATATAGTTTTTATTATTCTAAAAATATATTCAATATTCCACACACATTTTTAGAATAATAAAAACTATATGAAATATTTTTTTAATTTTTATTTTCTTCAAGTAGCCCTTTAGTAACACACATTTTTTTAAACGTATAAAACATATACGGAGTATTACACATCAATTTTTTATAGAGGTTTTTTGTAAGTATGAAATTATTTTTAAAAAATAATTTTTTTTTGATATTTTATAGAGTTTTTAACTTTTGAAAAACAAGTTAAAAAGTTAAATATATATATCAACTAATAGTAAACTAATAATAAAAATAAGGGATATAATTGACTTTTTGCGCACTTTAATATTCAATTAACGGAAATTGGATGATTGGTGGGACTTTGCAAAGAAAAAAGTTTTAATGGGTGATTTTATGCAATTTTAATTTTAAGGGATGGTTTCCTGCAAAACACCCTATTTAAAGGGTGGTTTTCTGCAATTTTGTCTAATTTTAATGGTAATTTTTAAACAATTTTTTCTAACAAACTCCCCTCTTCTACCAACTTCTTCTATTTGTATTTGTCCCTTTTTTTTATTATGTTATATTGCTATGGTTCTCCCAATCTCCCATTTATACTATTATAAAAACATATTAATGTAGTGTTGTTAATAATTACATATATTAGATTAGATGTTAATGATAATCTCTGATAAAAAAAAAAGATGTTAATGGTAATCATGTAGTGAAGTTGGGCAGACGGCCGTAGGCGGAGATGACACTGGGAGATTTGTGAAAGAGGCTCGGGAGTGAAGGTGGGCAAATGGTAAAATGCCCACCACATCTTAATGCGGTTGCTAGTAATTTTAAAATAAAATCAATTACCAATTGTCTATTGCATCTTATTGTTTAAATATTTGACTAATTTTAATGATAATCCATCGCAACTTGTTGCAGTGATTATGCGATGATAAATAAATTTCTTATCAATACCCTTGTCAATATAAATAAATTTCTTATCAATAAAAATAAGCTCCTTATCAATTACTCCGTATTGTCTACACCCTCCGTTAATTAAAAATAAATTAACGTTTTACTATTTACGCACGTTTTTTGAGGTGTTAAACACTATATCAAATATTAACTCTTTTAATATTTTTTTAAAATAATTTCATATCTATTACTATTAATTATGAATTTATAAAAGCAAATGTAAAAAAAATTTAATAATTAATATAGTTTTTCTCATTTTAAAAAGCGTACATAAATAGTAATCGACAAGTTTTAGTTAACGGATAGAATATTAAATAAATGGAAGAGTCTTGTTTGGGGAATTCAAATATCATATTGTAGGTACTCGGCTAACGCTGCATGTAAATTTCTAAGCCCACCCCTTTTAAAACAAACTTGGCCCAATCCAAGTGGGCCTATCAGGCCCAATAACCTGTAAATTTGAACGCAAATTTGGAAGCAAAAAAAAAAAACGGAGGTTAGTTGGAACCGAGGTGGCGCAAGGTCTACCATTAGTTTTAAATACAACAAATGTTTACGAAACAAGCGTGGGAAAACTGAGGGAAAAAAAAAAGTATTTTCAAACCACATATACGTAGAAACTAAACTTTGATGGAATTGCTCCCTGATTGCGATCGACGGTGCACTGTTATGTACAAACTAAACTTTGATGGAAGTGCTCTCCGATTGCGATCGGCGGTGCACTGTTAGGGCGTAAGAACTCCGTAGAGTTTGAAGCGCTTGCTTTGAGACTTGGTCTGCAGAAGGCAAAAGAGTTAGGCATTTCCCGCATTATGGTAGAGGGCGACAACCTAGTGGTAATTAATGCTTTTAATGGCGTATGGCAGTGCCCTTGGGAGATCGAATTTCTTCTATCCGACATCCGGCTTTTGCTCCTCCAGTTTGAGGTCGTCTCGATTTCCCATGTCTTCGGGGAAATTAACCAGTGTGCGGACCATGTCGTTTGCTTGCTCCAGACTTCGACCTTGACTGATCTGATGCAAGATAGAGAACTTTGCATTTGCATCCGCAAGGATGTCATTGGTTGGTAGACTAGGAGGAGCTAGCCTCTTCCAAAATTTTACATGTATCAACAAAAAAAAATGATTTTAGATAATTTAAAGGCTTAAATGAAACGAAAAGAAACTTAGGTCACCCTCAAAGCCTAAGACATCAAAAAAAGGCCCAACTTATTTTCTAAAGTTTTTAAACTTTAGAAAAAAAAAAGGTCGGCCCTTGGGGTAGATCCAAGGGGCGGCCGCCTAGAGCCTCTTACCGAGTAGGACCTCGAGAAAAAAATTACGTAATATATGTATATATAGGGTGGTTCGGATGTATTCAAGTCTTACTGTGTATCATGTACGCAAATCTAGATTGTTAATAAAGAGTAGATGGATGACCAAGATTAAAATGTTTTTATTTATTTTGCTGAAAAAGTTGGGACGCACGTCTTTTTCCTTGACCAAGCGTGTGTACACATATGGAGTGGGGCCCACTCCGATTAATTTTTATTTAGTCAGTTTTGAAACATTATTCGGTAGAATAGTTATATATTTTCTTAAAAACATAAACAACATTACTCGGTAGAATATTTGAGTACTCAGTGGTATATTAATAATTATTCGGTTGTATATGAGTGATTATTCACTCGTCTATGTCTATTTTTTGTGTAGTTATATTCGTGTATGATGAAGGTTTTTTATGTTGTTTGTCAAACAGAAAACTTTATATACTAACGAATAATCATTCATATCTAGGTGAATAATTATGTTAAACATACCAACCATACTAGATTACAAAATCGATTCAATCAACATGAAATTTAACAAATAACAACGAATAATGAATCAAAATTCTTCGAATAATTGTCCTACTTCCCACCACTTTGAACCGAATTTGGCACATACCTACGGATAATTATATTCTTCAATGTTCACTGAATAGACCCGACTCATTGATCAATTGTTGACCCTTGTTTTTACAAATTTTCAATATAGAAAACCCACCATCTAGCTAATTTCACAAATACATTGAATAATTCTTCAATTTTCACCGAATAATGACGAAATCACATGAACAATCCCTTTAGTTTCCTTGAATAATTCGCCAAAATCTACCTTTCATCCCTGCCAATTTAGTTTCCTTGTCTGAGGTCTTGTTCTAGTTTAATAAAATAAATAAATTTGTTGGTGCGTTGTTAACCTGTACCGGGAAGGATACCATTTTGATACGTACGTTTATCCAAGAAACAAACTCTATATATAAACCAAAAATTTTTGATAGAACAATTATGAGGTCCCATTCAACTTTATGTTTTTTTTTTTTCATGTTTAATTTGTTGGTAATTCAATCATCCTTTCCTAATCTTAAGCAGAAAAATTTCATGGGCTATGAACACAATTTCATGAATATATAGCTCTATTAGGGATTTAGGGCGTGTTTGTTAAGGGGTGTGAGGGGGTGCCGGGGGTGGGGATGGATTTTCGAGTTCCGTGCCCGCGTGTTTAGCAAGGGGGTGCGGGGGGTGGAGGAGGATGACGCGCATGGGCTGCGGGGGATGAGAGGGGGTGTGAAGCGCACCTGATCGAAGGAGATGGACGGGATCGGAAGGTGGGGGTGCCCAGATTTGCCCCTCTACCGCCTCCGCTGCGTATGCTCCAGATGGCTCTCGATCCTCACCACCGATCCCGATTTCATCTCCTTCTACCACCGGCCACCGCCACCACCGTCTTAGCCCGCTCCTCCTCTACTCCCATCGCGCCGCCTCCGGAAGCGACGGCGATCTCGTTGCATCCGTCCACCACTCCTCCTCCCTCTCTTTCTCTTCACGAAGCCGACCATCGTCGTTGACCTGGGCGTCGCCAACAAGCTTCAACGCCGACCGTCCTTTCTCTCTTCACCACTTTCCGGTATCTCAACGATGGCCGACCGTCCGTCCCTTCTCTTCACGAAGCCGATCAGTAGGGTAATGGGAAAGTGGGAGGGGTATTACGGTAAACTCAACTTGTGAAGTGGGGGCATTTTTGACTTTTTTCGTTGCTCTATCCACCAAAAAATCAAAATACACCCAAACACAAATGAGATTATTTTAGTGTTAAATCTCCATCTCGTCCATCCCCAAAATCCATCCCCACCCCTTCCATCCCCAAAATCCATCTCTATCTACTAAAATCCACACCGTTGCCAAACACGCCCTTAATATACATACATAACATTATTATGGCTCAATTATACGTATTTCTCCCTATCATTCTTTTTTTACATGTTTTGATCACTTTTTTTTTTGTAAAGAAACAGAGGGGCTAAGCCCTCCTTTACATGTTTTGATCACTTGTGTCTTATCTATCGGGTCTAAGATTTATTTTAATGGTTTTAGGTTAATTATATAAAAAGTAAGCTGAGTTTTAATGTAATTGTAATTAAAATGGCTTAAATGTTCATCACTTCCTTTACTTGGTACGTACGTGTTGCGATTACAGCCAAGAAAAATGGGCAGCTAGTTGCTGAATGAAGACGAGTTGAGCAAACAGATTTGGCCTAAATTAAGCACAAGTCATTTGTTACTGAGTCCATCTCATCCCTACAAACTGGTATACATCTATCTAGTTGAACGTGGTTGAGGGCCATCCAGTGCACAGCTTAAGTTAAGGTGCGGTTGTTGGGGGTTTTGACGTGACAAAGAGGTGAAACATGGAAGGTGGAAAAGGTGTAGGTAAATAGCCGCACAAACAGGTGTGTTAAGCTGCAAAGAGCGTTACGGTTGTCAAGGCAAAGTTATTAAATGTACATTTTACCAACCAATGCCAATGGTGGATCATCACAGATGACCAGCTAGTACTTGAATTGGCTGATTTTCAACTCATTTTTGCACACATTGTGATGGATTATTTGGATGGGTCTCCCAGGAATCTTGTGATCATCTTCTTAAATCTTTCTTGAATTCAATTCCAGTTATGAAAGGTTAAGCATTCGGATAAGCGTTTGCAGTTACCCATGCCACTGTGTTGATCTTACTTCCATTCGGATAAGCGTTTGCAGTTATGAAAGGTTAAGCATTCGGATAAGTTAATTATCTATATTGAGTGGTAGAAGAGGAGATGGGGCACACATACACGAGCCCGCGAGCCACTGTTAGCCGTTCGTTTGGCTCGTACTCATGTTCCTGCTCCAAGATTGGAGTTGGAGTTTATATTTTGCAGAAAAAGGATTTATTTACGAATAAGTTTCGCAATGCTTATTCGCAAATGTCTATTTTTTTTAAACAAATCTTATCTTTATTTTTTATTAGCTCAAATCTTCTAAACATAGCGGCCTATCTTCTTGGGATCTCTTCCTTGCAGGTTAATCTCACCGTTCTGAGTGCATATTCTAGTTCTAAGTGCCAGAGTTTTAAACACACAAACAATTTTACCGCTCTCCCTGTTCAATTTTCTCATACTCTTTTCCCGTTCTGAGTGGTTGTTCTAATTCCAGTTTTTCTCCCTCAGTGCACCTGTGAGAGAAGACGAAGAAACCCTTGGGAAATATTGTCTCCCTCATTTTTTCTCATTCAGTGTCTTTCATACCACAATCACCGTAGCCTACCGCCACTTCAGAGAAACCAACGGTCATTGATGTTTGCGATCATCAATGACCCTCGTGCTTATTGGACAACGGTCATTGAGATTGGATACAAAAAGCCGCTGCTCGTGGGGCTTTTTTTTATTTTATTTTTTTTATGAAAGCTGCTCGAGGGTAATTGATGTTTGCGAAAGCTACATTCCAATAAGCACGAGGGATACGAAGTAATCTAATTTTAGTATTTTCATGATTACTTTAATTGCATTTCAATCGTTGTTATATGACTACTTATAGCAAACTTGTATCCTGTTTGGCTTTTCTCAGCAGTTTGGTGTTTGTACTGAAAACACCACACACAATAATTAGCCGTTATAGCAGGTACCTCATTGTATAGAAGAGTAATGACTTGCTAACTACCACAGGTATCAATAATGTCCGGTTCAGCAAGCCATTTCATGTCGGTTAGTTATTTTATTTTACCATTATCATCAATAGATCAACTTGTTTTGGATTACACTACATTTTTCTACTTGAATTAGGCCGGATGAGAGGTAAAAATCATTTGATTCACCTTTATGATCCACTTTTAGTTCATTTTAGGCTCTACTTGGCACGCAAATTAGTTTTTTTTCGCAATTTTTGCTTTTGATATTATATAATTTTAAATTAAATAAATATACAATTTTAGTTTAATTAGTTTTTGGAATAATTTAAGCTTTTCAGAACTTATGATTTTTTATTCACAAGCTTCTATAATCTACTCAACAACTAGATTTCTGCAAACACCATACTAGCTTATTAACCTATATTCAACCTAAATAATTCATTGATTTCAGCTACCCAATCAGATTCAGCTACTTCATCAGCTACTCTTTTTGCCAAACATAGCCTAATCTTATCTATTAAAAGTCATCATCACCACCAATCACAAGTTGAAAGTCATCCCCAAGAGATTCGAAGGTTGAATCTCCTTGGAAACATGGAGTCGCTTGTGAGTTAGTGCGTCAACCCCTTAAATTATACAGTACCGAATCAATGGACTAAGATCAAAAAAAAAAAAAAAAGTCATCATCACCAAGTTTAAGAAATACTAGCCAAAAAAACATTGAATCTACCCTATCAAAAACAAGGAAATTGATAGCATTGCACGTATATTAATTTATCTGAATCACTTAACCTCTAAATGCTAATCTGAATTGCAATATAGAATTACACGTTCTTCACAAAGATGGTTTAGGTTGGACTACATCACCTAACAGAAGATGACCCACAAAGATGCTAGAAGAGATTTTTTGGAACAAATGTAATCTTAAATCTAGTGAGAAAACAAAATCTATTGATGCATCTTTGTATTACTGACCCACAATCTTGTTTCTACCATTCTAAAGCCACCCACCTGCAAAAAAAAAAATTGACTATATATAGGAGTCATTTCCTTGATAGTTCTCATCCAAGTTAAGCAATCCATACCATTCAGACACCATATATTCCTTTACTCCTAAAACATGGCACTCAAGCCCGCGTCGATCTCCATCCTTCTCCTCCTCAACATCTCGCTTGCAATGGCCGGTGAAGCTGTAGCAGGCGGGGCAGGATTGACCAAGCCCAAAGAACAGGACGTGAAGCATCCAGAGTGGTTCATCGACCCTGATGGAACCGTGAACATCCCAGGTGTTGGGAGGATCAACTACGTGAACCCTAGTTATGGCAATTCAAGGGGTGGCTCAGGTATGCAGTACATCCCTGGTTTCGACGACACATTTGTGCCTAACCCTGGGTTTGAGGTTCCAGCCCCTTACAAGGCCGACCCATGAATTGACTCGACTAGTCTATCAAGTTTAAGTTTCATTACTTGTATGCATTTGTTATCGTGTCGTTCTCCCATCATGTGATCAATAAGCAACTAGTGCTGCGTTGTTGTCGTGCCTTAGATTGAATGCTGTAGTTGTGTACACTTGTGCTTGATGCTGAAATTCAAAAAATGCTGTTTTTTTTCATACATATGCAGCTTAACATCCCCACAGCTAACTGTCTACAGACACGAAAATATGATGAACACTAATCATGGCAAATACCTACAGCACATTACACTCGCATACGAAGTTTGAGCACACATTGACAAGGAAAAGTATTTAGCAGTGGATCTAAGATTTTACTTGTCTCAATTTTTCATCCAATGGAAGAAAATATATATATCATATCCCAACTGCAGTAAGAATGCAAGGTCTATCACATTTTCAATGTCAGGAGGAGAAAATAGCCCCAAAGACTTGACTATATATATATATATATATTGTAGCTGAAATCCTGAAAAGACTTACCGCTTGAGTGAGTAGGATCGAGCGATTGCACAGAAATCCCTACACTACTGTGGCAGAGGGTATTCAATATGGAACTCCTTACCCTGGAATGGATAAGAGCATTTGCCTCTGAAAGGCATGTATATATATACACGTGTGCATTGTATGTACATTAATGGAGGATCACTGAATCAGCATGCCTATTGTTTTCTTTTTCTTGATCTCAAGTTGCACACTAGTGAATACTTGGATTGCAGGTTCTATATGAAAATACCAATGCAGAGTTCCTAAAGATGAACATGATTGATGATACCTCAAGATCCTTTCTTTGATGAGTCTTCTTCAGTTGATGCCTCTGATGTTCTTGCCTCTGATTTCTCATTTGAATAGCTGCAGGATAGCCGAAAAATAAAAAGATAGTCATGAATCATGGTTACACGGTTGAGTGTTGTCCACAGCTAAGTTGCGGAAGTAGCAATATAAAAGCAAATAAAGGGTACTCACGTAGAGAGTATTGTGACCCAGATGAGCTCTACGCAGTCAACCCAAAGTAGTCTTTGTTCGACAGGGATCACCCCATAAGTGATCAAGTGAGCAAAAGGCCACAGCTTCCATCCAGCCTATCAGGCACAGCACAAAAATGATGGTATTTAGTATTTACAATCAGTTGTTGAAACCTTTTCATATATTAAAAAACACACCATGATGACTGGATTAACATTCTCTTTATGTATTTTATGGTGTCATAACGGACATTAGGAGTTTATATTTTGTTAGCAAATAACAAAATTCTAGCAAATGAAGAGGTCTCACCGCCACCACCCCACAGTCACTGCAGTAGAAGTCTTTAATTAATCAGCCATTAAGATAAGGATTGAAGGTCATGGACAGCAATAACCATTTTTGTAAGGTCCAACCCTCAATATCAGCTGTTTCCCTCATTTAGAACAGCAAAAGAAAATTTTATTCTTAACATGGGTAACATTCTTAAACTTTATAATCCTATCTAAACTTTCCACATATCTGATGTCGAAAAACACTCCATTTTAACCCCTCCTCAACTCTTGGGAGTGTTGCACATTTCCTAGCATTACATTATGTCAATACTGCAGATGGATGGAATGGAAGCTATTACAACAAACCGCAAGTCCATGGATAGAAACAAAGGTTTGAAGGAAAGGAAAGGTTGGGAGTGAGTTTCTTACAGTGAGCATGGGCCAAAAAGTATCTCTTAGTTCTTGACTGATGTTGGCAGGCGATTCTCTACGCAATAATCCCAAAACCGTAAAGTAGATGCTATTCCAAATAGCTGACCATACAGTTTGATCAAAGGCAACTTTGACAGGAACAACCCACCATCCTTGGAAAGGAAAGAGCGCCTGAATCAAAATTCATCGATTGAGGGAGCTCTAGATAAGTAGAAAATAACGGAAAGAACATAAAGAGAAAAATTACAAATTACCTCACAAATTTGGTAATAATAGTGAGATAGGGAACCATGGAGAGTGAACCCAACAAGGCCTGATCTAAACACGCGAGTCCTATCGAATTCAAAAAGGGGTTTACCCTCAACACACTGCACATTTAGAAAGCGAACGACATACCAAAAGTGTGAGTACCAACTACCAACCTGATAAACCACAAATAGCTTGACTAAGACCAAAGATTCTTACTTGTGCAATCCAATCTCCAATCGAATAAACAATCCCACTAATCACCATCTTGGCTAGGACAGGATTAGTCTTCAAGGCCTGCTCATAGGCTATCCAATTGTGCTCAGGTACATACCTCAGTATCTCATAAATCGTCCATCCCTGAGAATAGCCCACAAACACAACATATGCAATTTGTTCATTATCTGTTGTAAATTTTCAAGAATAGAATTTAACTTTATGATCCGAATCCCCTAGTTTTTATGATTAGGCCGATCCATATTACACAGCCTATAACAACAGCATCTTTGCACAAGAGAACAAAAGGTTGTTGATGATTGAAGGGGATTAAAGCTTCAGTAGAAGCCAAGTAACCCATGTTAGCTATTTCATCCTCCTCAGACACTTACTCCATCTCTCCTAAAAACCTAGAAATGCTTAAAAGGAAATGGAGCAAAGCAATAAAAAGACGGAAAGGGTATAAAAAACGTTGAGGCACTTACATGCCAGTAATCATGATCAATGGTAAGCAACTTGCTGATACCAAAAGTACCAGCGGCAAGAACCATGGCGGCATTAATTCCTCTACCAATCAATCGATCAACATCTTCTTCGGATTTAGGAGGGCCTGAATCCATTGAGCCATCAGCTGAAACAACAGCCCTTTCTTCATCTTTTCCCCTTTCAATTTCGAAAACTGATGAATCCTTCTTATCTTCAGCGACTGCCCCAAGAACGAAATACTCCCTTTTTCGAGCAAATAGGGGGCCGATCTTAGGTGGGTTTGGTGTTAAATTGGGTTGAGACAAAGGGAAATAAATCGATTTCTTTTGGGCTTTGGGGAGTGGGTGTAGCGGAGGGGAATTGATTGTTAGCATGGCTCCGGTAGGCACCATCAATATTTGAGATTGGGTCAAGACGGAAGAGCAGGAATCGGCTTATCGATAGTCCTCTTTTTGTGTTCATCTTACCGGAATGGAAACCCACCATAAAGCAGGGCATGGGCAGTGATACTTTCCCAATCCCAAGTCACCCTTTTTTTTTTTTTTATTAGGAAAAAATTCGAGGTCAGACATATCTGAACTTCGATGGCCGGCAGACGGATAACCGACTAAGCAAATAAAAATACAACGAATGTGCAAAATACAGGCGAGAACTCTACAATAGCGAAACTAAATACAACTATACCGAACAAGACGAGGACGTAGACGAAGGACGAAGCCAAGCACTCCCCGGAAGCAGCACCGTAGGCCAGCGGCACATCAGGACACACCTGTGGACAGTGAAGACGAACCTCCAAGGAACCATTCTTCCGTAGAAATGAGACGCCTCGATACACACTGTCACGGCCCCAGCCTATCCCGACTCTGACTGCCAGAATAATCAAACGGAGAAGAAAATCTAGACACGTCAAACCTAAAGCCCCACACCGCCTGTACCAAAAGCAAGCACTAGAAACCCAAGCGGGAGTATACCAAACCCGACTGGGAAATATTTATTTTATAATATTTAATATTATTTATAATTTTAATTTCCTTTAATTTGTTCCAAAACCAATGGACCACCTTTGGGCCCAAGGCAAAAGCCTTGGGCCCAAAGCACAACCCAAAAGCCCAACAAAACCCATAGCCCAGCGATACGGGCCCGAACAACTAGTCACAGGGCAAACCGCATCACCAGAACTGAGAAGTAGGGTACAACCGGACATCGACGGCGGAAAGGAGAACACCGACGACCCCGGACGTAATTGAAAGGAGGGCGAAAGAACAAACTCGCCACCTGCAAGGCACAGGCCACCAACGCGCAGTCGCGCACACCACCACCCCCAGATCGGAGAAAGCGGTGATGGGAGATCCGAAGACGTCGGCGACAACCATTGGTTTGGACGGAGAAAGAGGAAATCAGAGTGGATTTGGAGAGACCGGTCGGAGAGGGTAGTAGTTGGGATGCGACCAGGCGAAGGTGACAGTGAAACCCCGTCGAGGCAGAAGGGAAAGGAGGACAATCGAAAGGGGACAAAGAAGCCCCAAATAACGAAAGCCCCAATTTGATTTTGTCCTTGAACGATTCCGCGGAAAGGAATCGGAAAAGCCAATACGCCACAGGTTGGACAAGTACGGCACACCCGAAACAAGGAGGAGAAGGGAAGGCCGAGCAAGGAGGGGAAGGGGTGGCCGGAGCCGAAGTTCGTCGCGCCGAGGAGGCGGATTTTGGCTCCCGAATGAGAGTTGAGGCACCCGGAGAGGGTGGATTGGTGCTCCCGAAGAAGGGTTGAGACTCCCGAAGGAGGTTTATCACTTACCGCATAAATTTCCGGCCACCATGGAGGTGGTTGTTTTGGTCGCCGCCCGTCGGAGGAAAACCCATGCGGGGTTTGTGCATTTCCTCGAGAAAGAGAGCGTTTACCTTGCTCCTTTTCCAAGTCAACTTTTTTTTTGGGGTGCTATATATATTTTTTTAAATAGTAGTACAATTAATTGAACTAAAGATTTGAACGTGATTAGATCGTGTTAGACTACCGTCTTATGATATTTTTTCGAATGCAAATACGAAGATTCATATCATGAAAAGACGAATTCGTAAGATGCAAACGTAAACAATACGGTTTGCACATCTATTGACTTTCCAAATAAATTCTTCGTTTAATTTAATGTTTGATGGTGAAATACAAGTTATTAAAAAACCGTGAAAACGCGGGTAATAAAATTAGGGGAGTATGATTTATAATCGCGTTCCCTATATACACCGCAAATACTTCGTCGGATCCAACGTTGTAGTAACGTTGGATTAGGCGTTGCTACAACGTCCAATCCGACGTTGGTAATTGTGTGCTAATTTCACTTATCGGTTATTTGGTTGTTATAACAACGTTGAATTTGACGTTTTACAACGTCAAATTCAACGTTGTTAATACGGGTCAAATCGGGCCTAATATAAAATATTAAAAAAAAGGCCAATTTGCATAACTAGCCATATAAAAAAAAAAAAACTTTGCACAACTAGCCATGTGCCTTGATTATTTACATGGGGTAGAAAGTGACCATTTTTTGCAAATAAAAATAGCAACCGGGAGAGGAAGTTGCAGGTGAAGGTGGGGGACACTGTAGCTACACTGTAGCTGTCAGTAGTTGTCAGTGACATGTGGCACCAAAAGGCATCATCCGTTCATTTCAGAAAATTGTAGACTGTCCATCTTACCAATAGAATTAATTTGTCCTACCAATAGGCTAAACCTGTCTTTCCATACCTGGAGATATTTTGGAAAGAATCTAGAGGGGATTCACTGTAGCTGATTTGGCGGGTTGTCAGTGTACTTTTGGCGCCAAAACAGAATTCCTCTTTTGAGAAAAGGGGGGAGCATTTATGAGGAGAAAATGCAATGATTGCATTGATAGGTGTCCCCCAAAAACATATATAAGCTTGAAAGGAGGATCTGAAACACCATAACATGCTCTGCAAAAAGCGGAAAGGACGAGGAAAAAGTTACCCGTTCATTATAGGAAACGATACAGTCCCCATCCTACCAATAGTGTACAACTGTCCTTTCATACCTGAAAAAGTGCAAGAAGTTTGTCCGATGACAGTGGCAGCGATGTGTAAGTGATCTTGTACCTATCCTTTGTAGTTATTCATTTTTCTTATAATAGAATTACCCCAAGGTGACGGTTTCACAAGACCGGTTGCAGAGAGTTCGTAATTTATACTCTCTTTTTGATCAATTGCATGACTTGCAAATTAAGATAACAAATTCAAGCGCTATTTTTGCTTCCTGTAAAATTATCACTTCTTGATGCCTAGACGATCATAAGGACCCATTGAAAATAGTCTATTAGCTCAATTAGTAGAGCGTTGTGTTTGCACACAAAGATGTGAGTTCGACTCTAACATAGGCTAATACGAAGTATGTGTGTTCATGAATCTCTCTAAACTTATACAATTATGAACCTGGCAGAAAATATATACACTAATGGTATGACACATTTACGAACATGTTAGGACAAATTCATAAATCTCTCTGAACTTATACGATTATAAACATGACAGAAAATATATACATTGGTGATAGGACAAATCTATGATGATCATGAACTTGTCAGCGATGACTGGGTACTTCTGAGTGTCAATATTCACTACTTGGATCTTGTCTTTCAGTGTAGCACTAACTTTATCCAGGATAGGGACCATAGCTTGAGATTCATCATCGCACATGATATATCCATGTATAGCTTTTGCATATGTGGTTCATATAACTTCAGTCTCTGCCTGTGGAGCCTGCCTTCTCCTTTTGCTTTTCTGAGATTCATGTGGAAGTAATTTTTTTCGTAAAGTCAATTATGCATTTACATTTTTCCAATAGTATAAATATATCGTACCATCAGTGTGCATCTATCATACCATTAGTGTCAAGTTATACAGGAATTACTGGGTTTCCATTATGATCCTACCAATATCGTTGTTTTCTCCTACCATTAGTTTCCATCAATCCTACCATTCTGATCCTACCGATATCGTTGTTTTATCCTACCATTAGTTTTCATATATCCTACCATTTTTGTGCATCTATCGTACCAATTTAAATAGCTTTCAAGGAAAATCAAGCTAGAAACCGTAACAAATTATGTTCCACATTTTTCAGAAAAACAACCAAGGGTAGAGGGTTTCCAACCTACAACAGAAGATGAAGGAAACCTAAGTAACATTATATCCAAGGGTAGATGCTCTAATTCAGTCGCTCTAGCATTGAATTAGATTGGATTCATGAATTTTGATTGGTAGAAATTGGATTGCGATTGGGATTTATGGATTGGTAATTGAGATTGAGATTATGGTCAATTTACGCCTCAATAATTACTAGTCTGGGATTTGTGGATTGATCAATATTAATTCTACTTCTTTGCCAATAGTACAAATATATCTTACCATTCGTGTACATCTATCCTACCATTAGTGTCAAGTTATACACTTAGGAATTTCGGTGATTACATTTTTATCATACCAATATCGTATATTTATCCTACCAGATTTACAAATTTGTCTTATCACTAGTCTATATATATCCTACCAAATTCATAATTTTATAAGTTCAGAGATATTCATAATTCATAAATTTGTTCTGCCATTAGTGTATATATTTCCTACCATGTTAAATCGTAGGAATGTTCCAATATACATAAAGCCCTTTGATACATGACCAGTGACATCTCAAACTTGCCCAAAGCTGAGACTGTGTCACTAATGGCCTAGCAGAATTCAAACGACACTATAAATATTATACAATAAATAATCAGTTGACCATTGGAAGATAAGAGAAGATAAAGACGATGTAAAATACAAAAAGAGAAGGAGAGATATTTTAGACCATGAAGAACCGAAGGCGGGAGGCATGTTTTTTACGGAGGCATGTTTTTAGCAAAAATTACCAACAGAACAAAATGGAGGGTTTGCCCATTGACAGTACAAGCAGCAACCCTAGTTTGAGAGCTCGTTTGAGGCGGTGACAAAGAACCCCTTTTCGATTTACTTCTCAATTTCAATCTACCTCTCAATTTAATTACAATTTACTTCTCAATTTCAATTGAACAAAATAATCGAATGTTTGGTTGAAAAAATCTGACAGCCAAAAA
The DNA here is from genome assembly GCA_037127255.1 of Persicaria tinctoria. Lineage (NCBI taxonomy): Eukaryota > Viridiplantae > Streptophyta > Magnoliopsida > Caryophyllales > Polygonaceae > Persicaria > Persicaria tinctoria. Next base: position 62,718,506 of record JBANSL010000015.1, on the reverse strand, counting down.
CCTAACAGAACCCCTTTTCACTTTGTTCAACCGAACAAAATCTGAAAGCCACAAAACCTTTGTGCTGCTACCTGCTGGAAGAAGATGAACAGCTCACCGGTGAGTCGGGGATCTTTTGAGGAAGATGACCACAATATATCTACAGCAACTGAACGAGGAGGGAATAAGGAGGGGAACGAGTGAACGACGCTTACCTGTCACGTATTCGCGTCATTCGCGTGGTGCTGACTGCTGAGGAGTCCGAATCCAAGTCCGAGTTGATTCGTCGGCGCCACTTGAGCCTTGAGGGAAGGAAGGGGTTGCCGACCGAGATCGAACAAACCCTGAGGGAAGAGAAGCGGCCGACAGGATGAAGAACTGAGGAACAGAAGCCCCTTTCACAATTTCACGCACGCCTAATACTAAACCCTCCAACCCTTATAACCTAGGGGTATTCTCTCATCTGCTACTTCTTCGGGACAACGCCGAGCGGCGCCGTTTCAGCACCGCCAACAGCGAATGGGATTCACCGCCGAAACTCGTCGGCGAAAGCGCGTACGAGATCTTAGGGGTTTCGGAGACAAGATCCTCCGATGAAGTGAAGGCTTCGTTTCGGAAATTGGCCAATTAGACTCACCCGGACCTCGCTTCTTCAGAGGATTCCGACGCATGGCAGCAGTGGGGCGAGGCGGAAGGAAGGTCCGGCGGTTGAGAGGAAGGACCATCCGCCCCAGCCCCGGCTTCTCTCTCTGGGATTCCCCTTAGGCCCACCCGCACCCACCACCTCACCCTCCCCTCTCTGGGATTCCGACGCTTACCTGCTACAACAGGTTTCCAACAGTGTAAAAAAAACCGGATGTTATATTTGCAAGAAATAGCCCGGTCATTTTGGCCCATTTTTTCACCCTCTTGGCTATTTGTGCAAATATGCCCGTTTTTAAGGCTATTTAGTGCAATTTCCTCAAAAAAAAAGATTTTTTTTTTATTTGCAAGTTGTGCTTTTTTTTTTGTGAGTGTGGATGAGTGGGTGTGAATTTTTTTTTTACACTAGCAATGTCTAATCCGACGTTGTTAGCCCGGTTCGGTCCGATCCGATCCTTCACTTCACATATTACAACGTTAGATCCGACGTTGATTAGCAGCTCAGACGTTGATTAACATCTCTACTCCGCGGATTTGCGGTGTATATAGGGACGCACTTTATAATTCACTATTTTGGTTTTTTTTTCCCTTTGTGGTTGGGAAGCTACATACTTTTAGCGACCTAGTTGAGACTTGAGGCAACGAAATGTAATCAAATAAGTGCGTCGTCTGTCTAAGTTTTGGTTTGTTTGTCACCGACTCACCACCAAACTTGACACCCTCTCGTCCACAAGCACTCGCACTCGCACTCGCACTCGCACTCGCCTTCCCTACAGTCTCAGCCAGTTAGCCGGTAGATCTCCTTTCTGTCTGCGCGTTTGAGTGCTGTGAAAGCTTTTCCCCTTTTTCTTTTCTACAGTATTTCCCATGATCTCCTTTTGGAGTCTCACACTTTTCTCAAAACCCTAGATCTACCGTTCGTCCACACATTTGTTTGTGAATTCAGCAGTTGCTTGTTGTTTGCAGATCTACGAGTAAAGTAGCAGAGGTAGCAATGGCGGCACGATTGAGACTTGTCGCTACTTTCGCGGTCATCTTCCTCACTCTACACCCCGCTTTCTCTGCAGATCCGCCAGAATCTCCCCCCTCCCCAGCACCAGAAGCCGACTCTGTTCCGAAATCATCTCCCCCGGTGAATCCGCCTGTGTCGTCACCGCCAGATTCCAGTTCTCCTCCGGCGCATCCTCCAACGACGGAACCATCCGGATCTCCTTCTCCGTCACCCGCGCCGGAGACATCGCCGCATCATATATCGCCTTCTCCCTCTCCCTCTCCCGCAGCAGATTCCGATGAGGCTCCTCCTTCTCCGGCTCCATCCGCGGATTTTCGTGCGGCGGACTCCACCGCTAAAGACACGCCGGAGAAGGAGTCCTCCGGCGGGATGAGCGCTGCTAAGAAAGCCGGCATTGCAGTGGGAGTGCTGATTGGTGTCGGTGTGGTGGTTTTGGCCGGAATAATCTACAAGAAACGGCAAGACAATGTCCAAAGATCGCAGTACGGGTATGCGACTCGGGCCGGATTGATCTAGATAGATCTAGAACAGTGAGATTTCAATTCCTTGTTTTGGACTTCATCGGAGATTGTTTACTGGTTTCGCCGATATCATCACATGGAAAGAAACTCCAACCTAATCGAGGTTCATTTACAATTTTATTTTATTTTTGGTTTTTTCTTCTGTTACTTTGTATTTAGTGTGATATGAATGTTGATAATTGGGGCGGTTTCATTTGATGATTCGATTCATTGATTGAGCATAGTCAGAATTCGTCAATAAATGAGATTTTATTGCCTTCTGTTTCTCTTCCGGTTGTGAACTATTTCTTGATTCTGGAAATTTGTTTTGAGTCAAAGCATAGTCAAATCGGGCTCTTACAAAATTTGTTGTGAGATTAATTTATGATTTTGTGATACTCCATTTTGTCAAGAAATTGCGGATGTGCACACAAACAAGAACAAAATGTGCAGTGGAATTTCCCATTTTGTTTGCTGACAGATTGAATCTGTTGCGCCTAACTAACATAATTGTAACATTGCTTCCTCAATTTTTAGGGTCTGATTACAAAAGAACTTTTAAACGTTTGTTCACATTCAAACAAATCAGATAAAGGGTCAAAACTTGTACTCCAGATTAATTCCTACTAGCCCAAACACTATAAGATGTAGTTTATGTGTCCTTAGAGCTTCCCTCTGAACTTCCCTCTGCAGCCCCAATAAGCCTTGATGCATTCTTGGTGATGCAGCAGTTCGAATGATCTATGCGTTCTCTGGCACTAGAATCACAGGAGAAAATCATTCCACATCCGCAATTTAGGGAGGGTAAATCTTACTGGCAAAGGTTGTTCTTTTTGGGTTAGGAATAACGAAAACATTGAATGCTTTGTTCTCCTCTATAGGCACCACATTCAAATGCTGGATCAGAGGTAAGATTCTGATAAAAAAAAGTTAGCTAGCTTGAAGAGAAGCTTCAGCTATCATGCATACCGATTTGAAGAACTACTTCACGATTCCGCTATATGTGATTCAAAGTAAGGATCATTTAGTTCAGCCCATTGCCTTAGGATCATAACAAGATCAAGTAGGATACGAAATGATAAGCTTTGGATCTCCAATGATGGCAATGACAAAGCTAAGGCGACGCTTCTTGTCTGATGTAGTTTGAAACTCTCACGCTTCGTGTAATGATTCTAGAGCTGCCTGATTTTACAAAATGTTGTAAGGCGGTGCAATTCAATTTTCATAAGATGAGCTCATTTTCAAGTTTGAAGTACCTATTTGATTGAAGGAGGAAGATCCTTTTATATTAGCAAAGAGATGTAGATCCTCTTTGCCCATTCAGTGTATGAATGGTTAAGTTAGCACAGTACAATGCAAAAAAAAAAAAAAAAAATCACTTGTGACATATAAAAGATCAACGGATCACCTACGAACACACGCCGATCAAGCTTTTAATCTTGGTGATACACGATGACTCTATAGAACCATCAGGTCTAGATCCCAATTCTGTTCCAGTCTCCAAAAACAATACTAATAATATGGATTGATGAACAATAACAATAAGAATGCAAGAGTGTTTTGATGGGAATTGAAGGACCCTTAAACAAAGGGTTCCTCAATTTAATTTCACATAATTTTTTCTAAGAGTTTACATTAATTGTTTATATATATAGAAAAGTAAAGCAACTAAGCTAAGGAAACTAACTAGGCCAACCAACCCATCCTATGTTTTTTTTTTATATTAGTAACAATTTTGATAGGGTCGGTCAACCCATGCTAGATCACCATCCAATATCATCCTTGCGAATGAGAATGTTAAGGAATCATGTTCGAGTTGATCTCTGGCACAACATATGTGAGAAAAAGGTGTGCAATGCGGTTGGCACACGTATTGAACTCCCGAAAGTTATGCGTGATGCTACCTATCTCAAATGACTAAAGCAGAAGAAGAATATTAGTAATGAGCGTTTCGATTTCCCACGGGCATGATCAGCGACCATTGAGGGCATTGATCACGATCAAGTTAACTCCTTCCACTTGAATTCTTGACAGTCCAAGATCCTTCGCCTTTGAGATCCCCAGCTTTAGGTTCATAGCTTTTGTCTTAAGTACTGTAGAACAATGCCGAAGTTGCATCCCACCACAGTCCATCATCGATCCCAGGTGGTTTCGAATAATGAAGCCCGCACCAATAAAAAATTGTTGGTACCATCAAAGTTAATTTTGAAAGTTTCCTCTAATGATTTGTTGCATCTTAGATGCTTTCTTTTTTCGTCGCGTCAATGTGTTCAATTGTTTTTTTGTCATCTAATTTATCCACACTTTTTTTTTTCTTCTCCTAGTTCATAAGCGTTTTCGTGCAAAACATTTCATGTTATGTATTGTCCTTGTGTTTGCATTGTCAAAGATTTTTCTGTTTCGATTAAAACATAGGCTCCACCATGTTGTTGCAAGTACTTTTTATTATAGTGCACTTAGGTTTTCGAAAATATTTGTAATATTTCTTTTGATGTCTTGATCACTTATGATTATGTCTGTTAGGATTTAATCAATTGAGGGGTCTATTATCCGGATCAGACTTCTATTGTGATGGCGGCCGATGAATAGGTGTGTGGGTATTTCTTCAAGTTGTTCACATAGCTCACACGTAGCTAGAATTGCTACCCCTTTTTTCAATTAGTCTGGTTTTAGTTGGGATTCCATTCTGGTACACTTTCCATAACAAGTTCTTTATTTTTTGGGAAATATCTATTTTCCATATCCATGCAGTTTTATTGAAGTCATTCTTGCTTCTATTTGTAATGTGTCTTAGTGCACTGGCCATTGTGAACCATCCATTCTTGTCGTTTCTCCAATATAATCTATCTTCAATCGAATTCTTCGGAATGAGTATCGCTTCGATTTTCTGGATGACTACGGGTGGAAGTATGGTGGTTAATTCCATAGTATTCTGTTTCCGATCGTTTCCGATCTCTGCTTATATATATATTTCTCAACTTTGTCAGTGGTATTAATCTGGGAAGTTGAAAGACATCTTTCTTTTGATGTGAACTCATCAACCCATCTGTCTATTTAAAAGTTGATTGTTTTTCCATTTCCAACTTGCAAGATAAGTCCGTTGTGCAATTCTTTCTTTATATTTCTAAGTTTCATCCATTGTCATGTGGCATCTCCTTTTTTCTAGTATTTTAGTATGTGTTCGTTCTTTAGATATTTATTTGAGATTATTTGTACCCATGGGTTATGTGGTTCCCTAAGGATTTTCCACAAAAGTTTCATTTGAAGGAAGGGTCTTTGGTTTTTTGAACTCCAACTCCTCCATCCTCTTTTCTTCTGCAAATTTTTTCCCATCCAATAAGTTGTTTATATAATGTGTCCTTGTTCCAGAAAAAGGATCGGTTTATTTGATCGATTTCCTTGTGCATTTATGCAGGAAGTATAAAATTTTGCATAATAAAGCTCAGTTTGGCTGTGAGATTTGATCTGATAAGGGTTGATCTGCCTTCTTGGGATAGAGCATTAACTCTCCATTTGGCTAATTACACTTTAGTCTTACATATAGTCCCTTCAAAGGTTGTCTTATTCACTCTACCATTTATTATTGGGCATCCTAGATATTTTTTCTAATTTGTTCCGGTTTATAATGTTGGTCTTGTTTTGTATTTTTTTTTTGTTTGGTACCTTTGGTGTTATTTGGAACGATTATTTGTGAAAATTGACTATTTGTCCTGAAATGGAACCATACTCATCAATAATATTTTTTATCTTTTCTGCTGCCTGTTTGATAGCTTTAGCAAATATCATCATGTCATATGCGAATGAAAGGAACAAGATTCGAGGTCCTTCTATCGTAATTTTGAACCTGATTTCTTGTTCTGGTTAGTTGCTTTCTATTTGAAGTTTCCTAGCCGATATTTCTACTCCTAGGATAAATAAGAGTGGAGATAAAGGGTATCCTGGGATGAAACTGTTTTAACACATTGTTCAATCTAGGAACAAAACCTAGTGCAAAAACCGAATTTCTTCAGGACTTTATTGATAAAATCACATTCTACTATGTTGTATGCCTTTTCCATATCCAACTTTATTGTCATTTATCCGTTCTTCTCTTTTTTTCCCTTAAATGTGTGGTAAAATTTCATTGCCTTCCCTTCTATAAAAGCACCTTGTAAGGGGTGTATCAGTTTTTTCATAATTATTTTTAGTCTATCTGGAATTATTTTTGCAATAATCTTATGGATGGTTGTGCATAGGTTGTGGTTTTCTAATAGAATTCTGTAGCCATTCCATCTAATCTTGGTGATTTGTCTTTTCAGATTTTAAACAAAGCATTCTTGGTTTCTAGGTTCGTGATTTCTTTAATCAACATCTCATTGTCTCTATCATCTATTTCTCTGTTTCAAGGTAGTTTTCTAGTCTAGTGTTATCAATCGTGTATTTCTTGAAACATAGGATAAAATTCTCTCTTATTTCGGCTCTTATATTTTCCTCTCCCGTAATAGTTTATCCCTCCATGGTGCACAATTCTCTTATCTTATGTTCTTTCTATTTCTTCTTCCAGTTGCCACTTTGTGATACTGAAATAATATATAGCAGCTGAGCTTCTTCTATTTCATAACTGCTAGGAAGCCGTGCAAATGGCTAACACAGCTGCTGATAGCATCACAATTCATTCATCCCAAAAAGGGTGATAACGACGAATGCCGTAGGTTGAAACCGAGAACCATATGGCAAAGCTCGGGTGATAATGATTAAAGCATCGGATATCTCGAGAGCTGAGACAATGTCTAATGCTAACGGTATAAGTCCATACCAAGAGTTCTTTCTCTATGAAATTTATTCCCAACGCTTCAATAGTTCAATGTTTCTAAAATATTCACCCTTTTCCTCCTAAACTGACTGTCTAGTTTCAACTAGATCATGTACATCCCATAAAACCTACTTCAACCCAATGATTAGCCTATTAGAAAATTACTTCAAATTAACCTTAACCTAAACAAAAAAGTGCATCACCATTTTTTTTAAAAGAAGGTTTTGTATGTACTGAATTTCCTTCCTTCACTTGATTTGGGGATGTTGTTGCAGATGGTCTTCCATGCTAACAGACTCTGGATGTAACATGCTGTACATGAAACTGGTTGCCTTCATTCTTTCTTCAACCGTCATATGAGGAAAGCGAGCATAGAACTCTTCCATTGTCACATCTTCATGTCGTCTTATCACTAGCATTTTTTTAGCTTCTTGATCAACCTCCTGAAAATCGAGTGTCCTCCACATCGGATGAATCACGTCCAACTCGATGAGATGTTGCTCTCTCACATATACGGCGATCTGATGGAAACATGGAAGGCAGTGCGTGACTGGTAATGTACAATCGCATGTCCCAAAAACTCCTTTTTGTAGGAGTTTATACTCTTCCATCAATAAATCCAACGCCTTCTCAGAGACAGTCTTCTGCAACAGCCTGAAGCAACTGACATTCGCAACCTCATGTCGGACATGACTCCGTGAATGCTCAAATGCAGCCTTCAGCTCCTCAATTAGCAATTCAAACTGCGAGTGCACATGAGAAAACACAGTGTCCAAACCCCCTGGGTTTGAACCCAAAAACTTCTTGATTGATGAATGTGCACTTTCCACTCTGAAATGACGAAAGATATTCACCTGAATTATTATTATTTATATACTTGATTAAAGACAAAGTAAGATTAAACACATTTAGTTCAAGTGCAGGTACAATTTACCTGGTTGTGATGTGTGTGCCAAAATGGGCGACTTTGTCAGTCCATACAGACACAATCTTATCTTTATGTGGGATCAACCACATTTGATGCAGATACTGAATAAGGCTCGGTAGATGGCTACATTCTTGCTCCAGCACAGCTAACATGCTACTGTACTCTTCTTCTGTCTTTGCCTCAAATATTGTCTTGCATCGCCATTCAAATTTGTTCCCCTCTTCTTTCGATATACTTTCATTCAAGCATTTGGCTTCAATATCCTTGTAAATGTTGCGTCGGCAAAATAAATGCCTCACAGTAGGCAATTCGTCTTGCAAGGCATTGACTAATGCCATCTCTGTATCTGTAACTATAACACCAGGCATTTTCCCAACCAAATGCAGCATTTCTTTCAACTGTTTCAAAATCCATTTGAAGGTGTCTACCTTCTTATCTGTCATGAATACACCGGATACGGGAAAGTTTTTCCATGTAGATGTTATTCCGACAATTTCAAGAAACGGAATGTTGTACCTGTAAAAGCAAATTACTATAACTAAAATGCAAGTGAAAAAAGAAGAAGATGAGGGTCAAGTCGAATGACTTACTTGTTAGTCTTGTATGTGGCATCGACAATCAAAACATATGGGAATGACCTCAACAAGTTGATCGATTCTGGATGGGCAAAGAACATCTCACTCACAGCCCCATCATTAGAAACTCTGTCACGCTCAAAATATTTGTTGTATTCTACCTGATGCATAAACTGTTGCACAATTGTTTTTCGTACAAGCCCTTCTTTCTTTGCCTTCTGCCTTGCATTGTACACCGTCTTCAAAGTACTTGAATTCAAAGGATCAATCTGCTTTAGTCGGTCAAGTATGTTCCTAGGCTTCATATGAGATGCAGTGAACACCTTTGTAAGCTCATATTCTTTTGTTGTCAGCCGACCTTCAAATGTATTGGGCACTCTCTGTTGGGAAATTGGATGATTGTGAACTCCACAAGTAACTTTCACTAGCCAAGCATTTGATGTGACCTCGTAGCACTTAATTCGAAACGGACACTCACACCTCTTCGAAGACGACTTCCTTGGCTTTACCACCTTTGTAGGCAAATCTCTCCCCCGCTTAGTTCTGCACTTGCCATGTCTCTCACATGCTACCCAAGCTTGGCCATTCTGGCCAACTGATCTCTTTACTGATCGAGTGATCACCACTACTATATTATTCTCTTTACCAACTTTTCGAATCCAATTCATTGCATCGTCTTTGCACTTAAAAATTTCTCTCGTGCTAAAAAACTCGGAAAAATCAGCAGACATATAACCATTAGGTGATTGCTCATATTCTTCTTCATCGTCACTTGATTGTAGGTTATTGTCATCTTCAGAAACTTCCGGACTAATATGATTGTGAATATCAGCCATCTGCATACAGATATATAACATCATAAATGAGTAAATGACTAGTAAGTTGAACATTCCAATTACATTGGGACGTCACAGGAAATAGCTACACCCGGCGATTGCTTGGAGGCAGGGTATGCATTCACCCAGAAAAACAGCTTGCATATTTTAAAGTTTTTACATTGGACTGATTTTCGGAAAATAAGTGCAGATGCCAATATGATCACAGATGGTTTATAGATGGTAACAAATTGATTATACAGTATATATAAAGCAAAACTGATGCTAATATCATGCATCTTAGTTCTGATACTATTCATGAACTTAGACCATCTGCCACGGTAGTTTATAATTATAAGGTATAAAGTGATATATAGCATGTAAAATATAGCATGTTTGTATCCCTGTTGAATTCAATTGCCACCATAAGCATAATTTGAAGTCTGTATAAATGGCAACGGCTCTTTTCTTTTCAAATTGAAATATGTTAACGGCTATAAATTAATTAAGGGGTACATATACATTGCAACGGTTCTAAATTAATCAACGGCTCTAGCTTCCAATCCATCCATATTTGAACCTCCCCAAACTCTCAACACCTTACTGTGAAATCATCCGGCCACCATTCCTCCATGAATCACTATCAAATTTCATCCTCTTTATCTTCCTCAAATGAAACCGATGATTATAATTATCATCGGGTCATGGCTTCATTTGATCAAGAACAAGACATATTGTTTCGCACTTACGCAAACAATAACGAACTCTTGTCGGCGTTGAATGAAGACGAGGATGGCGATGAGGCGGAATCGAGTCGTAGAGGAGCAGTTCATGGGCATATCACTTATTTTCGTGATCGAGAAAAAGCTGCGTGTAATATTTACACGGATTACTTCGCCGAGGTTCCGGTCTATCCCGAGCACAAGTTTCGTAGAAGGTATCGAATGAGCAGGAGTTTGTTTCTCCGAATCGCAGATGCTGTCAAAGATCATGATAATTTCTTTATGCAACAACGCGACGGTATTGGTAAGCTTGGATTATCTACTTTGCAAAAATTAACTGCTGTGTTTAGAATGCTTGCATATGGTGTACCAGCTGATTCTCTCGATGAATACATAAAGATCGGGGAGTCTACTGCGATTCGATGTTTGAAAAGGTTTTGTCGAGCAGTCATAGAGGTATTCGGAGATCGATATATGAGAACACCTAATGCAGAGGATGTTGCAAGACTTCTATATATTGGTGAAGAACGTGGGTTTCCAGGGATGTTAGGGAGTCTTGATTGTATGCACTGGCGTTGGAAAAATTGTCCAACATCTTGGGCAGGCATGTATGCAGGGCGTAGTAGATCACCAACGATTATCCTCGAGGCGGTAGCTGATTACGATCTTTGGATTTGGCATGCTCATTTCGGTTTACCGGGCTCCAACAATGACATCAATGTACTTGAGGCATCTCACCTATTTGCAAATCTTGCAGAAGGTAAATCTCCTCCTGTTAACTATAAAATTCTTGGTAAAGAGTATGACACCGGTTATTATTTGGCTGATGGGATATATCCCAAGTGGTCTACATTAGTTCAAACTATTCATGAGCCTCAAGGTCCAAAAAATATATTGTTTGCTCAAAAACAAGAGTCATCTCGGAAGGATGTCGAACGAGCTTTTGGCGTTCTCCAATCTCGTTGGGCAATTGTGAAAGGGCCGGCGCGTTTTTGGGATAAACGTGTTTTACATGATATAATGACTACTTGTATCATAATGCATAACATGATAATCGAGGATGAGCGTGATCTAAGTGCTCCGATCCGAGATTTCAACCCAGCACCTGAATTGTCGGTTGAGTTGGTAACTAATGAATCTACCCGGTTCAAAGATTTCCTGGCTCGACATAGAAAAATCAAGGACAAATCTGCTCATATTGCACTTCGGAATGCATTAATTGAGCATATTTGGAACCAACATGGTATACATGGGTGAAAGATGTTAGATGCTTAATTAGTTAATTATATGTTAGAGTGTATTTACTTGTCCAGGGTATTGGTTTTATGTCCCCCCTGGACAATTATTTTCTTTGTAAGGAAAAAAAAATGGAGAGAATAATATTATGTCATCAAGGAATATTATGTCTTTCAACTATAGCTACTTGAGTGTTTAAAAAGGAATATCACCAGAGAATAATATGTCATTCAAAAATGGAGGATAACTTACACCTACGTGAATTGAGTGTTTCAAAGCAAGATATCATCAAATATGAAAGCAACACTCGTATCTTCATGTATATATATATACATCATCCTTCTACTAGTTACTTAAACCATTATTTTCAAAACAAAGTATCTGTATACACTTCAATGGAAGATTTAAATCAAAAAAAAGCCAATGGTCGAAAAGGAAATTTCTCCATTGAAGAAGATGAACTCTTATGTCATGTATATCTTCAAATTTCTGAAGATCCTATTGCAGGTATTAACCAGAAGAAGGATAAAATATGGGAGAGGATAAGCGCTTTGTGGAATCAAGATAAGAATGATCATCAGATGCGAAGCACCAAATCTCTACAAAGTCGATTTTCAGATCTTACCTATTGCTTAGGCAAATTCCGTGGTGCACTTCGACAAGTGGAGCATCTAAATCCAAGCGGCGCTTCGGAGAAAGATATTGTAAGTTTTTATCATGTTTGGTCTATATATTCTCAAGACAATTGATATTTGTAAAAATTGCAGTGGAAGATTTTAGTCTTCAAATTAAATGTATTTTTTTACATTTGCAGCACACTAAAGCAAAACAACATCTACAAGATGATCCAACCTTCACAAAGAAGAAACTTCAGTTTGATCATGTGTGGCCTATTCTCAAGAATGCTGAAAAGTGGACTGATAATGGTAGAAGTTCAAAGAATCCACGACAAAAGAGTGTCTCAAGTGAAAGATATGATTCAACCTCTCAAACATCAAGGAGCGGACCATTTGCCGTCGATTTGAATGAAGATGAGGATGAACAGGAGCTACATAATGAGGAGCTTCATACCACACATCGACCTATTGGTATTAAGAAAGCAAAGGCAAAAAGATACGAGGAAACGGAGAAGTTCAAGCTAACTAAACAAATCAAGGAGTCTAATCAAGAACTAAAGGCATTGTTCGAAAAAAGTATGTTAGAAAGAAATGCATTTTCTGCTATGTACGAGGATCGTGCATCTAGAAAATTAGCTATTCAACAGGAACGCGAGGAGAACAAAATCATGCTTACTAGCATCGACTCGATTACAGATCATGAAGGCCGTGAATACTTACGAATGAAGAAGGCTGAAATAATGGAGAAAAGAGCTCATCTCTCGCACCCACAACAACCACCTACAACATTTGGGGCTCCTACTCCATTTCAATTTCCAAGTGCAACTACTACTTATGGAGATCACCAAGCAGGAATGGCTGAATATGGTAGTGTACCTCGCTATGGAGCAAGCGGTGGATCGAGCTCAAGCGGTATGCAAGGAGCACAACAATTCGGTGACTCCATCGGCTATGGCGGATTGGAAGAACAAGGCAGAAATGATGATGTCTTCCCGGAATACTAAATATCTTCATTTAGGGGTTTAATTATATTTTTATATCGCTTTTTCATTTCTTTCCATAAGTGTGTGTGGTACTTTTTCCGAGCTTGGAGACCATCTCCGAGAAGGTTTTGAAGAGGCCCTAATCACATTGTGTATTTTTATTAATTGTTGTGTTATTAAATAGTATTTCGTGATTATGTATTAAAGTAATGTATTCCGACTATATTCAATATTGAGCTCATATAAAAAAGATTTTTACGATTAATATAATGGTATAAATTTTATAATTATAAAAAATAAATATATTCAAATTAAAGGCTCAAAACTAAATTATCAATACAATTAATATGGGACATATTTGAAATAAGAACAATAAAGAGGGGTAAATATGGAATAAACTAACAAAATAATAAATAAAGAAACAAATATAGCAATTGTATTTCCTACCCCATATATAGCATATATCAAATGGAATGGTAAAAAAAAATTATGGGGAAATGGGATATAGGGTGTGGTGGGAGTGGGTTGTAAGGTAAAAATGGGGTATAGGGTATTTTTAGAGTACCATGGCAGATGGTCTAAGACCATCTGCCATGGTATAGGGTATTTTTTAGTTTCATAGTCCCAGAAATCAATCTGCTAAATGCTTCAATAGACAATGAAAGTGCACTGACTTTGCATCTCTGCTACATTAAGGCTTCCAATAAAATAAACAAACCTTCAATAGCGATTGATAGACCTTAAAAAGAGGCAAAAAGTTTCACAACCAACAAATAACCCAAATCAATCCGAAAAAGAAAACTACAAACCCTAAAAAGGATAAAAACTTGATACAGAAGAAAAGAAATGGAGTCTTTAACGTCAACGGAAGGGAAAGTTTATGACCTAAATTCGTCTGGCATATCTTGGTGAACTGAATCAATGAATTGTTTTGGGACTACTGTTTCACAAAGGAGACAACACAAAATCAAACTGAAAATTTCAAATTCAAATCAAGCAAAATTATACACACATTCCCAAAATTCATCAAATTCAAATACAAAATTCGAACAGAGAAGTAGAAGAGGAAGGGGAAGAGCGAGAGGAATTTTGGAATCTAACAACTTACAAGGAGGTGGCGGTGCCGTGGCGGTGTCGGGGTAGAGATAGCGTTCCCGGCAGCGGGGCAGACGGATTGACGGTGCCGCAGTACGACTGGGGCGGCGACGCGGCGTGGGAGAGTTAGACGCTTTGGTTTGTTGCGACTTGCGAGGGACGGCAACTTTAGGGCAATAGGAGCTATGCTGCGCCGCCCCGAATCACTATTTGGTTTTTTTTTTTTTTTTTTTTTTTTTTGGATACAAGGCGATAATTTGGGGATGGTCAACCGCGGTTGACCCACCACACAAAAGCGTGCAGACGGACGACGTCAGCAATCTCAGCAAGAGCTCGCTCAGCGACAAACGAAGAGGAGAGACCGATATGCACCACCAGCCTATCCGCAACTTGGTTCCCTTCGCGAAAGCTGTGTGGAAAGGTGATCCTCTCAAAAGCACGGCATAAGTTGAGGGCATCCGAGAGTCCGAGACCATCCACTCAATCTCCCAAGGACACCGCCAGATCTCCTTCATGACGTTGATCAGCATCAAGTAGTCGCCCTCCACCTCAAGCCGGGAGAAACCCCTCTTCGTAGCATCCTGGAGTCCAAACAAGAGACCAAGACACTTTGTTTGCTCCACAGACACCCTACCGTGGCCCTGAGCACCACAAGAGAGAACTGACCCAAGACTATCACGAACAACAAATCCAGAGGCAGCAATGCCCGAACCAAACCATAGCACCGTCAAAATTGAGTTTTACAAAGTCGTTGGCGGGCTTTTTTCATTTTACAGTTTTCTGTTTTTTCGTTCTGTTTTGGAGGGTATTTATTATTGTAGTAGGCGTTTCATCTTCTTGTGTCCTCATATTGTGCTTTTCTCCAACTTGTCCTTTATTGTTTTATATTTTTATCCATTCTTCCATATTCATAATGTCATTGTTGTCAAATAGAATTATGTTTCTCATTGACCAAATACCCTAAAGGGAAAAGGCAAGAATCGATTTCTTTTCTGCAGAGATATTTGCAAAAATGTCCGTGATTATATTCTTGTAAGGTTTGTTTTCTTTGTCTGTGTTTCGGATTATGCGTTCGATTTGTCTATTCATTCTTTCAATAAAGGATAAAGAAGTTTGGCATTTGGTAAAGAGGTGGGTAGCATCTTCACCATTGTAGTCGCAAAGTGAGTACTCAAGTGGGACATGAACTCATTTACTTTGTAGTCTGACTTTCGTCGGGGTCCCGTTTAGTAGGTTTTTCCATAGAAAATTTTTAATTTTTTGCGGACAATCAATTTTCCAAATCCATCTGAGTGGATCGGGGTCGGTTCTTCTATTTCTCGTGACA
Source organism: Persicaria tinctoria (assembly GCA_037127255.1). NCBI lineage: Eukaryota > Viridiplantae > Streptophyta > Magnoliopsida > Caryophyllales > Polygonaceae > Persicaria > Persicaria tinctoria. The sequence goes on along the minus strand of JBANSL010000015.1, from coordinate 62,703,283 downwards.
TGGTCAAGAGCACTCGCCGTTGAAAACCATCCGTTTCTACTTGTTTCCAGTATAGTCTATTTTCGATTTCATTTACGGGGATATGAACTTCCAGGATTCTTTCAACAATGTCCAAAGGGAGGAAATCTTTTAATCTGTCCACATTCCAAGTTTTATCTGGTTTTAAGAACTGGTCGATCGTTTCTTGTTCTTCAATGTGGTCTATGGCACGGATACTGTGTTGTCGGAATTTTGTGTCATAATTTAGTCAGTTGTCCTTCCAAAACCTTACGGTTTTCCCATTACCGACCTGCCAAATAAGACCTGAGCAGAATTCTTCTTTAATCTCCATCAACTTAGCCCATTGCCATGACGTGTTCTTTTTCCTCGTATAGTCCCAGATGTTCTCTTCCTTCAAGTATTTTTCTCTAACTATTTTCACCCATTCATTTTGCGGTTCCGCAATTATTTTCCATAGTAGTTTCATTTACAAAGCCTTATTCATGTCTTTTGTCTTTTGAATTCCTAATCCACCTTCATTATTCGGTCTGCATACTTTATCCCACTCAATTAGTGATTTATATCGTGGGTCTTTGTTCCAAAAAAAACATTTGTTAAGTCTATCAAGGTCATTATGTATACTTGCAAGGAGCATGGAGTTTTGCATGACATAACTTGGTTTGGCAGCTAAATTAGCTTTAACTAGAATCGCCCGTCCTTGTTGGGTTAATTCGTTTGCTCTCCATTTCGTTAGTTGGTTCTTTGATTTTTCAAGGACATCTTCAAACGTGTTCTTGTTTATACTCTACCGTTAATAATCGGTCAACCAAGATATTTTTCTAAAGCAATTTGGTTAGTTATTTGTAAGCATGATTGTATTTGTTGTTTTTGGTGGTTTGTGATCCCTTTTGTCGCTTGGAAAGCTAATTTTTCGAAATTAACTTTTTGACCGGATATCGCGCAATAATCATCCAGTATAGTTTTCATTGTTTTACATGCTTCTTGGGTCGCTTTGACAAATATCATTATATCATCTGCGAATGATAGAAATAGAATACGAGATCCATTTCTAGATAACATTGAAGCCTATGGTGTTCGATGATTGTTCGCATTGTCGTTGGAGCTTTCTAGCAAGAATCTCAGCACCTAAGATAAAAAAGTAGGGAGATATTGAGTCATCTTGTCCAAGTCCCCTGTGAGGGTTGAAAGTTTGAGTTGGTTCATCATTTACCAGAATGGAGACAGAAACAGTTTGGACACATTCTTTATCCAACCACAAAATTTTTGGCAGAAACCGAACTTAGACATAATCGCAAAAAGGAAGTACAAGTTCACTCTGTCATATGCTTTTTGCATGTCAAGTTTGATTGCAAATTTGCAATCCATCCATCACGACCTTTCCTACTACGAAATGAGTGAAATATTTCATGAGTTATAAGTACATTGTCTTGGATCGCTCTGTCTGATATAAAAGCTCCTTGTAGTGGGTGAATTATTTTTCCTATGACAGTTTTCATTCTATCGGTCAGAATTTTTGCAATTGCCTTATAAATAGTTGAGTATAGACTAATGGGTCTATAATTATTAGTTGTTCTTGGGTTGTCACATTTCGGGATTAGCGAAATGAAAATTTGGTTGATTTGCTTCAGCATTTTTTTTCCATTCTTTGATTGCTTGCTTTAATGATCGATGACCCTCGATGTTTTAAAAATACCGTAAAGCAGAGGTCTAGTTTTGAATAAATTTGAAAAGTGGAGGCAGGCAGTTTATTGTTTTGAATTGTTTTTTCAAGTGGCCGGTGATAGACGATTCAGTCAAGAAATCTGGATTTTACTGAAAAACGCCGGTTGAGTGGATTGACAGACACTTAAGAAAACCAACACGATGATGGAGTCAGATATATAAACACATAAAAACTCATCGTTTTAAGAGTACTAGATCTAATACGACGCCGCATCAACTATCGGTAAACGTCTCTGGATTCTCAAGATCACCACGAGGTCGTCGGGCAGGGAAGCCAAGCCATGGAAGTCTCCTGGGGTCGGCCATCATATCAAGCTCGGTTGACTGAGACCTCCGTCTCCTTCGCCATCTAAGGAACTCGACGACGATGGAGCTGGCGCTCATTGCAGCTCCGAACCCAGCAAAAATCGAGAGTAGTATCGCCAAAATCGCTTGCAAATGCACCTGCAAAACACCACACCGCCAATTATGATACACGTCACTTCCTTGCATTGCACATAAGGATCGCTGGAAACCGACTTACCAAGCAGTAGAAAATGTGCGCGAAGATGACCACCAGCGCAAATTGTATGGCTGCGTAGATCCACACGAACCTCTTCTTCACTGGAAATGCCCCAACAAGTAAACAAAAACAATCACTATCCATGTTTGATCTCAGTCGAAAAAGGAATGCATTTGGATTATTAGTGTGCGTACTAACCCATCATTGACGAGGTCGTTGATGCAAGAAGACCGATCACACAAGAGAAGGGAAGAGATACAGCAATTGCTGAGGAACCCAATCTTGCAACCTTAACAAGGCAGGAGGAAGATTGAGTTAGAGCGATGAAAGGTGATACAACAAGCCGTAGGGGTGTTATATCGAGTAGCTCAAGCTTGGCTCGGGTTCGACTTGATGAAAGCTCGCTTTGAACTCATTCATTTTCTAAACAAGCTAACTATTAACACATTTTTAGGCTCGGTTCAAAGCTCAATTCGCTCGGATTTTGTGAAATTACTATGTTCTGAGTAAATAGGGCTGATTAATGCTCGAAAAAGTTCGGCTTGAGCTCGTGATTTCCTAAACAAGCAGAATATGGACACATTTTTAAGCTCGAATCCAAATTTAGGCTCAGCTCGAGCTCGACTGATCATTTCTAAACGAGCTAACAAGTCGGGTAATCAATTCAAGATACGAGTACTCTCATCTTACCAGGAGTTGCTCTAGAAAGCAAAAGTAGGCAAGCATGCTAACTATCACAAGAATCGGCGATTCCTCCCAAACCCTGCAAAAATGACCACCTCATCTTAGTGACAAAGGAAGAGCTCTGTTAACATGTGCTTATAGGCTCAAACTCTAACAAACTTGCCTGTAGCCTCCCATCTCATTCAACTGTGATCTGTTAGATAGTCTACTAGTTGGACGGCGACAACTTTGGATGCGTAAGAGGGTGACTGGTAGGTTGCGAACCTCATGCTTGCAAACATCACAAGTCTTATTTCCTTTGATACCAAACCATTTCAAGGCACATTCTTTGTGTGCTAAAGCAAGTTCACCCTTGCAACTGCATTCCGTCTTGAAGGTTTCTCCACCCTCACACAACTCAACCAAGCAAATCCTACAAACGGCTTCTTCTTCGAGTATATCTTCACCATCAGGCTCATCGGTCTCTGCAATAAGGCAATGTAAAATACAAACTAGTTTTGTTGTCGCTGCACTTGAAAGACGACACAAATGAGTGTATATGTACCTTTATTCACAAGTGTAGATGTATTTGTTGTAGTGATATCACTTTCCTTTACTCGAGGTGAGGGCACAACACGGATGAATGTATCTGTTCTCCTTGGTTGTCTTTCTTTATTGGCGGGAACAGACAGGGACCGAGATATATGACATAGAGCACCTATGCTTCCGCTGTGAACGGACTCTAGATTCGAGTGTTGATTCGGAGTAACTGGTAAAGAGGCGGCTTTCTTCGCCTTTGGAGTGAATATCTTACATACTGAAAGAGGCCACTCTTTGGGCGTCATGGTTATCATTCTACTAGCTACATTGGAAGACTTGTCAATATCTAAAGCATTTCGACTCTTGATGGTATACTTTGGTGGGAGATTTTTCGAAGAAGATCTTCCTCGAGTTGATGAAGGACCTGGAGATTCACTAACTCTTGCATCAGAAGGCTTCGGACTGAAGCGGAAGTTTACTCTCTTAGGAGTAGGTGTAGGTGTTGGAGTCATGGATAACTTAACCATAACCGAACCCTGAGATAGTTCAAGGGTTCGGGCAGGGATCTCAAGGACCAGGTTTTTTCGTCTCCATTGATGCCCAGGCCGCGCATCTTCATTCAGTTTGCTGGAACTTTCTGCCTGAAAAAGGACCATATATGATTTGTTTAAAAAGATCATCAATACATGTCAAAGTGTTTAACATTTAGCTCCTTATCAGCTGAGTTGAGTTGGAGCTAGTAGATATCAAGGAGACCAAAAATTGCATAATAAACCAACAGTTGATAGAAGCCAAAACTAGAGATAATCCAATTCAAGGCGCCAAAGAATGACAGAAATTTGACAAAGCAAAGGACACATAACAGTAACTTGGAGAAAAGTAGTACAAATGTATACAAGTGAAGAGATTAACCTTGTCAGGAGAAGTTGAGTCTTCACAAACACTCAAAACATGGGGGTCATTAGCAAGCCCTCCCTCAATTTCCATGATTGATTTCGGAGCAAAACTAAATTAATGTAAATGCACAACACCCAGAAAACACACAATTCAATTAATTACTGTAGTATATAGGGGAATCCAAACAGAAGTTCAAGCAGATATAAATGGATAAGTTAAGAGGGTGGGGGAAAATAGGAACTTATGGGATTAAATTCAAGAAACGGTAGGCCAAAGTGGGAATTTATTGGGGGAAAGGGAACTATAAAGTACTAATAATCCTTACAAAGGTGGTGGGCAAAAAGGAACCTGAAAATTTCATGCCTAACTCAATTGAGCTAGCAAATGGGTTGATGAAGTTGGATCGATTCGGTTAAAGTTTATGGTCGGGCCAAGTTCGGTTAAAATAAAATTTAGGGTAAATTACATTTTTTATCCCTAATCTTTACTGTCTGTTTCACTTTAGTTCCTAACCTTTGAAACATTTTAAAATAGTCCTTAACCTTTCTATTTCGTTTCATTTTAGTCCCTACCCTTTCAAAGATTGTAAAATAGTCCCTAACCTTTCATTTTCTTATTCGTTTTAGTCTCTGATATTAAAACATTATTTGAAATAATTATAAAAAAATCACCCTAAAGTTATCATAATTTAAATAAAATCATTCATACAAAGAAAAATTATATAAAACCATACTCTATAATTTTAATTTTGAAAAATACTCGAATTGTTTTAGTATTTATGATAGGAGCATATTATATAAAATTATCCATAAATTTTTTTCCACAAAAAGCTCTCATAAAATTTACCAATACATAGATCCAATATATGTGTACTAATCCATTAAAATAATAAATTTGAATAATAAAAGAGATCTTTTTATAAATAAAAAATTCATAAAGTTGGATATTTGTTTTATAATTATTCTTTATATGGGTAATTTACTCATTTATATACATTAAAATTGTATATAAATAAACTTTAGGGTGTTTTTTTTATAATTATTTCAAATAATGTTTTAATATCAGGGACTAAAACGAATAAAAAAATGTAAGGTTCGGAACTATTTTACAACCTTTGAAAGGTTAGGGACTAAAATGAAAAGAAACATAAAGGTTAAGGACTATTTTGAAACGTTTTAAAGATTGGGGACTAAAATGTAACAAGTGGTAAAGGTTAGGGACCAAAAATGTAATTCATCCTAAAATTTATATTGGTCGAATTTCGGATTAAATTGGATCATGTCTATTTGGGTTCGGGTCAAAGTGGCAAACGAGTCTGGCCTATCTCAAATATTAACTTATACAAATATATACACGTATTAACTTATACAAATATTATACACTTATAAACTTATTAAATTATTATCTGTTTACCTTTCATAAGTCTAAATAATTTACCATTATAATTTGAAGCATAATATTGTACACTATCTTATTGACTTATACAAATGTACGATAATGATTAACCGCTATTTTTATTTTTCGGAAAATGAAATTTTATTTAGCATATGAGAGGGAATTAATAAAATATTTTTAACTCTTACAGTCTTACTCTCCTAGTCTCCAATCCAACTCACACACATAAGTCACCCGAGTACAGGGGCGGCCGAGGGGGGGTGGCGGGGGCCGGGTGCCCCCCCCCCCCCCCCTCTAGAGCCAAAAATAATAATTGCAATTTAAATTTACTCCGTAGTATTACTACGAAAATGTGAAATAAAATACAAAACTTGTCTAGTCTAGTTGGTAAAAGGAGGGAAGGAAATTTGGGTTCCCAAGAGGTCATGGGTTCAAATCTCATTTCTTCTCCATTTTGCACTATTTTTTGTAATAAAATATCATATTTATATACCATAATTTATGGTTTTTGTTTAAATATACCATATTTATGGTTTTCTTTCAATATATTTTTAAAAAATTTCTTTATTATATATACCGAGAAAAAAAAAATTCTCCAAAAGAAAATTCCGCCCCCCTCCAGCAATTCCTGCGGCCGCCACTGCCCGAGTAGACGACTAGGGCACAACATTCAATTCATGATCTGAAAAATTAATTGGTATGAAATTTGAACAGATATCTAAGTTGGACCTAACTTTGGAAGTGGAGGTTGGCCTCAAGGCTGATTTCTACTTTCAAGTATCATATCATCATACACATTTTGAAGTAGGTGTCATATTCAAAGAAAGAATTCCACCAAAAGAAAAATTATTCTAAATAACAAAAGATTCTAACGGTACAAAAAATACGGAGTGTATTATCAAAATAATGTTGGCGAAGGTCAGTTGTCAAGTCATCGTCTTTTTGGTCAACTATTTGTCCTAGCTTCCAGCCAAAAGACTGGTAGGTCGGCATTCACCCGAGTATGACTCATTACAGACTTCGCTACTTGATGCTTTAATTTGATTACTACTACGGAGTACATGGTATTAGAAAGTAGTCAGAAGCCCAAAAAGCTTCTCGTTTTTCTTTTATGAAAAATCACCTATGAAATTTTAGACACCAGCAGTACTCACTGATTCAGATCAAACACATACAGATTTGATTAGAGGTTGGGAGGAGAAACTCTCCTTCAATCTGGATTCACATTACACACACACATTAATGTTTGTTACGATTAACTCCCGCTCTCCAACTGCCCTTATATAGTCCTTTCACACACACCTAAAAGAATATATTGCCGTTACAGAATGTGCAATATTACCCATCCTACATGCTCCCCTCAAGTTGGACTTGTGAGTGGAAACACAAGGCCAAGCTTGGAACAAAGAAAACCATGTTGATGAGCTGATAAAGGTTTGGTAAGAATATCGACAAGTTGGAGGGATGATGACACATGAGCAGTTTGAAGAAAACCCTGTTGCACCATTTCTCTAATGAAGTGGCAATCAATCCTCACATGTTTTGTCCTTTCATGAAAGACCGGATTAGCAGCTAGACTTTGGGCAGCCTTATTGTCACAATTCAGAGTGATGGGCAATGATACTTCAATATGCAAATCAGACAACAAGCCTTGCAACCACACCAGTTCACTAGCTGCAGATGACATTGCTCTGTATTCACTCTCTGTGGATGACTTAGAGACAACTTTCTGTTTCTTAGCCTTCCAAGAAATAAGAGATGAGCCAAGGAAAACACAATATCCAGATAATGATCTCCCTGTGTCTAAGCAATTGCCCCAATCTGCATCATTGTAGGCAGCCAATTTGAGAGAGGAAATAGCAGAATAGGATAGAGCCAAGTTGAAAGTACCTTTGAGATATCTCAACAAGTACATAGCAGCATCCCAGTGAGGTCGCAAAGGTTGTTGAAGAAATTGACTTAACTGCTGGACAGTATATGCAATGCCAGGACGTGTAAAGGTCAAGTATAATAACCTCCCAAGGAGCCTCCTCTAAGATTCAGGATAGGGAAAAAGGATCACCAACAGTAGAAGACAACTTAGTACCATGTTGCATAGGAAATGTGGTTGTCTTGCAGTTCTCCATCTAAGAGTCTCTAAGAATGTCAAGTATATATTTACGTTGATTGAGCAAAATTCCTGAAGATGACCTTGATATTTCCATGCCTTGAAAATACCTTGCAGTGCCAAGGTCCTTTATAGTAAATGCAGAATGCAATGCTCCTTTAGTCAATTCAATTTCTGAGGAAGAATTACCCATCAGAAGCATATCATCAACGTATACAAGGGCATCTGTCAATATAGAACCCTTGGCCTTGACAAAAAGGGAATAATCATGCTTGGACTGTGAGTAACCCAAGCTAATGAGAAACCTGGTCAATTCATGATGCCATTGGCGACTGGCTTGCTTTAGGCCATATAGGGATCTGTTTAACTTGCATACTAATCCATTACCAACCTTATAACCTGTAGGAGGTGTCATGTAGACATCTTCTTCTAGATAGCCATGCAAAAAAGTATTGTTAACATCAAGTTGGTGAAGTTTCCGGCCCTTTGATGCAGCTAGAGCCAAGAAAATTCTCACAGTTGAAAGTTTAGCAACCGGAGAAAATGTATGCTTGTAATCTTTGTCCTTTATCTGATTGAAACCCTTATCCACCAATCTGGCCTTATACCTCTCAATTTCACCATTTGGTCTAGACTTAATTTTGTAGATCCATTTGCAACCAATAGCTTTAGCACCACTTGATAGTTGAGTGAGAGACCAAGTATTGTTTCTTTCAAGGGCCTCAATTTCTGCCTTCATAGCCTGCTGCCACTGAGGAGAATCCTTAGCCTGACTGAAACAACTAGGTTCATATGTCTCACACATATGAACAAAGGAGGACACATATTCTGTTGACAGATGAGCCAAATTTTGTAAATGAAATACAACAAATGACTGAGAAATAGGCTATTGTGGATCATTTCGTGTAGGCAAGTTGGTGCAAATATAATCTTGTAGCCTCTGTGGTCTGACAATATGTCTCTTAGAAAGCATAGGAGCAACTGGTGATGGAGAAGGAATGGCAGGTGTGGGCAAGGATGAATTCTCAACAATGGGATTTGATACTTGCAGGTGAGAATTTTCGGCTTAAGCACTAAAGGGAGCTAAAAGAGGACTTGTGGAAGATGGGAAAAGTGTGGGAGATAGTGACACCAGATCCTCTTCTCTAATGTCAACCAAAGGCAAACTCTTACAGGTGTTGCTAGGCTCCATAGATTTGAATGGAAAAACAGTTTCTTTAAACACAACATGTCTACTAATAATGATTGATTTCTTATCAATATAAAACAGCTTAAACGCTTTCTGCCCAAGAGGGTACCCCAAAAATATACACTTCCTAGCAACAGGACCAAGCTTGTCCCTATGATCATTGGGCTGCATAGCAAAACAAAAACACCCAACAATTCTGAGCTTACTGTAATCAGGGGCAGTGTTGTACAATTTCTCAAAAGGTGACACCCAATTCAACACAGATGATGGCATCTTGTTGATCAAGTGAGTGGCACTTAAAATGCAATCACCCCAGAACTTAATGGGCAAACCAGCATGTAACCTGATGGCTCTAGCTGTCTCAACCAAATGCATGTGTTTTCTTTCCACCTAAAAGACTATATTGCCCTTACAGAATGTGCAATATTACCCTTTAGACACCCGCAATACTCACTAATTCAGATCAAACACACACATATTTGATTAAAGGTTGGGAGGAGAAACTCTCCTTCAATCTGGATTAACATTACACATACACACATGAATGTTTGTTACAACCAACTCCCGCTCTCCAACTGCCCTTATATAGTCCTCACACACACACACACCTAAAAGACTATATTGCCCTTACAGAATGTGCAATATTGCCCATCCTACAGAAATACTCCGTAATTTTGATACGAAATAACTCGAAAGCTTGTTTTTCTTTTGAAAAAAATCAGTCAAGACCATTTATGAGTAAAAAAATATTGAATATGAACTTTATTTGTCAATTGATCTAATCTTATTAATTAATAAAGTCACCAAAACATGTTCGAAAGGAAGAAAACTTAATATCTAATCTTATTAATTAATAAAGTCACCAAAAAATGTTCGAAAGGAAGAAAACTTAATATCTTTAAAACATTTTTACACATTGGTGGAAAAAAAAATATAAATTTATGGTGGTTTTCTGGGAAAAAAAATTTAGGAATTTTTTTCTTCTGAAAAGTCGTATTTGATGGTGGTTTTCTGCATTATTGATATTTAGGGATGGTTTTCTAGAAAGAGGCATATCGAGACTATAGACAAGACGATGAAATGAATAATGACGAGATGAAATTCACTAAATTGCACAATAAACCCTTTTTCATTTTGAAACTCTAGCATCCAAGTTTCAATCAATCTTCTCATGAGCCTCTTCTTCTTTGACACCTCTCCCCAACGAGAACCTACACCAACTCTTCGTTTGACATTACTTTCTTCCCAAATTCCTCTCCCCGACAGTTTTCGCATGTTTGCCTCTCCATCCGAACTCCATATATATCTCCTTCGTCCGCTTCTTCTTTCCGCCATCACCATATGCTATGTAGGATGCTTAATGCATCACAATCCAGTTTTTATTCCTTCAAAATCAATTCAACTGGCACCACCCAAGTAATAAGGGATTGTTGAATGCACCCAAAAAATTACTATATCCACCACAAAAAAATTTTAATCGGTTTTTATTATAATTCTTGCGCCTCTTATGACGTAGATCTGCGCCTCTTAAGGAGTACGATATTTTTATTTTTTTTGAAACTTGCCCCTCTTGAGTTACAACTCTATGGATCAAGAGGCGCAGGGTTTTTATTTATTTTTTAAGATAAAACTACCCTGCTCCTCTTGAATCACAGAGTTGTGAATCAAGAGGCGCAACACATTAATATTTTTTGGAAAATAAATTAGCAAGCTTTTTGGAAAAGTAATTATGTGATTTATAATTTTATACAATTTTAATTATATATAATTCAAAATATAATGTAAAAATTGATAATTATTTTTAAAAAAATTGACCGTATACTCAATAAATTAAGATAAAAAATATATAAATTAAAAAAGAATTGTATATGAAAAAATTCAAATTTTTGTCGAATATATTTAAAAAGAATCATATATAATAACATTTTAATTTTTTTTAAATGTGTGAATATATTTAATTAGATTAATATATTGGTATCAATTGAGAAACTATAATAAAGAAAATAAAATTTATAAAATTAATAATGTAGGCACAAGTAATAAAACTATTTATATTTATATTTATATCTATATCTATCTATATAAACTCTTAAAACATAAGAGTTTTTGTTTATGCGTCACATCTAGATATCCTCTCATTTTTCCTTTTTCAATTGATTTTTATTTTTCACATATGTTTGTTTTTAATTCAAAATATTAAATTAATATGTAACCTATATCTATTTTAAAATCTCTACACATCATCACAATAGAATTCATGTTGAATGAACTTATTACACCCTTCTCTTTGGAGTTTGTTCTTATAAGTTTAATTCAAAATATTAAACTAATATTTTATTTAATTGTATAATATTAACTTATTTAATTATTAAGATTTTATTTAATTGAGCCACATGACAATTGCTCGTTAATCATAGATTTAGTAACCAATTGAATTTATAATTCACATATTTATCCAATCTCTTGTTGGGTTTATTCATTTTGAACCATTCAATTGATGCATAATCCAACAATGTCCTTTTAAAGCATGCATCCTTACCAATATTCATTAAACTATTCTAACAAAAGAAATCTTACTTGTTGTATACAATAAGTTTATTTTAACTCAAAATACATAAATTTGCAATGTGTGTATGGGTAAGTAGTATTGATTACGGTGAATATTTTAAAGAAGAAATTTTAGTGATTAAGAAATTTATCAATACATATTTATTGTTTGTTTAAAAAATAAATTACATTGATCTAGGGGTGTTATTCGAGCCGAACGAGCCGAGCTTGGCATGTTCAGGCTTGTTCGTTTGTTAAACGAGCTCGAGCCGAGCCGAGCCTAATTTTTAAACGAGCTTTTTATTTTGTTCAAGCTCGGCTTGTTTAAATAAGTGAGCGAGCTCGAATCGAGCTTTTTTCGAGCCAATCCCGAGCCGAGCTCGAGCTGTTCAGTTCATATAACAGCCCTACATTGATCCCCCACAATTTATCAATTACAAAAAAAAATATATAATATTTTTTCCTTAGAGCAATTCCAATGGGTTGTTATAAAATAGAATTATAATGGTTTTCTAAGATAATATCATTACTAGCTTGAAATAATTTTATTATGTAAAAATGTATGTTTGTTAAAGAAAACCCTTGTCTAAACACTTTTTATTTAACTAACTTGTTTGGTATCCATTCCCGGAAATCAAAATTAGGAAATCGTAATGGATGATTCCTTATTTAAGCGTTAGATATGATTAAAACTTGGAATCGTGATGATTCGCAGGAATCATCCATTCCCAATTTTGTAGCTCATTATTATTATTATTATTATTATTATTATTATTATTATTATTATTATTATTATTATTATTATTATTATTATTATTATATTACATTATATTTATACTTATAATTATATTATTTTTATCAATAATTTATTATTTAATATATATTATATTATACTTATATTATTATTTTCCGACCCGGAACCCGGAAATTTTGACCCGAATTTTTTTTTGACCCGAACCCGAAAACCCGGAAATTTTCTGGGTAATATGGGTTTCGACTTTCGACCCAATGACCCGGTTGACCCGGTAATTTTGACCCGATTGCATTAAATTGTTTTTAAAAAATTATTTAAAATTTTGATATTTTATATATTATTACATTTTGTTAAAAATTATGAGAAATAATAAAAAACAAATATTTTAGATCAGATATGGTATATAATTACAAGCACTAGAACTTTTGAACAACGTCTTTAATTTTAAAATTTTAAAATTATCACAAAATTAGCAAATCATGATTTTTTTAATTTAAAAAAGAAAAAATTGGCAAACCCGAAATCGACATGAAATGACCCGATACCCGATCAAACCCGGATTTGAGTCAAGTCGGATATACCCGGAACCCGTTTTTATTCGGGACCCAAAGTGATCCGACTCGAACTCGACCCGAATGACCCGTTTGAACTTAATTATACTATTAACTTATTTAATTATACTATCTTGTTGGGTGTTATTCATTTTGAACCATTCAATTGATGCATAATCCAACAAAGCCATTTTAAAGCATATATCCTTAGTTCTTTACCAATCAGGGGCGGATCTTATCTCATGGAGAGCTCACCCAGCAATTGCTGGGTCAAAAATTTGGAGCATGTAATAACAACAATGATTATAATTTATAGTTTTTTTTTACCTAAATAATAATAATAACAAAAACAACAATGATATTTCAAAAACAAAATATTGTTAGATAAGAAAACTCAATACTTTCATACCTTCGATTCTTTCCATATACCTTTTTATAAAATAAGATTTTTTTTTCTAACACACTTATGTACGTTAAAAGAAAATTAGTTATTATAATATCTTTTCAGTGTAACTTCTTAGTATTTTGTTCAGGGTAACTAACTCGAAGATGATAGTCAAAGGAGAATATATTAATGTACACAAGATCTTTTAATTTGTTACTCCCTCCGATCCAAAATATATGTCGTTTCATTTTCCAACACGTATTTTAAGAAGTTAAAAACTATATAAAATATTAACTTTTTTTAAATTATTTTTTTACAACTTAATGTTTGTTGATAATAAGTATTAAATTGTAAGAAAATAATTATAAAACAGTTAATATATTATAAATTTTTTAGCTCCTTAAAATACGTGTTAAAAAGTCAAACGACATGTATTTTGGATCGGAGGGAGTATAATTGAAATAAATTTGGCACTAATACCCAATTTATAAATTAATTTATTCAAACATACACGAATCTACGTTAAATTCGACGACATATATGGAGAATTTCAACTTAGCTAATGAATATATATTCTATATTATGAAGTGTTTAAGATACATTATGAAATGTTTAGGTATCGAATATATTATGAAATATTGAAGATAAAATATTATGAAATGTCAAGAGTTAAAAATTTATAAGTCATGATTTAACTTAGCTAATGAATGTATTATGAATTTGTTAAGATAGAATATTATATAATGTTATTATGAAACGTTTAAGATAAGATATTATGAAATGAATATATTATGAAGTGTTATTAGATATTTTTACCCAATTATCTTCATTCTAAATAATAATTGAAAGAAAATAAAAATATATATAATATAAAAAATATTGTTATTATTAATTAAAAGGGAAAAATATTGTTAGTTTGTGAAGTTTCTACTCATCGGGAGTCATAGACGTACCCCTCATAAGTCACAGAGCCTCTCCTCAAAAGTCACAGGTCTGCTACTCTTGAGTCATAGCCCTACGCCTTTAGAGGCGCAAGAATTTACAAATAAAAGGAAGATTTTCTTTTTGTGTGCACATGATAAAATTTTGGGGTCTGAAAATATCTTGTTAATAGTTATTTTGACATATTGTCAATAACTCTCATGATCTAGAATAAACCGTACCTATTGGGCTATATTTTCAGTATCGGGCGCTATATGGGCCTTAAACAAATGGGCGTAAGCTTCTTTAATCATCACAGTTAGGCCCATCATCTAATGGGCCGGACGTTCTACAGTCTACGACCATACAAAATACAAACGGAATAGTCAAAACGCAGAGTTTGGCTTGCTCTGCCGCCTTGTGCACCTCCAGGCTCCAGCCTTTACTCCCCCCTCCCTCCTTCCTCCCTCGAATTCCAGAGAGAGAGAGAGAGACGATGAGCGGCGAAAAGCACTTTCAGAAGACGTTCACGAGGAGGAAGAAAGCTTGCGATCCATCCAACAATGTCAACAATGTGCAGAAGAGAGATGAAGAGAACGAAAAACAGAAAGGGAAAGAAGTAGAGGTAGAAGATGGAGATCAAGCATTGCGAGAAGAGAATGCGAATGCCGATGAGGTTTCTGTGGTTCCGTCTTCAAGCGCGGAGTCGCAGGGGGGGAGCGGCGACATTGACGGGGAAATCGCTCGCAAGCCGATCGACAACGGAGGTTGTGGTTCGAGTAGCGTTTCAATGAAGGCGACACGGAAGGGGATGTGCGATGGAGACAGCTGCAATGGCAGAGTGCAGGAGAAAAAAAGGCACAAGGAAGAGAAACAGTCGCAACAGGGGAAGCAAAAGAAGCAGCGGAAAGAGGAGGTGTTGAAGGCGAAGCCGAAACCGAAACCGAAACAGGAACAGAAGAAGAAGAAGAAAGGAAAGGACGGAGGAGAGAGAGATAATGTGAAGAATAAGAAAGAAACTTACGAGGAGAAAGAGGAAGCTAGTGCGGGGTGCAGGTTTCCGGTGAGTAGGGTGGATAGGATCATCAGAAGTGGCTCTGATTACCGCATCACACACGAGGCTATTTTTCTCATCAACAAAGCCACTGTAAGTAGTCACTCTTTATATTCTCTCTCCTAGGGTTTTCTTGCTGATGTTGCCGTGTTTCTCTTCCTGCTCTGCATTCCAATGTTATTGCTAAATAATAATTGTATGCATTACACATTTACACTACTTGATCGTCGAAATTGATTGGTTTCATAGATTTATGATGCTAATTGTGAAAATTTGTGCATATTGCATTAGTAGTTCTATTAACCCGAGGCTAGAGTATCTGCATATTGCCTGCACTACATTCCAAGGAAAGGATGGAGACTGTTGTTTGCCTTGGTGGTTCTATTAGTAGGTAACCATGGGCTTTGTTTGGAGGACTGTTTGTTTGAAGTGGTGGAATTGGAGGGTAACCTGAAAAGGATTGGGAACTTTTAGGCGTTTTGCCCAGTTACAGGCTTGCAGATTGTTTAGCTAGTTGGGATGTGATGAGTTATGGAAGTTTTTGAAAGTGGTTATATGATTTTTTATATTCATAATCTTTTCATTAGTCTCTATGCATCTTCTCTTTACTACTGTAATATAGAAGATGGGTCATGATTGAACATAGAAAACTTGCTGTCATGGCTTCTGTCACATCAATGTTGAAATGGTGGTATGTGTAAAGGTGATTTCTTGTTGCCGAAATTCATCACTACTGGAAGGCTAGTTTTAAACTTTTACTCGGACTACATTCCTAATATATATAAATTTGAAATGGAAAAATTGAAAAAAGGGACATCTGGAATGTAATATTTAGGCATGGATGATGGATGGCTCCATGTTTGGGGCTTCTTGGAGATATTTGCTGAGGTATTGCTATCTATTTGTATGTTAACGTATTTTCCGACTTTTTTCCATCTAGCGGAGTTAGACAATGAGATGTTTTTGTCACCATTGAAGAAAGGTCCATATTAAGAAATATGTTGCTTGGCAATAAATGCAATATGGGCATTATTATTATTGCGGGTTTTGATAAATATTTCTTTTTGCGTTAAGATGAAGAGTTGAAGACAGTTGCTTGTTTTGTGGCTGGAAAGTGAATTCCTTATTGCTAATTGCGTAGATGATAAATTTTTAGTGGGAAGTGAGTTTGCATTTTAGTGAGTTTGTCATTTGTTTTCCCTGCAGGAGAAGTTTCTTGAAATCTTTTGTGAAGATTCTTACGAGTGTACAGCACACGATTGCAAGAATTATGTCAGCTACAACCACTTATGTAATATATATTCCCTTCAATTATTATTCTGATTACATTTTCATCCTAGTAAATTAGTAATACATTTTGATACAGATTTAAGATCAGAAGAAAGTTAAGAGAGGTTATTCTGCTTAAATTTTGGTGTTTGATGATTTCCTTTCTTGTTAAGTGTCTTCAGGGATTCAACCATGGGACTGTAGATGTGTGATTCTACCATGGGATGGGACTAAGATAAGATTTTCATTTATGAGCCTCCTCATGATGTATATGTGTATTAGCATATTCAAATTAAAGGTATAAGGACAAGTAGGTGTAACTTTTGACAGATTGCAAAACATATATGCATGCTAAATGCAGATAATTATGGGTGAACTTTTAGCCTTTCCTTGACTGACGATGAATGATATAGGACAATATCTGTGCTCTGTTTTGACATGATCACTTTGTAGTTGTCTTTCCCTATCTTAATTAAGTACTTGATTTTCATATGTATGTGAATAGCTAGAACTTAAACCCTGATTGTTCTTTTATGCTTGGCATATGGTACAGTGAGTATTTTAGTATTTCTTGATGGTTAATAGTGCTTAACTGATGATGGGGAAAGGGATGAGTACTAGAAAAACACTCTTGAGGAAGAAGTGAATGTTTGTTGTTGACTGTTCAACATAGATTATAATCCTTCTTCAAGTGGACTGTATTAGTTCTAAGACTTCAAACAGAGCGTGCAACCTACAATACCTTTCCTGTGAAGTTTAAATCAATTTGTTTGAATCTTCTGTAAAGTTGTTAAACTTACAATCCCTTTCCTGTAAAGTTTAAATCAATTTGTTTGAATCTTCCGTAAAGCTTTTGTTCAATAGTCATTTTCAAATTACACTTGGTAAGCCAGTTCAATATTTTCTACTGATATCCACAATTGTTGTTGTGATGTTAATTCCACATCTAATAGCATAGCCCAAGGACTTTATACCTTTATTGAGTTTATCACAATCTCTCTTCCCTATTGGAAGTTTAGTGTAGCTTAGTGTTCACCATGTCAGCAAAATCAGATATATGGCTTTATGTAAGTTTTTTCAAGATCAGTTATGTGATCATGGTGGTAGGAAGAGCTCATATGTAGATTATGTTTAGCTTGCATTGTAAAGGCATTAAATATTGCTGGTAAACCAAGCCAATTGCTTGTTGCTTGAAAACCATCAATGCTCGACAATTTTGCATACACATATGGTGTTAGTCCTGTTAGTACTTTTGCATGAAATGCGGAAATGCTTACCGTCATTTCCTTGTATTCTTCAGCAACAGTTGTCAGCAAAAAGGACAGGTTCGACTTTCTCTCAGGTACTCATCATGCTCCAAAGTTCTTTAGTCCTTTTTCCATGGCTCAGTCCTAAAATATGATGCTTCTCATTCTTGTTACTTGATTTCGCGCTGTAGATTATGTACCGGAGAAAGTGAAAGCTGAGACAGCCTTGGCCAATAGAAAACCTGTGGAGAAATGACCCTACAAGGCACGGACTATGATAATTTTGTTGAGGCCTTGTGTCCTCGGCTGCAATCCTCCTAGCAAGAGACATCAAGTACTTACCTACGTTGAAGTCCCACCAACTTATACCTTGTTTATGACAAGAGGAAGGCAGTGATGGGATCCTTTTGCACCCATTTTGGTAGATACTAAGCTGTGACAGCTGCTATGCAAACGACAGATTAGCAGATTACGTATGCAAACAACAGATTAGCAGATTACGAGCTTTATTTTTGCTCAATTTTGCAAAGCTCGTTCATATATGCTGTTGTTACTCGTCGGAAGGCAGTGGTTTGCATTTGTAAGTAACAATTAACCAAGTACTGTACATATTTATGCTGAAGGCCTAAAAGGTTTGGCAAACAATTGACTACACTGAGCCTGAATCAAGTATTGCACATTTGTGAAGCTCAATAGTCTCAGCTGAGGAACAATTTGTTCATTATATCGCCCCTTGCAGAAATTACGAATAACGCCTGTGACGTATCAGAACTAAATTGCAGTTAAGAGAGTGCATAGCCCAGTATCAGAAAAGTGTTCATCAGTCAGATCAAAAAAAGGAAAGTGTTCATCGGTAAAATTTCTGATTTTTTTAGCACTTCTTATGTTATTTCTGGTCTTGCCTAGGGTTAGCGAATCCCTATAGAGTGCCATTCAATCTAAATGTCCTCTTATATGTGCATACTCACTTCCAAAATACAATCCCTTCTCTTTGGTGGAAACGGCAAAGTACCCTCTGAAGATGTACAATTTCAAAATCTCGACACATCTCAGTGTATAAAACACCAAAGCTTTTGTGGGTATGTAGGTAGAAAATAAATACCAGCCTCATCTTCAAACGATAATCAATTATGTGCAGATGCAACCTTCCATCAATCTGTCACTTGTAATTGGATCCACCCACCGTCCCTGCGAGAGAGAGCTTTTCTTTAGCACCGGTGCTTGGGTAGGTTTCCATGTTGCTGTTTGACGGACTTTCTGAAGGGCCTGGTCGCATCCAGATCTTTATATGGCCTTCCCTGGATGCAGTGAGGATGGACTCCTGGGTGAAAACCAACGCGGAGAGGGGCTCAGAATGAGCACGGTGGGCGACCAGTGGGGAGAGCTTGGGAACATCTCGCATGCTTGGTGCAGGTTGTAGCATGCCCAAGGGAACGACATTGTCCCAGTGAGATGACTGGCTGGCTGTGCTGTATGTAGGAGAGCCACCTGGAGGACACCGGCGAAGTGGTACCACAATTTCATCCATTGAGAAGTCCCATAGAAGCAATTGAGTATCCTGCTCATTGTTAGCAAAAGAAACTCAAATATCCAATTTGACAAAGACATTATGCCTGCTGCTCAATCTTAATCTTTCTATGAAATGTTAATGACAGAAGACGCTGTGTCCAAAATTGTTAAATGAGGGATCACTGAACTACCTGACCTACAGAGCCAAATCTGTACATCACATTTTCCCCTTCACCATCTGATGAAGGTGGAGACCAAAATGGATCAAAGGAAACTCCACTGACCTGCGCAGTTATATCAAGTGAACGTGAGCAATCAACAATGGCATAATACAACTAAATAAAAGTTTATGATTCCATGGCTCCATGCAACAAAAATCTCACCCAAGAGTTATGCCCTTCACCCCATGCGACCACTTTATGATCTTCCGTGCTCCAAACTTGAACTAAGTCATCTTCACCACCAGTCAAAATGTACTTGCCATCCATGCTATCACAACGAAATAGAGTGCAAAAATGTTCAAGATGGTATTTAATAATCCTCTAGAATACAAATGAGTATATATGGTATTCTTAATCGTTCATACCTCCAAGCACAGCAAAGAATGGCACCATAATAACTTTTTCCACCACAAATCAGCTGCTCTTTCTGGTAGTCAAAGACTCGCAAATAGCCTGTGCATTAAATTGATTATGTAACAAACCCCCAATCACAAACATATATTACAAGGGAAAAAGAAAAATACATTACCATCTCTGCCAACAGTAGCCAAATGTGTTCCATTAGTTGAGAAGGAAATACTATTTATTGATCCTTGGCAAATATGCCATCTTGCAAAAGGATTCTGCAATATAACAAACCAATTAATAATAGCCAAATACAATATATTTCCAGTTGTGAAGAAAACACCATATTATTTTAGATTAAGGAAATGGCAATAAAATGAATGCTAACACCTGAAATATACAAACGGATTTTTAAAGAAACCAACTAATTAATCACAAAATGATTCAGGTATGGTTCAGCATAAAGCTGGCAGTGGCATTAGGAGGTTGTTTCAATCTAAGAAGCAAATGAAGATGATCCACATCAGTTCCAAACTCCAGTTTAGTAAATATACAAATGACGTCAAATTCTAAAACTCAAGTCAATGTATTTTTTCAATCATCTTGTCAGAAAAAGAAAACCCTTCTATCTCTCTATCAGTGGACAGTCAATTTGTAAAAACTTTTTCTCCAAGTATTAAGGTAATTTAAGTACTTCCTTTATCAATCAAGTCCAGCTAGTAATATACCCTGCTAGACTTTGCGTGTGTGACAGAAAATTGGGTTTGATCCCTGACGGCTGGGAAGGAAGAGTCACCAGTACCATCCTTACCCTGACAAGGATGAAGATAGCTTCATTCAGTTTAATTTTTTTCAGCGGGTACACATGTAAATTCTCAAACTCCAAAAAAAGAATAAAAATTCTATTGATATGAGGCTTGCCTTCTCATACACATACAAGTTTCCATCAGCATGAGCAACTACAAAAGTACCATTGCCTTCAGGAACCCATGCAACACTTGTACATCGACTGTTGAAAAAAGAATTACAGGTTATACACTCCCACTAGCAACGAGTAACCATCATAATGCTAAACAATTATATATAATTTATACAGAAAAGAATTAAGAAATTGAAACATCTAAAAGGCCTCACTAAGCTAAAATCATTCAAGTAGAAGAAAAGGGCCCAGGAATCATACATAAAAAATAAAATCCACAAAACTGCACAGGGTTTAGAACTTCAAAAGTTATATCTATGAAAAAGAGTTATGCCAAGCCAAGGCAGAAAAGAAATAACAGAAAAGCCTCAAGAAGGCATCCTAGCAATAGATACAATAAAATTTGTATTGCTTAACTGTAATACTGCAATAAGCATAAAAAACATAGGCCTATACTTTCACCTGATATTAACAGTGCCATCCCTGTTATAATGCTGTGCACCAACCAGCTTCTTTCCAAATTCTTGCAATTGCTGCCTCAATGCAACCGAGTATACTACAATGGAGAAGTGATCAAAATATCAAGCTTTTGGCTACTAGAAAGTGAACAAGACCAAGGCGATAGATATATTACCATCACCAGAAGCCATTCCTATCAGCAAATCGTGGCCGTCCTTAGCTTCAGGATCAAATGCATGACATATAGGATTAGTGTTTCCAAAATGAATGGATTTTATTGGGTCCTGCATTCAAAAGACTATCATGAAAATCCAGACTGAAAGATAAAATGTAATAAACTAGAATAAAACAAAGTTCAAGCACCTTATCCTGCGAGTTTAGGTCACTGATATACATGGTGTCTCCTACATTGAAGATTAAATAAGTCCCTTTACCATCAAAGTTAGCTGTGGGCAAAGCACTAGCATTACTTGAAGCTCCTATTGAGGCAGTTCTGCTTGTCCCACTTACAGCTTTGCTAGTGCCATTTCCTCCTACAAAACTAAGTGCACGACCTCCATTACTAGCACCTAATAATCTAGCTGCAGCAGATCTCACTCCACTACTTGCACTAGAACTAGAGGATGATGATGGGGCAGAAGTTGTCTTTTCCTTCAGATGAGCTAAGGTTACCTGATAAAACATCCACAATATGCCAATATCAGACATTTTGCATAGTAAATAATATCTCATGCTTGAAGAATATAGAAAACAGTATCCAAGACTCCCAAGCAAATACAAGACAAATGATACATCTTAAACAGAAGCTAATCCTACACAGGAATGCCATAAGCTTATGATTTCAAATATGTACTCGATACATCAAATTAATATTAATAGCCAAAAGTAGGGAGGAACAACAAAAGAAACACGAATACTTCCCAGAAAAACCAAATCTTATAGCTGTGGAAGTGATACAACGCTACAGTGATGACTGATGAGAGAAGAACCTGAGAAACGGATTTTCCATGAGTGTAATGCAGGAGACTAGAAGGATGAGTCTTCTCATATTGAAGCTTATACCGTCCCTCTGGGGTTTTAAAGTGTGTCTTCAATCCTGTTGGATGTGGCGTTGTAGATGTTGATGTCGACATTGCACCAGGGCTGTTTAATTCCAATTGCAACATGAAACATAATGAATCCTTAACAGCTGAGACCATTTTTGATAATAAATCTTTAGATATTGTACAATGAAAACATATTCAGATGAAGATACAATTACATAGGAGTATATTGACAAGATAAAATCTTACAATAATGTCAATCCATTAAATTCAAAATGACCCAGGTTAGTTGATTAAACTCAACCATTT
The DNA here is from genome assembly GCA_037127255.1 of Persicaria tinctoria. Taxonomy (NCBI): domain Eukaryota; kingdom Viridiplantae; phylum Streptophyta; class Magnoliopsida; order Caryophyllales; family Polygonaceae; genus Persicaria; species Persicaria tinctoria. Next base: position 62,680,735 of record JBANSL010000015.1, on the reverse strand, counting down.
ATGTCCTACTTTTTTTTTAATAGCAATTACATGTTTTAAACCTATGACAAACAACAACAAATTTGAGTTAGGCATCTCAATCAGCCATTAAAATTCATTCTCAACAAAGACAAAATGCTCCTCCTTGATGGAGACCATATAGTAATACCTCAATGTAATACTCTCATGCTCTATACGGAGTAGATATTATGATCCATGAGAAAGTAATACAAAGGCAATTTTAAGTTGAAAACTAAACAATTCCACCCTGCGTCCTGCCCTCCAAATATACAAACCCACCAAATTGCATCTGGAAATGCGCTGTATATCCTATTCCTAGTTCTAACAAGTTTAGCATAATACCACAGGAATCAATTCAATTAGCAAATTCTCACACATTTACACAATTCACGATGTCAATACCAATTTCGTTTCCCGCACCACTTCGCGAATTCGCACAATACCAACACAAATTGATCAATCAAAGCTATAACGAATTGATCAAATCAGCCGGAAAATCGATGAAGGCCACAATACATCAGACGTAGAACCCTAATCCGAAAAGAAAAGAAAAAAGGGCCAATTTTTAGGGCTTCTTTCATGAGGAACATCAAGTAAAATGAAAACAAAAAGGCAGGGCGCGAACACTCACCAGAGAAAAGATAGATAGCTTCAAAGGCTACCACAGGCGACTTCTTCCTTCTATCTTATTATCCGATCAGTGCAATGCGAAAAAATGTCGAACAAAACAAACGCAATATAAAATTACGAGCCTTATTCAATACATCCAGGTAAAGTTAATGTCGGGGATCGCTCAAACAGGGATATTTGGCCATGGAATCAGAAGCCGCCATTAGCAGGATTAAACTAGTCCCCAGCGGCGTTGTTGTCAACCAAATCCAAATACAGTGGAAAACGATTTATAGGAAGATATACTGGAGCGCGACGTACGATATGAGAGAGAGTGAGTGTTTGCGTGAGAGAGAGAGAGAGGAGGAGGAGGAGGAGGAGCTGGTCGGAGCAACGGAGATCGCAGAGAAAGAGAGAGAGAGACGAAGACGACCTGTTGCGCTGCTTCTGCTGCTCGGCGAAGAGAGCGAAAGAGAACCGGGTTTGAGAGAAATGCAAAGGGAGCTGCTAGTACGATGCGTTTTGCTAACATAGTTAGTCAAAACGTACAGCTGTATACTGTTGCGATTTGTAAAGAATGATAGATTGATAGGTAGATATCGATCACTATAGATAGGTTTGAATTGCGCAAAAGCATTGATATTTTTATAAAATGATTTTGAGTATAAATAAATATTGAAAAAAAGTTTTTTTTTTTTTGGATTCTATACCCTTATATTGATTATTTTTTAAAATTTTGTTATAAAAATTTATATTTTAAAAAATAATAAAAATTATTTTTCTAAAATAATCGATATTTTAATTATCTATATTTTTAAAACATGAATTTCATATATAATAAAATTTTATAAATATATCAATATAAGGGTATAAAATATAAAAAATTCAATATTTATTTATAACCGAAATAATTTTGTGATATATCGGAGGGATCATGCAAGCGGACCAGAGGATCTGGACTAGGGCAAAAGTGGGCAGATGTACATTTTAAACATTTTCTTATATATATGCACTAGTTTTTTTAAGGTGATAATTCGGAGCAGAGCTCCTGATATGCGAGAGCATCCTTACGGATTGGTCTAGGAGACCAGTGTGCAACCTTATCCGCCACCATTTTACCCGAGTGGTAAATATGCTTGATTTCCTATCTCTAATCAGTTGTAAATGTTGCATGGAGTCTAATATGATCATCTCAATTTCGTATGAACAACACCATTTGTTATTTATGATTTTTATTGTTGTTAGTGCATCATATATTTTCAAAATCGACATTCTCTAGTCGTCTTGATATTGGCCATTGTATTCCTGCTATGAAGGCTAAAGTTTATGCTTTTAGAGATGTTTCTTTCCTACACTTTTTATGTCCAATGTGAAGAATTGTACCATCCAAATCCCTGGCTATAAATGCATAAGTGTTAGTTCTTGCGAACTAACCGTCTATTTATTTGAATGGTTGACTTCCTTCATTGGATTTGGACGCAAGACCAATTTTCGCATGCTAGGTTAAGCACTACAAGGTAAAAGATCGGAATGTGAGTCAGAATCATCTTTTTAAATCTTTTCATGTTTTCTATAATAGTCGTATAATGTTTTTATTATTGTTTGTGATTTGCTTGAGTATAGAGCATTTTAGATTTGTATTATTGTTCCGTTAGGTGACAAGATAGAGGCTCTTCCAAGGCCTTCTATAAGATTGCTCGTTCCATATATAGTATTCACCACTCGTTGCAAGCTTGAGAAAAACTTTGGATTTTTCAAAATAGTGTGAGTATGTAGTACGTGCCTACGTGGCACTGTCAATGAGGCATAGTTCTACACCATTGAAGATTCCATTTCATTGGGCCATTTTTTTTATCTCGTTGTAGCAACTCCTGCCGATAACGTATTATAAAATAGAGAATATAGAGACGCAGAGAATGAACTAATCAATGTGTTTATTGACGTTCCAAAATGCTCTTTATATAGAAGTTTACAAGGAAACTAGGTTTCTTTGAGTTTATCCAAAACCACTAAGATAATACAAATAATATTACAACATAGAAAAACTTATGGGCTTATTTTTAGCTTATGTCACACCAAGAATACATAACAATTTGAATAGGTATAAAATAACCGATTCAAGGCCTATCAAAAGCCATTGAAGAAGTTCTTCAGTAGCTGCACGCTACAAATGCATCTCTTCTACACTAATTCATTAGTTGTCTTTTGCAGCTACATTATCATCAACGTCGATATCAATATCATCTCCATATTAATACTCATAATCCAATGACATATATGTCTTGTCAACTACCTTGTCTTCAGCAACATATACATCTTTGAAATACTCGTCAGATTCAAATGTCTTTCGACTTTCTTCGCCTTCAATTTCTGGTATGGTGATGTCAGCTGTTGTATATATGATAGACTGTGACTTTCTTCCTTTTGATGACATACAATTCCACAACAAAATTCACTTCTTCGATCTTTACTCAATGACTTTAATTCTTTTATATCGTCATCACAACTGGCAATAAAAAGATGTTTTTAAATTCTTGTATGGGTGCAAGTGGCTGAATTCTAGTTAAAAAATGGAATGATATATGTTGAATATACTAAATACTCTCATAGTAAGTGAATCCAATGTAAACGAGTCATCCACTAGCAAAGACTCTGATGTTTTATCGCCAATAAATGATAACATGTTATAAACAATCATCCATTCTCCCTCATACATAATTGTAACAATGTGGGTTGACACTACTGCTTAATATGCCAAAAGAACAATTTAATAAATATGTTGAGAAATGAATTATTCATGCCGACAACTACATTGGATTCACATATGCTTTCAAAGAAATATACTGATAAACGAATGCACACACATACATACACATATGTTGATATGTGAAATCAGTTGAATTTTTAAGCTAATAACATGTTATCATTAATTGGTGATGTATTGACAAATGATCACACAAATATGTTGATAAATACAAATACATATGTTGATAACTACAAATATTTATGCTAACAAATGGATTTATCAGCAAATATGTGCTAATAAATGCAGCTATATTGAACACGAAGTCTATATGCTGACAAATGAATTTGTCAAAAAATGTCTCATCGTTAAATACAATTGTATACTAATATAAGTGACAAATGTGTTTTAATATATGTTTAAAATTGATTTCACATATCCGCGCTTTCAAAGAAATGTAATGATATATATATAGAGAGTTTACTTCAAATGTAAAAACTCCTTAACGTGTAAAATTTGCTTATCGCGTAAAATTTGCTAATGGGCCTAATTTCATTAGTAGAATATCTGCGCCCCTTGCCCATGCGTGTGCCCCCCCTTGCCCCCCTTCTCGGACCAGATTTTTTTTTATTTTTAAATTTTTTTTGGCCCGGAATTTTTTTTCGTGGTAACACTTTCTGCTGTGCAAGTATAACTTGCTTTTGTGCACATATAACATCTTATTGTGCAAATATAAGTTTATTTTGTGCAGACATAATAATTCATTATGGGGTAAATAGGTAAATGTGCCTATTTCAATTATAAAAATTTACAATTGAAATATGTTTAATTTATGGGTAAATTGGTAAATATGTCTAATTTTATGGGTAAATGCACTTTTTCCCGTTTTCGATACCTTTTGTGCAACTGTGAAGTGCATTTGTGCAACTGTGAAGTGCATTTGTGCAACTGTAAAGTGCATTTGTGCAACTTTAAAGTGCAAAGATAAGAACATAAAGTGTGAAAATAAAATTGTAATGTGCAAATTTAGAATACAAGTGTGCAAAAGTAGGATACAATTGTGTAAATTTAAACTACAATTGTGCAAAAGTAAGATACAATTGTGCAGATTAAGAATACAATTGTGCAAATGTAAGATCATAATGTGCATTAATAAGACAAAAGATGTGCTTTTGAAATCGATGTTTTAATTTTGTTTTTTTTTTTACTTTTGAGAGTTTGGGTTCACCTCTCGGATAATTTAGGTTGATAGATATAAGTTTGAAATCGATTTTTTTACGTATAAGCTTTTAAAATTAAAGTGCATAAATAAGATTAAAATGTGCATAATTAAGGTTAAAAAGTGCATAACTTAGATTATAATGTGCATGATTAACAATTTGCGATTGTTGCGCTCTTGTCTATTATGTAACCTATGTGGGATTTGAACCCACATCTTTTGTGCAAACGCACATTGCTCTACCAATTGAGCTAATAGGCTAAATTATGATTTTTATGCTCAAATAGAAGAACTTAATCGACCTAAAGCATATTGCAATAAAATTCTAAAATTCAATTAGCTCATGATTCACAAACAATTTGACAATGCTATAAACATGAAATTAGCTCCAAATCAACCCAACAACACAACCATATCATCAATTTCAGTCAATTTGGCTGTTGGCAAAAAACCCCAAATTCTAAAGCATATCGCAATAAAATTCTAAAATTCAATTAGCTCATGATTCACAAACAATTTGACAATGCTATAAACATGAAATTAGCTCCAAATCAACCCAACAACACAACCATATCATCAATTTCAATCAATTTGGCTTTTGGAAAAAAGCCCCAAATTCTAAAGCATATCGCACTATAAAATTCTAAAATCCAATTAGCTCATGAAGCATAAACAATTTGACAATGATATGAACATGAAATTAGCTCAAAATCAACCCGACAACACAACCATATCATCAATTTCAATCAATTTTGCTTTTGGTAAAAAGCCCCAAATTCCGCTCCTAAATCAAACCCTAGGTTTTCAATCTCAATCTAAATCATTCAAACAATCTAAATAATTGTAATAAACAGGTTTAGGGTTAGAAATCATACCAAATTAGAGTTGAAACAAAGAGAAAATCGGGTTTTCGAAGGTATATCGAGCCAAAAATGTCGAACAGGGCTGTCGGGAGAGTTGGGCTCGGTGTGAGCTCGGCTGGGCACGAACCAAGGGGGTTCCGGTCTCGGGGGGTGCGCATGAGGGAGGGGGTTCGAGCTGGTGGGGGCTGGTGGCCGGAGTTGGCTCGTGGGTGGCGTGGGAGACCGATGAGAGAAGAAGCGACGCGGGGCTTCGACTGGGCTCGACTGGGCAGCAGTTGGCTCGAACCAAGCCTAGTCAAGGCTCGGGGGGTGCGCACCGGGGTGGGCTCGAGTGCGGCTAGGCGCTGGTGGCCGCAGGTCGCCGGAGGTGGCCGGATGTGCCTACTGCCATGGCCGATCAGCGCCAAAATAAGGCACGGGTTCCCTCAGCGCCAAAATGTCCGGTTTTGTATTAAAAAAATAAATTTTACACGTTAAGCATATTTTACACGTTAAGGACTTTTTACATTTTAAAGCTTCCCTATATATATATGGAGTGGTTTCCTTGTGCACACCCCTTATAGTGTACTTTGTGCACAAATCCTGGTCATTGATGGAGAGAAAATGGAAGGCAAGGATTAAATGGATTTTTGTATTTTTCTTTTTAATATAGTGGGACCCACTTGCCCAAAAAAAACCAACTTCTTTATTTTGTGCGTGTAACCTACCCCCACGGCCCCACCCCCACCCCCATTCTTGCATTTTCTTTTTTTGGAGAGTTTTGTTTTTTTTAATGAAAAAATGGTGGGACCCACCTTCAAAAGGCTAACACGTTTTTTTTTTTTTTTTCCGGATATGATTTTGGTGTTTTGATAAATGAGTTAATTCCACCGAATAATGTTTCACATTCTACCGAACAATGTTATGTTATCTTTTTCTATCCAGCTCAGATCAAATTTTATCAATTCTACTGAATAATTTGTCGCATGCTACCGAATAATATTTTTTTTTGTTCATCAATTTCAAATAAAATAAACCCGAAATCCCTAAACAACATTTACAATTTATATGAATAATGTTTCATGTTTCACCGAATATTGTTTGACATTTCACTGAATAATGTTTATCCGTGTAATTATACTTGTGCGATGAATGTTTTCTATGTTGTTCGTCAACCCGAAAACTCATATACCGACGAATAATGACTAGGATTTCACCGAATAATTGACCAACTCATTAAAACTAGTCACAAAAATTCGACATAGTCGTTTGAACAATTGATAAATAATTAATCAAATTATGACTTAATTTGACTAAAAATCAATACATTCCTCTGAATAATTTATCGTTTTTTCCCAAATAATGTCAAAAACTATGAAATATCAGTAGCAAGGAAGAAGCCACCAAATTTGTGCAGTGGAGGGGGCTTCTGGGGTTCGCGACCAACCACCAAGTCCACAGCCGGCAGAATCCTCCTGTGAGGCAAAAGCGGAACCACCATAGGCGCCCCCGTCGATTCCACGTCTGAACACCATCGTCCTGCTCCTGGATCTCGCCGCCCCCACCTCCTTCAAGATCGCCTGCCGGTGTTGGATCTCGCCGCCATAGGTGCCCCCATCGGATGTAGGGAACCAGTACGTGTTGGATCTCGCCGGCCGGATCTGCAAACCCCTCCTTCAAGCAGTCATAGTGAATGAAGATTCTAGTGCAAACTCTAGTTCTTCGGATTTCTTGACCAAGGCGTTGATCTTGTAGAGATCTTTATAGAATATGCTATTGTCTTTTTGCGATTGAGCCTAGGGATGTAGACGCCATCATTGTTGAATCCTCCATTGTCGATGACGATTGATTCGACATTGCGAACCCTCAAAACCGGCTGGCTCTAATACCAAGTTGTCAAGACCCGAAGGTCGGATAGGTGAAAGCTTGGCATTCAATGGAGGATTAGAGAGAGATACCAAGTTGTCAAGACCCGAAGGTCGGATAGGTGAAAGCTTGGCATTCAATGGAGGATTAGAGAGAGATACCAAGTTGTCAAGACCCGAAGGTCCGATAGGTGAAAGCTAGGCATTCAATGGAGGATTGGAGAGAGATACTTGGTAATCCTAAAGAGTGTATCAAAAACCAATAATCCTAATGAGTATATCAAAAATCAATAAACCTTCCTTCCTTGTACAGAGTAGATAATATCATAGAGATATTGGGTAATCGGCAATTGGCATGGTGATGGACTTAATGCGGGTAAAAAAATAAAAAATAAATTGCACTTATGGAGTAAAGATAATTAATTTTCTAAACTGAAAAATTATGGGTATGTTAGTTGAGATTATAAAAAAAGCAAAACACGGGAGGCAATCGTTTCATTCATTCATTATGTCAATAAATTACGAGTCCTCCCTAAAAACAAAAACCAGTAGTCACTTTCTCAAAATAGTCATAGTGAATGAAGATTCTAGTGCAAACTCTTGTTCTTCGGATTCCTTGATCAAGGCGTCGATCTTGTAGAGACCTTCGTAGAATTTGCTATTGTCTTTTTGCTACTAAGTCAAGGATGAAGACACCATCATTGTTGAATCCTCCATTGTTGACAAGGATTGATTCGACATTGCAAACCCCAAAACCGGTTGGCTCTAATACCAATTTGTCAAGACCCGAAGGTCGGATAGGTGAAAGCTTGAATTTCAATGGAGGATTAGAGAGAGATACTTGGTAATCCTAAAGAGTGTATCAAAAATCAATAATCCTAAAGAGTGTATCAAAAATCAATAATCCTTCCTTGTACGAAGTAGATGATATCATAGAGATACTTGGTAATCGGCAATTGGCATGGTGATAGACTTGATGCGGGTAAAAAAAAAATTGCACTTATCGAGTAAATATAATTAATTTCCTAAACTAAAAAATTATGGGTTTGTTAGTTGGGATTATAAAAAAGCAAACCATGACAGACAACCGTTTCATTCATTCATTCATTCATTAGATCAATAAATCACGAGTCCCTAAAAACAATAAATAGTAGTCACTTCCTCTATGCACTCATAATGAATGAAGATTCTAGTGCAAACTCTTGTTCTTCGGATTCCTTGATCAAGGCTTCAATCTTGTAGAGACCTTCGTAGAATTTGCTATTGTCTTTTTTTTTTTTTTGATTGAGCCAAGGATGAAGACGTCATCATTGTTGAATCCTCCATTGTCGATGACAATTGATTCGACGTTGCGAACCCGAAAACTGGTTAGTCTTGATACCGGTTTGTCAAGACCTGAAGGTCAGATAGGTGAAAGATTAACTTTCAATGGAGGGTTAGAGAGGGAAACTTGGTAATCCTAAAGACTGTATCAAAAACCAATAATCCTAAAGAGTGTATCAAAAATCAATAATCCTTCCTTTCTTTCTTGTATAGAGTAGATAATATCATAGAGATACTTAGTAATCGGCAATTGGCATGGTGATGGACTTAATGAGGGTAAAAAAATAAATTGCACTTATGAAGTAAAGGTAATTAAGTTTCTAAACTGAAAAATTGTGGGTATGTTAGTTGAGATTATAAAAAAGAAAAACACGGCAGACAGTCGTTTCATTCATTCATTCATTCATTAGATCAATAAATCACGAGCCCTCCCTAAAAACAAAAACCATTAGTCACTTCCTCTAAGCAGTCATAGTGAATGAAGATTCTAGTGCAAACTCTTGTTCTTCGGATTCCTTGATCAAGGCGTCGATCTTGTAGAGACCTTCATAGAATCTGCTATTGTCTTTTTGCGTTTGAGCAAAGGATGAAGACACCATCATTGCTGAATCCTCCATTGTCGATGACGATTGATTCGATATTGCAAACCCTAAAATCGGTTGGCGCTAATACCAAAATTTCAAGACCCGAAGGTCGGATATGTGAAAGTTTGACTTTCAATGGAGGATGAATTAATGAAACTCACGGTTAAAAAGAGTGTATCGAAAAATCACGGGTAAAAAAATAAATTGCACTTATTAAGTAAAGATAATTACTTTCCTAAATCGAAAAATTGTGGGTATGTTAATTGGGATTATAAAAGAGCAAAACACGGTAGACAATCGTTTCATTAATTCATTCATTCATTAGATCAATAAATCACGAGTCCTCCCTAAAACAAAAATCAGTAGTCACTTCCTCTAAGCGGTCATAGTGAATGAAGATTATAGTGCAAACTCTTATTTTTCGGATTCCTTGATCAAGGCGTTGATCTTGTAGAGACCTTCGTAGAATCTGCTATTGTCTTTTTCCGAAGGTCGGATAGGTGAAAGCTTGACTTTCAATGAAGGATTAAAGAGAGAGAGACTTGGTAATCCTAAAGAGTGTATCAAAAACCAATAATCCCTAAGAGTGTATAAAAAATCCTTCATTCCTTGTACATAGTAGATAATATCATAGAGATATTTGGTAATCGACAATTGGCATGATGATGGACTTGATGCGGGTAAAAAAATAAATTGCATTTATGAGGTAAAGATAATTAATTTCCTAAACTGAAAAATTGTGGGTATGTTAGTTGTGATTATAAAAAGCAAAACACGACAGACAGTCGTTTCCTCTAAAATCAAAAATCAGTAGTCACTTCCTCTAAGCAGTCATGGTGAATGAAGATTCTAGTGCAAACTCTTATTCTTTGGATGAGCGCACAAATCCAACCATTGCGAAGAGAGCGGTGGTGTCTGAGGGGAAGTAGAGCGCCAATGTTCCCTTTAAAAAGCTCAAACTAATCATGGAGAAGATGAATTTCAATTTCAATTCCACCAAAAATAATAAAGATATAAATAAAATAAAACTTTTCAAATAGACTACGTAGTCTATTTGAAAAGTTTTATTATTTATATCTTTATTATTTTTGGTGGAATTGGAATTGAAATTCATCATCTCCATGATTAGTTTGAGCTTTTTAGAGGGAACATTGGCCCTCTACTTCCCCTCAGACACCACCGCTCTCTTCGCACGGGTTGGATTTGTGCGCTCATCCAAAGAACAAGAGTCTGTACTAGAATCTTCATTCACCATGACTGCTTAGAGGAAGTGACTACTGATTTTTGTTTTTAGAGGAAACGACTGCCTGCCGTGTTTTGCTTTTTATAATCCCAACTAACATACCCACAATTTTTCAGTTTAGGAAATTAATTATCTTTACTCCATAAGTGCAATTTATTTTTTATTTTTTTACCCGCGTCAAGTCCATCATCATGCCAATTGCCGATTACCAAATATCTCTATGATATTATCTACTTTGTACAAGGAAGGAAGAATTATTGATTTTTGATACACTCTTAAGGATTATTCCCAAGAAGGGATACACATAATAGGTTCCAAGTCATTGTCTATAGCATCTTTTGGAAGAAACTAGTATATGTTGAACTCATAACCTCTTTAAGTGTTCTAAATTCATCTACTATAACTTAAGAACATAAATAAGAGGTAGATCACTTTCAATCACATCAACGAGTTCATCCAACAAAGTTGTCTCAAACTTAAGCTCACATCTCGTTTCCCTTATATCTCAATTACTCCTTCTAGACTCACTAGATTCAAGCTCGACATTTGAATCAAGTAAAGATAAAGATGCAGACATGAGCACATAGGCATGAATACTATTATGAATTTACTTAAATAAACATCGCTAAAAACTCAGTATCATGATATTCACACAAATTATATCATACAAGCACATAAGCTCATAAGCAATACAATTGTTCTCATAATAACCAACAAGAATAACATCGACCATATTAGATCCAACATCATCTCAATTAAATGAAAGTACAACCACTTTAATCAAACACCCCCACATTTCTCATATACACTAGATAGACTCTAAGTCATTTCCACACCTTATGTGGGGTTTTGTCTAACTTCTCTTGTGACATCTTACTTCTTACCTCTATCGGATCTAAATCATTTATGGTTCTATGCAAGTTGGTTTTATAGCTCATATGTATTTATCAATAACAATTCTTCCTACTACATCTTAGATCTTAGCAAATGCATGCAACTTGGTATATCCAAAGATCATCAGCTTAACGTGATATATATAACACGTTTACCACACTTGCTTTTAGAGTTTAACAATAAATTAACTCAAACAATCTAGTAGTCCTCTCAATTACGGGCTTAAAAGGTATTTAACACGTTTAACATTTATGCACACATCACCATATTTTGATCATCAACAACCAAGTTAGAGGTTAGGAGCATTTATGGAGTTCTCTCAAAGAAACAACTTCCTATATATATCCTAATATCATGTCATCGATCAACATTCACATAGATGCATGCATAAGGATATATCCAAGCACAAACGGAAAGAGGCATATCATGAATTCATGATCATAGTTTAATAAAGCATATGCACATGAACCCGATCAACATATATGCATTTTTGTATAGTTAAAATTAATAAATAAAGCAAGAATTGGTTGCCAAATTAATTTCAAACTTAAAAGATCATGTTGATCACTTAGCTTAACTCACCAAATATGTCGATAAGAATGTACCTAGTAAAATGTCCTTTGTAAGACTGAAGTGACAACTCGACCGGTTCATCAGCACAACACGTTGTGCATCCCAATCTCCTGCCTCTAGTCAGTACCATAGCAATTGCTTTCCGATTTTGACATTCCAGTGTCACTCCGCATATACCGGATCACGAAATTACACAACTTAAAGATTACAATTGGAACATTAATTCAATTGAAAAAAATTCAATCGTATGCATGCATGTAATGTGTCAACTACATAAATATTCTCATTTAATGTTCCATCTTTGACTAAATCAGTTATAGTACACCACTTTGTACTCCACTTCAAGCATTTGGAATGATTTTTTGTTTTTTTTTTTGGTGGGAAGCATTTGGAATGAATGGTGGACAAAATTATATGTCTTAACAACCGAAACTGGGAGCCTATACTGATATATTCATAGCTTTCTCTCAATTTCACATATGCTTAATTAATTAAAACAAAAATAATTAATTTAGCCATGACTAACCGATTCAAGCATCGAGGACTGGCGGCTGCGGTTTTGCCCTGTCGTCAACGTGCCTTATGCTGAACCAAATTGCTAAAGAAAAGGAAATTGATTAGGAAGCCCAAACAAATTAGGCCCAAATCCACACCCTTCATTAAACTAGCCAGGTGCGACCCGAAGCCCGTCTAAGCCCATGCCTCTAGGTTACCCATTAGCCCGGCTCGGCCCGAAATTAAGCCCAGCGAACATGAGCCTGCCGCATAGCAGCCCATCTGTATGACTGTATCTTTCATGTGAGTGAATCGCCGTCAAGGCACTCGCCGGGAACGACATCTCCGTCACACTTAAGGTTCACCGGCTGTAGGTATCCGAAGAGCTTTCATCTGTACGCCGCCGACACAACCTCTGCCGCCGGAAGAGCAGCTTGAGCGAGTCGTCGGATCGAAAACGGCCGCCTCCGTATCGGCCGCGGGAATTGGCCGGAGGAACAAGACAGCGAAGGCGACGCGGAGGACATCCTGTACTGTGACGACAACGATTCCGACGGCGAGGAGGGTGAAGAAGAAGAGCCGGAAACGCCAGCGACATTTGACACCTCCGAGAGATCGTTCGAGACTCCGGATCTGACGCCAGGCGATCTGTTCGATTCGCGCCGGTTCTTCGTGTCTCCGACATCCTCGGGGTCGCTGATCGATGAGGTGCGAATTAGCCACGTGCAATCGGACGACGCCGCTTGCATCTCGTCCACTATTACCGTCGCCTCTGTAGCCCGTCCATTCATCTCCGCCTCCCATTGTGCAGCAGGGTCTCCCTCTGATGATCGCGCAGGAGGTAGCACCGCCGGCACAGGTGCTCCAATTGAGGAATACGATTGCGAGGACGGCACCAACAAGCCGGAGGTCTCCGGCATTGAGCATGGTTTTTTCCGATTCTAGACCAGAATCCTCAGATCCGTCCATCTCCATGCCAAAAACTGATCCACATTGGCCTCAACTTCTGCCATGATTGGAGATTAGGCGCTAGGGTTTTGACTTCCTGATCAGGCTACGAGTCCGAGTTCCTGTTAATTCCTCAGCCGCCCACCTGACTCATCCCAAATCAGAAGAAGATGGACATCGATCAAAATCACTTCTAAATGGTTTGTAAAAACCACAATTGATTCATAGAAGAATTCAAAAACACATTCAAAACCAAATAGAAAACTTATCTAAAAAAGTAGTGCACTCGCCAAGGGAGGTTTGAAATCAATTCAGAACGTTCATCAGAAAACAAGAAGATGAAAACCACCACTTTCTTCTAAAACATAAAAGCTTTTCTACTTACCAACTTATAACAAGCCAAACAGATGTCTAAAATAGAAAAATGGAAAAAAAAAAATTAATCTATATAATTTAATGTTTCACTCTTTTTTATATATAAATCTAATGCTTACCCTTCTGACACTCCTATCTACCTGAATCATCACTTTATCATTTTTTAACCATCAATTATCTACAGTATATATTATAAATTTTTGTATTGATTATAGTGTATAATAAATGCAAAAATCTGTAAAATAGAGAATCTGTTGGAGTTAAAGTGAATTTTTTTTAGAGATTTTGACAATTTAACCTCTATTTTAAAGATTTTTTACAATAGTTGTTGAGCTTGCTTTTAGTAGTCAAGGAAAAATCCTCACAATCAATTTAAAAACCATTTTCAGTTTCTTTAAATATGGATAAATTTGCATAAAATAAAGCTTATCATAAAACCTTATTCAACCATCCATTACCAAATCTTATTCAAGCAATGATCACCAAAAAAAAAAAAATTGATATAAAAAAAAATAATACAATTGAAAATGGATATATCCAACTCAAAAATCGAAGCATGTACGAAATCAGCAAGCTAGCGTCCAACCGGATTAACCCAATATAACCCGCTGGAACAGAATCTGGGTGTCCAGTGAAATTAACAAAAACACAACCCATCAATGAAATTGAGCAATTCAAATACAAGCGAAGCAATTCAATCAGGAAGAAACCGCCATTACCCAAAACCCAATTAACAGTACTAAGGAATAATACAAGATAGTTGGAGTCGGAGCTCCCCCACATCCACTAGTGGAAGCCCTGACCGAGGTCGACGATCCTACGCCGCCGCCGCCACTTTTAGCAGCATCACCGACGGACGAGCCTGAGCCTCCCTTTGTAGGAGCACTATCTGGAGGGAGAACAACTCCGGCAGGTGCCGAAGCAGGAGCTGCAACATCCAGGAACGGGGAGACCGGGAAAACCGCCTTGGGAGCGAGCAACTGATCAACCTCATAAATGGCCAATCCTTGAGTGGTGTTGGAGTATATGGTGCTGGAGACGCTACCATGTTCAAGGCGTACTCCGGTTGTCAAGTTCACCTTCAATCATATTATTCAAAGTTCAAATTCAATTAGATCATAGAATTGGATCGAGACATGACCCTAGGATCGGATTGTAGCATCGTAAAATGGTAAAATAAAATATACTAATATAATAAAAACAAATTAGCCATACCAAACAATGCAAATACCTTGATTTAAAAATGAAACAATCGAGTAAAACAAATTACCAACAAATAATGTCATTTACCTTTCATACTAGACCACATATATAACATCCATAAATGAACTAATACGTTCATACTTAATATTGCATACTACAATATAATAATAACCAAAAGACAAAAATCATACAATTATTCAATTATCATATGCAAGTTCATCATAAACTATATGAAGAAATTGAATTTTGGGTTCAGGGTTGACTGATTCTCTATCAGTATCAGCCTATCAGGTGAGGTAATGAATGAGGAAAAAAAATTAAACCCTTAGTATTTCAAAAATTCAAAACTCACACTAATGAGGGAAATGTAAGGGTCATCCGGGCATGGATTTAACCGTTGAACCCAAATTAAAACCTTAAATCAGCACTACATAGGATAGGATCTTATGATCCTAGATCCTAACCCGATTCTAACACTAACGAGTATTTGCTAACAATTCAGATAAAAAACTTTCTAGAATCGTACGATTCTACCGATGCGGATTGCGATCCTAATAACTATATGGAATAATGATATAGTATAATGTAATGTTGAAATTAAATAGACGTCAATTTTGTTCTTAGGGTTTTATGCTTTTTAAATTGTGCCAATTAATTTTACTTCTTTTTTGGTGACATGTAGTAATCAATTATGTACAGAATACAAAACACCGCACAATATTGCAAAATTGTGATTGATTAATACTTTTTTTTTTTTTAAACCATTCCCCAAATTTCTTTATTTGTATTTATATATGCAACAGACCTGGGTGCCAAAGACGGTGACGTTAAGCGGAAACTGGCCGGCTCCGACGTCTCCAGCTTCGGTACGAATGGGGTTAACCGCGGTTTGTAGGGCGGAAAACGAGAGGAAAGAAGGGACGCAATGGAAGAGCACCAGCTTGGCAGCCTGGTCATAGCTGAGGGAGTTTATAGATCCGGATTTGAGGCCCATGAAGGCGTTGTCATTCGGGGCGAATATGGTCAGCCCTGCTTGCCCTTGCTTGTTATTCTTTGTCGGGTCGAGTTGGGCTTCGAGTCGGTCGCCCACGTGGGTGCTTTTGAGGAGGCCGATGAACCTGCTGAACTCATCGGCCTTCTCGAGGATTTGGGTGATGTTCGGAGGTGGTGTGGATGGAGGTGGCGGAGACACTGGTGGTGTGGCGGCCGTGGTGGCCGCGAGGTGGATCAGGAAGGAGAGGAGTGAGATCACTAGGGAGAGTATAAGTGCTGGTTTTTTGTAGTTGTTTGTCATTTTCTTGAGGGAGGGAAAATATATGTTTTCAAAATTAGAGGAAGTGTGTTTTGCAATAGGAATGGATGGGTTTATAATATTTATATATATATGTAGTTGTGTGGAGTTACATTAATTTACAAGGGGAAGGAGATGTTAGGTCCACCAAAGGGTACAAATAATTCAACTAGGCATTGAAATTTAGAGGAGAAATATATAATATATGGTTGTGTTAGCTATTTATATTCCATAAATGAGATTAATTATTATTTACTTTTCTTAAGGTTGCAGAGATTCATATATAGTTGCTTAGGAATTTCACTTTGAGACGGCCATTTAATTTTTTGGTTTGTCAATTCATAGCTGGTGAATGTATATGCAATCCATTACTCGAGTAGAGATTATGAAACGGTATCGTAATTTTTTTAAGCAATAGGTTATTCGGGTTGAGTTCGGGCCGGTATATCTATTCGGGTTTGTTTATATGTTGGGTTGGATCATATATCGGGTATATTGTATCTTCGGTCGAGTTCGGGTCGGATCAGGTAAGTTCGAGTCAAAAGAATTTCGGGTTGGGTCGAGTCGGGTCACATTTAGTTGTATTATAAAATAATTATTATTTTTGTTTATCTTAATTATTGACCAATAAACATCATTTATTTAGTTATATTAGGTCTCGTAATATTGTGTGTAATTCACAATATTTGAATATTTAAAAATAAGATAATTAAATTAATTATAAGGATGAGTCAGGTCTTGTTCGGGTCGGGTCAAGAACGGGTTGGGTCGAGCTCAGGTTCATTCGGGTATCGGGTCAAAATGGATGGGGCTCGAATTCGGGTTTGGGTTGTGCATGATACTAGATTTTCGAGTTTTAGTCAGATTTGTATTCGACCGTTCAGGCGAGCCGGGTACTGCTCAGGTTTGGGTCTATGAATCCACCACCTGGGCCGTCGAGACACCCCCCTTTCAACTCACACCTCGTCGGAGTTGATCTGTCGGAGGGAGGAGGGCATCAATCTTCTATGTCGCCTACCTCATCCGCCGGTGAACTGGTACGACAAATCAAAGGGAAAAGGCGCCTTCAACTGTAAGAATGGGGTGATTGAAGACAGGAGATAGCAAAAGGCGAACTCAATCGGAGGTTATGGACAAATACAGGGAGTGAATCGAAGAGGAAAGGGGTTTTTGAGGTTCAATGGGGGTCGGTCCCCAACTTTTCGGGGATTTCACTGCTGTCGGTTGGAGGTCTTCGCTGCGGTCGGGTTCTGAGGTCGGCCGGAGGACTTCACTGCAGTCGCCTTACCTTGCTTAGAAGCTTACCTTGGTTTTCGGAAACGGTGAATCGTCGTGGCGACGTCTCTCCTCTAAACCCTTGTGCCTCTCTCCAAATCTGGTTTTTTTTTGTTGTGGTCGAGGGGCAATATTGGAGAAATGATTTCGAAATCTCCCCACAATCTCCTGAATCTTGCCCTGGGGAGATTTCATTTTTGCCCGAAATTGATCTACTGGTATCCCATTAATCCTCATCCCCAGATCTACTTAAATGCTCTGCCGAACACCACTTCAGGGGATTGTGTTTCGGAGACAATCTAATTAATCTAGTGAAATGCGCTGCCGAACACGCGCTAATTCTCTTAATTATTAATCCTCAACTAACTTGTTTGTAGTTATTTTATGGGAAAACTATAATTAAAATACCCCCACCTTTGGGGGTATGGTAAAAATATATTCTCAACTTTCAAATGTAATAAAAATATCCCGACCTTTGAAGGTGGTGGTAATATATTATCCTGTGTTTTCTCACGGGTCAAAAATACTGACAAGACAGCCTACGTGGATTTTTTTGACAAGACAACATACGTGGAAGCCTTTTTTTTTAACGAATTATGACTAAAACTAGGTTTTCTTGATCGGTTTCCTTAGAAAAAATAAAACGATAACAAATTAAACCCGAAAAACGAAATTGATTCAACCAAGCAACTAATCTGGTCAAAATTCAACAACAACAACAATAACAACGACGACGAAGAAAGAGGGTGAGGGGGGGGGGGGGGAATTTACCCACCCAACTCTGTGAACGAATCAAAGAGGAACAAGACGTGAGAGAGACAACTCAAGATAATCGACTACGAAGAAGGAAGATTGGCATTGAACTAATCTGGTCAAAATTCAGCAACAACAACCGCAGCAACAGCAGCAACACCACCACCACCACCACCACCAACAACAAAAACGACAACAACGACGACGACGACGAAGAAGGGGAAAAAAACTTACCCACCCAAGTCCGTGAACGAATCAAAGAGGAAGAAGATGTGAGAGAGACAACTCAAGATAGTCGACCACGAGGGAGGAAAACTGGTATTGAAGAGGAACCATGAGCTGTCTGGAAGACTTGGAAGACAATTCAAGAGGCGACCACGGTTCACGGAAGAAAATATGAGGGAGGAAAAGGCGTTGGGTATGAACCCGATCCAACTTTTTATTTTTTTCCTAAGGACACTGTTGAAAAAAACCCTTATAAAAAAATTCGCGTAGGCTGTCTTGTCAGCATTTTTTACTAATGAAAAAACTTGTAGTAATATATTACCACTACCCTCAAAGGTCGGAATATTTTTATTACATTTGAAAGTTTATGATATATTTTTAGCATACCCCCAAAGGTGGGGGTATTTTAATTAGTTTTCCCTTATTTTATTTTCTTATACTTAATCACCAAACTCTTTTTCTACTAATTGATAAATATACTCTACTTAGAAATACTTGATTCTACATGCGATCGACCCGATACTTTATTATTATATTATTTTTTAATTTTTTTATATAGAAATAACAATAAATTCCCCTATCACGACTTGACCCAATAAAACCCTAAAATCTAAAAATGGGAGATTATTCTCAACCCAAAATAATATGGGGAACAACTAGGATCGAATCTATATTTTGCATAGCTCTAAACCCTTTACGAATCATCGCCTCAAATTTTGGGATATCTTCATATAATCTACCCGAAATCGAAGAATCGATGTTCCATCCAACTACTATGTAACCAAAATATGGGAGCCATCACAAATTAAGTTGAACGTATATCATCGCGCCCAACGACCTCCTATTCTTGTTACCGACTACCACGGCATCTGGGTTCGCAACTTACTAGTTACTTCCATGCCTCTTTTTGGAAGCTAAATTTTTGCAAATATTTTATATATCACATATACAACATATAATATTCATATTATTTAATTAAAAAAAATCATAACCACAAAAAATAGTATTAAACTTTTTTTTAGTGCTAAAAATAGTACTGTATTAAACTTTGGTGTGCTTATGAAAATGGTTTTTTTTTTTTTTTTTTTTTTTTGGTAAACATGAAAATGGGCTTTTAGTGAGTTGTACATTTAGAGCCCAAATTCAATTTGAAATATGGGTTATGATTAGCCCAACTGGAAAAAAACAGGGGAAAGTCATCAACCCGTTAAACCGGCTAAAGTTGATTTTTTTTTGTAGGTATTAATTTGAAACCGGCTAAAGTGGATCTTAAAGTGGATCTGCTACGGTGTAGGTCTAGAACAAGCGAACAATACGGTTTGCACACTGGTTAATTTCCCCGAAGATATGAGAAATCGAAACGACCTCAAACTAAAGGAGCAAATGACGGATGTCGAAAAGGAGGACTTCGATCTCCCAAAGGCACTTCCAACTACTATTAAGAGAATGTATAACCACTAGGTTGTCGGCTTGCCGCCCTCTACCATAATGCAGGAAAAGCCTAACTCATTTGCCTTTAGCCGACCAAGCCTCTGGACAAGTGTTTTTTACTCTAAGGAGTTCTTAGGCCCAAGCAGTGCGCCTTCGATCGCAACCGGAAAGCCCAGGTGGTTCCGAATGATAAAGCTGATAGAAGACTCTATAAGAGGTGAGACTTCCATCAAAGTTTAGCTTAGACGTATCCGCTGGTGGGTTTTCCCATCTCAAGTTTCTTTTTCTTCTCGGTGTTGGTGTATTGTTTGCGAGTTTCGGTTACCCATGCCAATACTTTTCGTTTTATCCTAGCTTTCATGTGCCTATTTCTTAAGCATTTTCATATTCTAGATTATTGTAGAGTTGCAATTTTCAAAGCTCTTGGGGTTCCTATTAGGGACAACGGCAGAACGAGGATTGGAGTGAAGACCATATTCTCGTTCTTGCGATGGGTATTTCCTATAGGGATCGAGGAATCTCTACCCTATTCCTATCCCTATCTACATCATTTAATAATTTCATCAACCCCCCCCCCCCCCCAAAAAAAAATTCGCGAAATGAAACATCAAGGTATAACAAAATGAAATAGATATGGTATGCAAACATGAGTTGTTTAATTTTGCCTTTTTTTTAAGGCCGATGCATGCATTACAACATATTAATTAAGTAGTTTTGGGGGGAACAAGGTAAGAATTTGAAATTCCTGACAACACCCATGTCAAGTAAAATCGAGAGGTTGAAATAATCGGCACATGGTCTAATTAACCGTCATGGTATAAGTGAAAAAAAGGTAAAAGAAGGCTAGAACACAATACAAAGGTCTAGACCCTAATCATGAGCATAACAACGAAAAAAACCCAACATATGAACAGAGTCGAGGAAGACTCTGGGGCAAACAATGAATAACGAGTATACAGGGAAATAATACATTTATGCGCGCGAAGTCTTATTGCTAGGGAGACATGAGGAGAAATATGGGAAAGTGACGTCTCCTGGGGAAGTGTGAACCAACGATCTTCCCCCCACCTAAATAAAGGATCTTCGGAAGTCACGAATACTGTCACGATCCTCTTGATCCACTGGGCACACGAGACTGCATCCTCATCCAGAACTAAATACAGTGACACCATAGCCAACTACTACACCAAGCTAGGCAAATCGAGCCATGAGCAAAAAGGACGGAAACAAACAAACTAGATCAATTTGGTTAAAGTTTTGATATTCTTTTCGATTCTTAATGACATTTTCCATTTAACTTTTTCAATTTTGGATCACCAAAGCTTGAGAACCAAGCACATAAAATAAGCGTGCAAAGAAAACTTCAATGAAAATTCATATTGCCCTTTTTCTTTTCCTTAATTTTTAAATTTCATCTCGAGAGCACCACCAGTGAAGGCTTCCGTCATAAGTCGTGGTGATAAGTAGTAGACGGAAGAGACAAGCGGAGATCTCCACACCCACCATTGCAAAAACACTAATAAGTAATAACAATTTCAATTCTAGGTAGTCATTTTTCATATTTGTAATTTTTAGTCATGACTCGAGTCCATCTTTCTATTCACGATCTAATCATATGGCTAGATAGAACGTTATTCTATTTTAAACTACAATTTTCATTTTCCAATTTTTACTTTTCTGATTTTTTCGAGGGCAAGGTACTTTGCCTTGGGGTCAAAGTGATATCTAGTCTTTGCTTTTCTTTCGATATTTTTAATTTTCTTATATAAAATAGGTTTTACTTATTGTTTGGTACCAAGGAATAAATTCGATGTATTCATTTTTTTGGTATGAAAAATCCATATATTGATGCCAATGAGGTGTGGGCGATAAAGAATGTACAAATATAAAAAGCTTGAATGCATGTGAGCCAAATTGCGAATAAATCCAACGATAAAAACTATTTTTGTATGGTGACAGACGATGAACGAAGTACGTACAGTTGGTGTTTGTCACTTTCTCCTTGGCCATATCTCCAACTTTTTTAAGGGCCCTATATCTCCAATTTAAGGCTTCACCACCTCTTTATTTTTACTTCTCCAAATGATCCATAATCCATATAATTAATTATTCCATTAATCAGTGTAATAGTGATGAATAAAATGCATTCTAGCACGTGTAGCTATGAGATCGGACAAGATATCTCTAGCATGAGACATCTCCTCTAAGAGGTTTGAAGTCAATCCAAGATGTGCCATCCAGATCCTTTTAAGACCATTCACAGTGTTGGTGTGCAAATGTGTATTTTTTAGATATTTTTTAGCTTCATTGGTTGTTTTGGGTGTGTGCAAATGTGCACATTTGAGCATGTGGTGTGCAAATTTGAGCACAACATCTCCCCCCATGTACAAAAACTTTTACAAAAAACAAGACAATTTCATTTAGTTTATTTTTTTATGATTTTATTTTTCTTTTTGTTTTAAATGAATTGTATTTTCAATGGTGTGTAAAAAAATGTACATTTCACAAATGGAGCAAATTGCTAAAAAGTGATGTGTATTTTTACACATCTTGTGCAAATGTGTACATTTTGCATAAAACCATTGTGGATGGTCTTAGACCATCCACAATGTAACCACCTCAAATGTTTTGCAAAGCCCGAGCGCATTCGAAATAGTCATCTCAATGACTCACGAGCACATCTAGATCCCTTTAATGGGATATATAATTGTCAAGCAGTCACCTTCCACCTGGATTCGAGTAATCCCGTATGAAAACTAATGGAGAGTTTTAAGGGTTCTAGACTTTTTTGGGGGTAAGGTTTTGAAAGGTGTTAGGCCCATACTGACCCACCATCCAATAACATATTTTCGAACAAGTGAAATGAACTCCAGGCGCGCTAGGAGAGCGTGCATCGTGGTCCATCGTGTGGCGTAACTGAGCCACCTTGTCAGCTACCTAGATGACTTTACGAAAGACATGAATGTAAGATGACCACTCAAACAACTTGAGGATTTGCAAAATGTCCGTAATGATAATCTCTATCTCTCACGAGCATTTCCACTTGTCTTTGATGGAGTTAATGATTGTAAGGCTAGCTATCTCCTTCAATGTGGATATGCTGAAGACCTAGATCTTTTGTAGCCATCAAGCCGGAATGAAAGCCAAAGCTTCAACCGCCAAAGAGGAGGCAGGGTCACAACGGATGCTCCCAGAAGAAATGATCAATCTATTGGAATCTCGAATCACGAACCCTGCAGTTGCTTACCTGTTTGGATCTTAGAGCCGTCGAAATTAATTTTGAAATGTCCCACTTGAGGTTTTTTTTTTCTATTTAATGTTTTTCTTTTTCCTGGATGGAATCAGTGGCTTAGTGTTTGGCGTGCTTTTGTCTTCCCAAAAGGCGGTTTTGGAGTGAGTGAGTTGTTTCATAAGTTGTCGCATATACGCTTCTTGTTTTCTATTATTCGTAAATTCGTCTTTCTTAAAGCTCACCTTGTTCCTGGTAGTCCATAACCCCCCCCCCCCCCCCATAGAGTTGCTAGAGTCACTTTTTGTGTTAGGTTTAATCGGGTAAAAATGTCATTTGTGATTTGTCTGTTATTGTTTGGTTTTATGTGTTTGTAGTTCTTATGATGTTCTTTATTGTGTTGTCCAACTTGGAAAGTGTGATTGCAATTTGTGAAAAGATGTGTGGCATCTTCATTAGGCTGGTTGCAGAAGGTATATACAGGGTAGGGGAATTACAACTCCTTTTATGCTAGTCTCACTCTTGTGGATGTTCCATTCGATCATGACAAGCTTCCAAAGGAAATTTCTAACATTCGGAAGACACTCAACTTCCCAGATCCAAGCGATGTCACTTTCCTGGTTCAATTGGTTTCCTGTGATTTTGTGAAGTGTTGTTGTAATGAACCATGCATCCATGTCGACTGACTTGTCAGCATAGAGGATCCTCCATATATGTCGATGACAAGAGGAAAACCTGTCGTTGTTCTTGCCAAAGAATACTCAAACTCACTAACTAGTATAGCGTGCAAGCAAGAGATCGATCCACAGGGAAATCTATTAAATTCAAGTCTAATTCTAATTGCTAAGAGAGAAAAAGGGGGGGGGTTTTAGTGTGAAAAGATCCGCCTTTTAGCAAAGCGGAGACAAGCAAACAAAGTAAATTGATTGTAAAATTCAGTGAAGGGAAATAGGTTCACCTACAATTTATCACTTCGATTGATGAATTCGATCCTTGTTTCAGCCTCTAGTTCTTGTCTTTTCCTATCAATGTCCTTGTCCAGATCTTAGGTAAATTACTAGTCCTACGAGTCCTAGCAACCCTTATCTCTAAATAACCCTAACACGGTTAAGATTTAACCTAGAGATAGCATTAAGATTATGAATTAACCAAGGTACATGCAATATCAAGCTACGAGTCGATATTTAACATATATTCAACTTCCTACACATCCAATTAGTCCTACGAGTCCTAAAGGGATATGATTGCCACTCGGGTTAAGGTTCGCTACGAGGAATCTACAAAACCCTAGCAATTGAATGAATCTACTCTAACTAGTCGGCCAGGCCAGAGAGAATAAAACACATTCAAGCAATTAAGCACAAGGAAGTCAAAACATTGCAATAGGAATAAGAACTAGATTAAGAAACTCACAATTCAACAATCAAAGATCCAAACTGTAGGCGAAACCTCGAGAGTTTAGTTGCTCATGCTCAACGGCGCTCTCAACAATGGAATAAAGTGCATAAGGTTAATGAATGAATAACTAGAAAAGCCTTAAATAGTCTAGAGAAAATCGGCCCAAAATAACTTAGACAAAACCCTAAGTAAAATCCACAATTGAATATCGGTCTCTGCACGGGCCGCGGGGCGGCCAGGCCAGGCCGCGGGGCGGCCGGCGATTGCGAACTTCTACGTTTCTTCCTTCGAGCCGCGGGGCGGCCAGCAATGTAGCGGGGCGGCCTGCGATTCGTCCGAGCTGCTTCCTCTTCGTCTCCAGCAGCTCCTAAGTATTCTTCAACTTGTTTCCGTCCTTTCAATATTAATTCACCTCCAATCTACTTTCCTGAAATAAAACATAAAATCATGTAGATTCCGCCTCTTCTAACTCAACAAGTGAAAATGCAAATTCAACTAAATAAATGCAATATTCACACCTAAAATACGCTAAATGCAATATATTATACAATACTAAATATGCTCTATCAAATTCCCCCACACTTGAACCTTTGCTTGTCCTCAAGCAATAGAAAACTTAACTCTGCAGCCCCACAGAATAGCAATTCATGTATCCACACCTCAATATTCTTTAAGTGCATGAAAACTAGCAAACACAAAAGATTAATAACATCATAGCACATAATTGGAATAATCAATGAAATCAGGCAACCATATTCATTCTAGACCTTACAAAGGATATGTGTTTCACTCTCGCTCAAGTGTTTAGGTTTAAATGTTTACGCTCAAAACTCAATCTTCAAAAACTTAGCTACAAGAGACTTGCACCAGTGTTCTAAATCTCCACCGCTGGTGACTCTACACATAACAAAAATCATGAGGTCTTTCAATTGGGTTGTAATGGGGCCAAGGTAAAACATATAGGGTATGGAACAATTTTGGTCATGTGGTGTTCAAAATCCGGGAACCAAGGGAGCTACCAAATCATACAACCACTCATAAACATCTCATACCATATCTCTATAATGCCAAACAACACCAATCTCAAGCATAAAACTTTAGAAACCATAATCAACTCCTTCTTTTTTTTTTCTTTTTTTCTTTTTTTTTTCTTTTTCATTCATGCGATATCAAATGATTTTCCTTGACTTTTACCCCTAAGTGAATTTTATCCTCTTTAGGTCCCAAGTAATAAAAATGCTAGCAATAATCAAACATCTCATAAATACACCTCCAACATACAATCCACCACCACAAACCATCATCCATACTATAGATATTCACCAACTAGTCCTAAATTCCCGGATTGGGTCAGGCTATCATTGGCTATGGAAAATTCTTGTGGAGCTATAAAAGTATAGGCAATTAAGCTCAAACTGGCTTCAAGCAGAGGATAATATGTAAGGTGGGAATAGAGTCAAATAGGGCTAATAAAGGTGCCTCAATCATGTTTAAGTCATGTGCAGAAATCATAATATGCAGCCTTGAACAAGATATCTCAATGCAAGTCAAAGAGGAAGTAATCGAAGAGAGTACACACAACAAGCAAGAGGACTAAATAAAGTGTAGTCCTGAATAGGCCAAAATAAGCTCACCAGGACATGTCTAGAACTTCAAGATCACCCAAAAATTCAAGATTTTATGCGCTCAATCATCAATCAATCATGCCCACCAAATAGTGTAGAAAACATATATTGAAGGCTTCAACAATCCAAGCACATCATGGGGCATAAATCTCAATAGAAAATATAGAGGACAAACGGCATCCACATGGGGAAATAAGACCTATTCCTAATAATGCAAGAACTAAAACTGTTTTTTTTTTTTTTTTTTTTTTAGAATAGGAATAACAATTGTAAAAACTAAATATGCATAGAACCAATATAAATAAACATGCAACCTTAAAACTTAAAATGCGGTGCAAATTAGAACCAAAATACAGAGAGTTTGCAAGTCTTCTCCCCCACACTTAGTTCTGACATTGTCCTCAATGCAGAAAAGAGAAGAAAAACATCAAAATAAAAATAAAAGGGAAAAGAAAAGAAACAACTAACATGCTCACTGCTGAGGTGGTGGAGGCGGCGGATATGGTGGGAACCGTGGATAGGCGAATTGATAGAAGTCCTCTTGCCTCTGCCATATCTGCTCCTGCATCCGTCGGATCGCCGCCTGGCTCTCAGAGACCTCCTCCAGGTGGGAAGTCAAGCCACGTACATCTCGACGAATGTCGCCGACCTCCACGTACAGCTGCTGGTTGTGGTCCCACATCGCGTCCTGGCGCTGGTGCATCCGCTGCTGGTTCTCCCACATTGCGTCTTGACGACGCGACATCATCTGCTGATGCTCCCACATAGTGTTATGCCGGAGAGACATATCAGCCATCTGCTGTGCCAGCGAGTAGTAATCTGGACTAGCACCTCCAGCTGTGCCAGAAGGTCCAGCTCCTCCAAAATCCGGCTGAACTCTGGGAACATCCTCAACATCTTCCTGCTCAGCATCAGGAACCTGCTCCTCCTCCTCATCATCATCCTCATCCATCTCATCTCCCATGTAAAAATCAGCAGCAGTAGGGCCAAATGGGAGATGACGGGGCAATCTCAACTGGATCCTCCTCTGATGGCCTGCCCTCCAGGTCCACATCGATGCTCTGCCCTCCAGGTGGCCAGTTTTCCTCAACTGGGCCTCATCATAAAGAAACGATCCATGCTGAATGTCATAGACGGCGCTCATATCGATGCATGCGCGAGCAATGAGGGTGATAAGACCCCCAAAGCTAATGGTTGCTTTGCTGCGCTTGTCCAGGATATCCTTGCAGTTTATTAGAAACAGATCTACCCAACCTGGCACTACAGGGCTCTCTGGCGTCAGACACCATAAAAATGACATGTCCTTCAGCGAGATCTTGTTGACCTCAGCCTGTGCGAAGAAGGTGTTCGCCAGAACCTTGTGAATCAGTCGTAAGGCAGGATGGCGAATGCTGGAGTTGTACTGGCCCTTCTTGGCCTCAAAAGGCACCTTAGTAGATGCCATCCAGAAAGCCACAGGGCCCTCTCCTTTGCAGACATCAAGCCAACCAGCGGTCGGCGCAGCCGTAACACCCAGAATTTGTGCCAATCTCTCCTTGGATAATGTGTAATCCCTCCCAAGCAACCGAAAATCAATAGAAGCACGGTTTACACTCAAGGTTGCTAAAAATTCTTTACATAGGCTTGGATAAGTAGGAGCATTCTTCTCTAAAAACCCTCCTAGGCCTCCATGCTCTAATAGCTGCCTAGTGCAGGCATCCATCTGTAATAATCTCAAGGTAGGCTCATGAAAGAATTTCGTTACAAAGAAGTTTCTAGTGTTCAAAGCAGTCCATCTCTCCTTCTGATTTCTATTCATTCCATGTGGTCTCGACATTTTGAATCTGAGCTACGAAATATTACCCAAAAGAATGGAAATCAAGAAAAACTCACGGCAAATCAGTCTCTGCAGTGGCCGCGGGGCAGCCGAAGGTGGAGACGGGGCGGCCGGCGACAGGGGTGGCCGCGGGGCGGTGGATCAGGTGACGGGGCGGCCTAAGAATCGCCGGATCTGGAACTTCCGTTGTCGGATCTGCTTTCCGACGTCCCTAACTTCCTCCCTCCGTGGTGGATTTGAAGAAACACTTGGAGATTTCTTGGGAGAAGGCCGGTTTTTGTGTAGATCTAGAAGAGAGAAGCAATAAGGTGGATAGTGTGGAGGAAGAAGATGAGAAAAGAGAATTTATGTGGAGCTTTGGGGGAAAGAAAGCTTGGGGAAAGTGTTGTAATGGAGGATTTGTGGGAGCTTGAAGAAGGAGGAAGAAGATAGAGGATAGAAGATGATGTCGGCGGCTGATGGTGATAGAATGGGGAGAAAAAGAAGGGTAGGGTCTATTTTGTTTGGCAAGTGGGGGCCCACACGGGCCCCTTTAATTTTTTCTATCCGGCAGGGGCCGCGGGGCGGCCAGGGTGAGCGACGGGGCGGCCGGCGATTCCGTGAAGGATTTCGCTGGTCGCCCTAGCTGCGGGGCGGCCTGGCTGGCGACGGGGCGGCCCACACTTTTTCGCCCTATTCCTTTTTCTTTTCCTTCTTGCAATGTTAGTATCCCAAACAACCAAAACTAAACTAAAAAGTAGTAAAGTGCACAAATAAAATAGAATCTAAACTACTTACCTTGGGTTGCCTCCCAAGCAGCGCCGTTGGTTACCGTCGTTGGCTCGACGTTATGACCCCCTAACTATCCTCAGCACTTGGTTCAGTAAGAACCAACTCATCCCCGTCCTGTTTGACAAAATTCTCATAATAAGGTTTAACTCTATGACCATTTACCTTACATATGTCTCCATTCCTCTCGTTTAGTAGTTCTACTGCACCATGATAAAAGACATTAGTAATCACATATGGTCCTGTCCATCTAGAACGAAGCTTACCTGGGAAGAGTTGTAGGCGCAATTGAAATAACAGGACATTTTCCCCAACTTTGAGGTCCTTTCACAAGATATGCTTATCGTGCCATGCCTTTGTCTTCTCCTTGTAGGTGACGGAGTTATCATAGGCATCCAATCTCAACTCTTCCAGCTCCTGCAGCTGTAGTTTCCTGAACTCCCCAACTTCGTCAATCTGCATGTTGCACTGCTTCACCGCCCAATATGCCTTATGTTCAAGCTCGACAGGAAGATGGCAAGCCTTTCCATAGACTAATCTAAACGGAGACATCCCAATGGGAGTCTTGTAAGCCGCTCGATAAGCCCATAGAGCATCATCAAGTCTGACACTCCAATCCTTCCTGTTTGGGGCAACAGTCTTCTCCAAGATAGTCTTTATCTCGCGATTAGACACCTCAGCTTGCCCATTGGTCTGGGGGTGGTATGCAGTAGACACCCTTTGAGTCACATGATACTTTTTTAAGAGGGCACTCACAGTCTTGTTGCAGAAATGGGTCCCCTTATCACTGATTAGTGCTTTTGGGACTTCAAATCTAGAGAATAGCTCCTTGAGGAAACCTGCAACTGCCTTTGAATCATCAGTTTTGGTGGCCTTCGCCTCCACCCACTTGGAGACGTAGTCCACCGCAAGCAGAATATATAGGTTTCCAAAGGAGTTAGGGAATGGTCCCATGAAGTCAATGCCCCAAACATCAAAAATCTCACAAAATATCATGCGAGTTTGTGGCATCTCATTCCTCTTAGAAAGATTCCCAACTCTCTGACAGCGATCACAGGATTTGCAAAAAGCAGAAGAATCACGAAATATATGAGGCCAAAAGAATCCTGCATCAAGTACCTTCCTAGCTGTCTTTTGTGGTCCAAAGTGTCCACCACATTCATGGGAATGACAAAAATTAAGGACAGATTGTACCTCATTGTCGGGAAGACACCGACGTATCACCTGATCTGAGCAATGCTTCCATAGGTAGGGGTCATCCCAAACGTAGAAACGAGCATCGTGGCGTATCTTGTCCTTTTGAGCCTTTGAAAAGTTGGGTGGAAACTCTTCCGACACTAGAAAGTTTACCAAGTTAGCAAACCAAGGGCGTGGAAGAGCACTAACCTTGAGAAGAGATTCGAGTTCAGAGTCTGCACGGGCCGCGGGGCGGCCAGGGGTGGCTACGGGGCGGCCGGCGATTCCGAGGGAAACTTTCTCCGAGGATTTGGCCGCGGGGCGGCCTGTGGTGGCTACGGGGCGGTCGGCGATTGCGGAGAAATCCACCTCTGATGACTCGGCCGCGGGGCGGCCTGGGTTGGCGACGGGGCGGCTTGCGACGGCGAAGACCTGTAGAAGTTCTTCGTCAGGAAAGCTCCCCAATATGCCTTCTTGTACATTCTCCTCCTGCACAATACGACTTAGATGGTCAGCAACTAGGTTCTCAGCACCCTTTTTGTCCCTGATTTCAATGTCAAACTCGCTTAAAAGCAAGATCCATCTAATCAGTCTTGGTTTAGCCTCTTTCTTCGTCAAAAGGTAACGAAGTGCTGCATGATCAGTGTAAACAATAACTTTTGTACCAAGCAAATAAGATCTAAATTTCTCAAGTGCAAAAACTATAGCAAGAAGTTCTTTTTCTGTGGTTGAGTAATTTCTTTGAGCTCCATTCAGGGTCATAGATGCGTAGTATATGACATGAGAGCTTCTCCCTTCCTTTTGTCCAAGCACGGCTCCCACAGCATAGTCACTAGCGTCACACATCAATTCGAACGGCTGAGACCAATTTGGTGCTTGTATGATTGGTGCACTGGTAAGACAAGTCTTTAACTCATCAAATGTCGTCCTGCACTTCTCATCAAAGGCAAATGTAACCTCCTTCTTCAGCAGCTCGCACAAGGGTGAGGTGATCTTTGAGAAGTCCTTAATGAACCTGCGGTAGAATCCTGCATGGCCTAAAAAGGAACGAACTTCACGCACATTAGTAGGATAAGGCAATGATTGAATGATGTCAATCTTTGCCTTATCAACCTCAATCCCTTTATTGGAGACAATGTGACCCAAAACAATGCCTTCCTCAACCATAAAGTGACACTTTTCTGAATTGAGCACTAAATTAGTGTCAACACATCTTTTAAGCACAAGCGCCAAATGGTTGAGGCAAGCATCAAAACTATCACCATGGACTGTAAAATCATCCACAAAAACCTCAATGAATTGCTCTATATATTCAGAAAAAATACTTACCATACACCGTTGGAATGTCCCAGGAGCATTGCACAAGCCAAAAGGCATTCTGCGATATGCAAAAGTGCCAAACGGACAAGTGAATGTTGTCTTCTCTTGATCCTCTGGTGCGATGGCTATCTGAAAGTACCCTGAATATCCATCTAGAAAGCAGTAATATGGACGACTAGCAAGTCTTTCAAGCATTTGATCAATGAAAGGTAAGGGAAAGTGATCTTTTCGAGTTACCGCATTCAGCTTACGATAATCGATGCAAACTCTCCAGCCTGATTGGACTCTGGTAGGGACCAACTCACCTTCTTGATTCTCAACCACTGTAATGCCTCCCTTCTTAGGTACTACCTGCGTTGGACTAACCCATTGACTATCAGAGATGGGATAGATCATACCTGCCTGAAGGAGTTTGAGCACCTCCTTCTTCACTACCTCCATCATAGGTGGGTTGAGTCTCCGTTGAGGTTGCCTTGAAGGTTTGGCCCCCTCTTCTAGTAGGATCCTGTGCATGCAAGTAGCTGGGCTGATTCCCTTGATATCCGTTATGGTCCATCCCAAAGCTGTCTTATGCTCTTTGAGCACTTCTACCAACCTATCTTCCTGTTCTTTGGTAAGCTTGTTAGAGATGATGACAGGCAAGGTGTCACCCTCCCCCACAAATGCATATTTCAGATGCTCAGGAAGAGGTTTGAGCTCAACTTCAGGTGCCTGGACGATAGAAGGTAGGAGCTTTTCATTGGGAACGGTCAATGCCATAAAGGTATCTGCCTGTGAGTATATAGGTAGGGAGGACAAGTCTCTCATGGTCTCCTGCAGGTTAGTGGATAAAGCATAATTCACTGAGAACTCCTCAATAGGAGTTTCTAAAGCTACTTGCAAGTCATCTACACAACTCATGTCAAAGGTATCCTGCATACAAGTATCAATGGCATCCATAAAGCATAAGGAATGATCATCAGAAGGGAATTTCATTGCATCATATATATTGTATTCAACCTTCTCACCATCGAATTCCATAGTCAAAGAACCAGAATACACATCAATTTTTGTTCTAGCAGTCTTTAAAAGGGGCCTTCCTAGCAAAATAGGAGCCTCTTGGTTACTATGCTCCATGTCCAAGACAAAGAAATCAGCAGGAAAGATCAAATTATCAACCATAACTAAAACATCCTCAACTATGCCTCTAGGAAAAGCATTTGATCGATCCGCTAGTTGGATTACCACTCTAGTCTCATGTAAAGGTCCTAAACCCAATGATTCATACAGAGAATAAGGCAAAACATTAATAGATGCACCCAAGTCTAACAAAGCTTTATCAAACTTAGTTTCACCTATCACACATGGAATTGTAAACATGCCAGGGTCGCTACATTTCTTAGGCAGACGCTTTTGAAACACAGCAGACACATGTTCGCTTACCTTAATTTTCTGCTTCCCCTTCAACTTTTGATTCCTCTTTATTGTGCAAAGTTCCTTGAGAAATTTGGCATAACGAGGAATACTTTTAATCAGATTGAGTAAAGGGATGTTTACCTCGCACTTACTGAACGTCTCAAAGATCTCCTTGTCATTGTCTGGTCTCTTTGTGTCTCTGAGTGCTTCAGGAAAGGGAGGGACGGGTTTAAAAGAATTAAGAGGGGGAAAATCAGGTCGGACATACCCGTCAGAGGAGTCCCTGGAGAGGCCGCGGGGCGGCTCGGCTTGGCCGCGGGGCGGCTCATGGGTGCCGCGGGGCGACTGGCGATTTCGAACATCTTCTTCTTCCTCGTTCGCACCTGTTTCAAAATTCTCTATATTAGTATCATTATGGGGAGTGGTAATCAGTTCCTTACCACTTCTTAGCGTCACAACGCTGACGTTCTCCTTAGGATTCACCACCGTTTGAGATGGTAGCTGTCCTGAGTCCTTCGCCAGCAGTTCGCTCAGCGATTGAGCCATTTGGCTAAGTTGCTTCTCCATATTCTTTTGGTGCTCATCTTGTCTCTTTTGGTGCTCAGCTTGACCCAAGACGATCTTTGTGAGAGCTTTGAGAGGATCCTCATTGGATTGATTATCAGTTGGTGGAGGTCCTCTCTGTCGTTGATCAAACTGTTGCTGAGGTCTGAAATGGGGTCCTCCTTATGGATTGAAAGAGGCTTGGTTATTACCATAGCCATACCCCTGGTAACCTGCATTATAGTTGTTATTGTATTGATTGGGATTAGCATAGTTACCATACCTGGGTCGCTGAGGAACAAAGTTCCCCATGGCATTCAGTTCTACATTGGGCTCCTGCAGCATTGGACAAGTGTCCGTCGGGTGATAAAGATCAGCGCAAATGCCACATGCCTTAAGTTGTTGTGGGGTTCCTTGTAGCATGAACCTTTTCATCATATCCTTCAATTCAGCCACATCGCTATGTAATGCGGAAGTTGAGGAGTTAACGACGAGTACCCCTCTAGCATGAAGTCCCTTGCTGAATTGCCTAGAGCCATCATCAAGCTCTGAAAACACCTCCCAAGCAGCAACGGGTGTTTTGTTCAAGATGTTGCCTCCACAGGCAGAGTTCACTGTCTTGCGCTCCTCGTCAAGCAATCCATTGAATAGAAAGAGCACTAAATCCTTCTTTGAAAAACCATGGTGAGGGCAACTAGAGCAGAGCTTCTTGAAGCGCTCAAAGTACTCATAGAGTGTCTCTGTAGCCTGCTGGTCAATGCTGCTGATTTCCTTCTTCAGACTGTTCAACTTGGTTGCAGGGAAGTACTTTTCCAGAAAGAGACGCTTCAATTGTATCCATGTTGTTGCACTACCTGGTGGTAAGTAGTAGAACCACTCATTAGCAGTGTCCCTAAGCGAAAAGGGGAATGCCCTTAACTTGATTTGCTCCTCCGTGACATCGCCTGGTTTCATACCCACCACAACAGTATGGAACTCAGATAAGTGCTTGTGGGGGTCCTCACCACTCAACCCATGGAATTTGGGTAAGAGATGAACCACCCCAGACTTTAGCTCAAAATGGACACCTTCATCAAGTTCAGGGAGCACGATAGCCAATGGTTGTTGGGCTAAGTTTGGTGTAGTGAGCTCCTTCAGCGTTCGATTATCATCGTTAGCAGCCATCTCTTCACTCTCTTCTTCTCCTTGATCGAAAGGTAACTCGCGAAAGCGATCATGAGCTTCTCGCTTCAATCTAGAGAGAGTCCTCTCAATCTCCGAATCTAAAGAAAATAGAGATGAGTTAGTAGCACGAGTGTGGACCATATAAGTGGTCCACACAAAAATTAGCAATTAAAACAACACAAGAATTCAATCAAAAGAAACTCCCCGGCAACGGCGCCAAATTTGACAAAAGGAAAACCTGTCGTTGTTCTTGCCAAAGAATACTCAAACTCACTAACTAGTATAGCGTGCAAGCAAGAGATCGATCCACAGGGAAATCTATTAAATTCAAGTCTAATTCTAATTGCTAAGAGAGAAAAAGGGGGGGGTTTTAGTGTGAAAAGATCCGCCTTTTAGCAAAGCGGAGACAAGCAAACAAAGTAAATTGATTGTAAAATTCAGTGAAGGGAAATAGGTTCACCTACAATTTATCACTTCGATTGATGAATTTGATCCTTGTTTCAGCCTCTAGTTCTTGTCTTTTCCTATCAATGTCCTTGTCCAGATCTTAGGTAAATTACTAGTCCTACGAGTCCTAGCAACCCTTATCTCTAAATAACCCTAACACGGTTAAGATTTAACCTAGAGATAGCATTAAGATTATGAATTAACCAAGGTACATGTAATATCAAGCTACGAGTCGATATTTAACATATATTCAACTTCCTACACATCCAATTAGTCCTACGAGTCCTAAAGGGATATGATTGCCACTCGGGTTAAGGTTCGCTACGAGGAATCTACAAAACCCTAGCAATTGAATGAATCTACTCTAACTAGTCGGCCAGGCCAGAGAGAATAAAACACATTCAAGCAATTAAGCACAAGGAAGTCAAAACATTGCAATAGGAATAAGAACTAGATTAAGAAACTCACAATTCAACAATCAAAGATCCAAACTGTAGGCGAAACCTCGAGAGTTTAGTTGCTCATGCTCAACGACGCTCTCAACAATGGAATAAAGTGCATAAGGTTAATGAATGAATAACTAGAAAAGCCTTAAATAGTCTAGAGAAAATCGGCCCAAAATAACTTAGACAAAACCCTAAGTAAAATCCACAATTGAATATCGGTCTCTGCACGGGCCGCGGGGCGGCCGGCGATTGCGAACTTCTCCGTTTCTTCCTTCGAGCCGCGGGGCGGCCAGCAATGTAGCGGGGCGGTCTGCGATTCGTCCGAGCTGCTTCCTCTTCGTCTCCAGCAGCTCCTAAGTATTCTTCAACTTGTTTCCGTCCTTTCAATATTAATTCACCTCCAATCTACTTTCCTGAAATAAAACATAAAATCATGTAGATTCCGCCTCTTCTAACTCAACAAGTGAAAATGAAAATTCAACTAAATAAATGCAATATTCACACCTAAAATACGCTAAATGCAATATATTATACAATACTAAATATGCTCTATCAGTCGACTAGCTAGTAACCTTATTTTGGATCCTTTGAACAATACTTGAAGGTAGTCTCTGGCTTAGTTTATCAATTTTCCATTGTTTGTTTGGTCCTATATACATATCAACTTTTTCATTCTCATCAATTGTGCTATTCGGTTGTAGTTGATCAATGAGTTTCCCTTCTTCTAGCCATACATCTTTCCAAAATCGTATAGTCTTTTCCTTTCCAATTTGCCATATTAGCCCATCAAATAATTTATCTTTGATTTCCATGAGTTTTGTTCCACCATGACGTTTTTTGGTTAGTAACGCCGGCCTTTTGCCTCTCGGCAAAAGCGCCTTGACCAATTCCGTCAGTGCAACAATCTCTCGGTCGGTGTCGACGATCTTGCAGTTGGTGTCAGCCTGACGTTTTGCTGAGTCTTGAAGAAGTTATTGAGCATACTATGCGAATTGATGCAACCCTTTGGAGTTGTGCTTCGTTCTTGCACACACTCTCCTCCATTGATTTCCATCTAGTGCTGACGTCCATGGTCGGGACCGGAGCTCTAAGACCAATTGTCATGACCCTAAGATGGTATGTGGGCAAAAGTCGTAAGCTTTCACGGAGGCCGGATTTGAGATAGAAAGAGAAAAGAAGAAGATTGGGTAGAGTTATGTAATGTTCATTCATAGCTTGTACAATACAATTTGTGTGTATTTATAACCCAATACCCAACTTTTTACTAATTACACTTATTATCCCTACTATACTAATTCCTAAAAGTTTTACATAATTTATTTTATGTGGGTTTTGTTAATTAACTTATTTCTTATCCAAATAAGTGCTCCTTTTTAATCATTAAAAAGGTTCTAAAGAAATTAGATTGTATGGTATTATTTTTTGTTTTTTTTTAATATAAATTCTATATAAGTTTAAACAAGTTTAACTACCCCACAAAATTTGTCTAAACTTAATTTATAGCTACCAAGTGAAATTTTTAAAAAGTTTGAGCACCACGCGAATAAAACCAAACCTCGCAAACTATATATTTTGTTTTAAAAGTATTAATTGAACCCCACAAATTTCACTAGACAGAACTATATATTTTGTTTACATAACTTTGATTATCCTAATAAGGACCAACTAAAATTAGAATCTAAGTGAAAGAAGTAAAACTTTCCCCACGCTACAGATCCTCATGCAGTCTTTTTAGCTATAAAACAAGCAAAGATCACATGTGGCTATATTTGTGGTCCTTTCAAAATACCGGATCCATGAAACATCGGACAAAGTGGACAGTTACCACTGATTTAAGTTACCTGTAACGTCGACCTAAACGTGACCCTGTCAAAATTAATGATCCATCATGATTCAACAACTTTATTTCAGCTTCTAGTTTTATAGTACTGTATAAATTTGTGTATGATCAGATACACACAATTTTTATAGGAATATAATTTGTAACAACTCACACAAAATTTATAACTATTGAATTATAATTAGGTTTAAAATTGTAATATATATATATATATATATATATATATATATATATATATATATAATATAATTATATGTTGTTAACCTTATTTTCCAAACTTGTCATTACGTGGTATAAAGAAACCCTAATTCTTGTTATTCAATGTCAAAGAATATGGCTCAAGCGTCGGAGCCACAACCCTGCCTCTAGTCTCAATTTTTCAGGCGAACCCATCGAAGTCGATCACCATCTTCCAACACCGCGTGCTATATGTTCATCACTGCTAAACATCGCCATCTTTCACATTGTCGTTCCAATATATATATATCTATCTAAAACATTTCCACATATACGTATTCTTGCATTCGGTTTCAACATATAATATGTTAACACAAATATGGGTCATTGAATTAATAAAATCAAAGGAAGAGACTAAAAGTAACTTATTATTATTCGATGGAATTGTTTGATCAGGGGCGGAGCTAAAGGGGGGCCTAGGGGGTCACGTATCCCCCTCTCATTCGACGAACTACCTAGGTGTATTCTCCTCGTCGATATCTTCGTTTTGATATATAATACGTTTTAATCTGACATCTGAGTAAAAAGTTATGAATGTTTAAAAACTGAAAGTATATTAATCATTTTAATTTTGTTTCAATAGACTATAATGCTTTTATATTTTACTTAAATTAACATTTACCTACTATAATTCATCTCGAGAGCTTCGAAATGAGAGGTTATACTAATCATTTCGACAATTAGATAAGAAGTTGTCCAATTTTAAAAAATTTATATCTAGTTATAGGTTACAAGTACAACAAGTTATATATTAACTATTATTGTTAATTCAAGTCAAACAAGTCTAGTATTGCTTGATTATAGTTAGCTCATTTAGAAACAAATTAAGCTCTAGTCGAACCTATATTTGAACTTGAGCTCATACTCAATTTGTTTAGTAAATGAATGAGCTTTTTAGCTAAGTTTTTTTTCTTCTAAGTATTATGCAATCTTACCTGCTCATAACATAGTAACTTAAAGACAATTTATAAATTTTACAAAATTCGTGCTATTTGAGTTTCAATCAAGTTTAGCTGAACTTTGAATCGAGCTTAAAAATGTGCTCATAATCAACACATTCTGTAAATGATGCTCGAGCGGGGCTTTTATTGAGCAAAACTCGAGTCAAGCTCTAGCTACTCAGCTCATATAACAACTATAATTTAAACTTAATGTTTATTATACTACGTTTTCTATACTTAGTTAAAAAATTTCTCGGATATTTCATTTATATATTTATATTTCTTTTTTAGGCGCGGAAAAATAACAACGTTTTATCATAAATCGATGACATTTTATCTTAAAACAACATCATTTATTATCGTATTATATATAATTCTTGATATCAATTTAATCCAAAACTATGTTATACACATGTATAAACTAGCTGAGCTTCGACCAACCAAACCACCATCGGTTGTGCCTCCCTCCGAAATTTTTCTGACTCCTCCACTGTGTGATGATCATTAATGGAATGAAATTATATTGATATATATCATATTAATTCAAGAGTAGAAAATTACTATAGCCTATCTAACTTGAATCCAAGAAACCCTGCACATAACCCATTTGAGGGATGTAACTTTATATGCATCTTTTTAGGCATCTAGCTATATCCCGTGACTACAGTATTTTATGTCCCAAGGATAACTCCAACACATCCTCCTCCTGTATATATTGTGCACTACCCTACAAAATGGTACAAGACACACAGCATGATGATAAGATTTGTCGATCATGCACCTGAACAATGTTACATATATAAAAGTTCAATAATGGAAGAAATCACATATGGATGTATTAATTTAAATTTCTTGATAGATCTCTTTCATTGATCTTGGCCGGCCGGTAGTTCACAACTGTATATATTATTAATAATTAATAAAACACTTAATTATTTGGCTACAATTTATATATATAACTATCTCATCAAGTCCTTGTATGGCTCTTGATGATCATGAGACCCTTCCATTGTTGCAAACTTATAAGCCATCTCCTCTTGCAAAAACACTCTTCTTTCTTCTACACCGTCATTGTTGTTGCCGTCATTTCTTGCTCCTCCTCCAAGGGTGCCGAGGAAGTCTCTCATGCCATCACTTGCGCTCTTGTTGTTGCTCGCCGTGGCCAAGGGATTGGTTGTTGTTGAATAGCCTTGCAGACTGGCCATTTGATGGTTGATTTGTTGCCTAAAGAGTTGCTTT
This sequence comes from Persicaria tinctoria, assembly GCA_037127255.1. NCBI lineage: Eukaryota > Viridiplantae > Streptophyta > Magnoliopsida > Caryophyllales > Polygonaceae > Persicaria > Persicaria tinctoria. The sequence goes on along the minus strand of JBANSL010000015.1, from coordinate 62,641,260 downwards.
TGGTGGAAAATGTCGACGTTGTTCAAGTTGGCAAGGTTGTTCGAGGAGGAGGTGGAAGAAGATCTCATCATACCTGGCATGTTTGCAAACATGGTGGAGTTGCTATTACTCCTTGTTGTTGAGCCTAATTGTGCCGCCTTCTGAAGAAGCGCGGTTGCAGACATGTTGCCGATTGATGATGATGAAGGCAATGAGTACAAGGAGAACAATTCTGATGCGTGATTATAGCCTCCGCTATTCTCCTCCTCCGCCACCTTTAGGAGTGGCGGTTCTTGTGGGATTGATGATGAAGAAGAAGTAAATAGGTTTAAATTTGCAGGTGAGAATTCCGGCAAGAGGACATGGCTAGAACCGCCTATAGAGCTCGAAGAAGCCAAGAAAGACTCCGAATTCATTACTTGATGGTGGTCTAGCCATAGTGGTAGTCTTGACTTGTTTCCAAGAGGGTTGTCAGCAATGCCAACAATGTTGTTGCCACTAGTACTAGATGAAGCTTCAAACCCTAGGAATTCCGGCCTCTGAGATGCCGAAAATGAAGGAATGGATTGCCGGTTTCCCACGAGCAAGCTACTACTCAAATCATGTCGTCCCATGTTCGGATTAAGAGCGCTTGCAATCGTGTTAGTACTAACCCTCATCCTCTCTTCGGTCAGTGCATCGCAGAACGCCCGGTGAGTGATGAAGCTATCTTTTCTGTAACAAATATAAGCATGTAACATAAGTGTTACTTTCAAGCCTTATGTGTAAATCTGATTAATGAAAGATTCCCCAAACGTCTACGTGGGTAAATGAAGCATTAAATTCATCAACAAAAACCAAACCCTAGATGTCAAAAAGTAAGAGAGAGAGAGCCATTAATGATTTAACGTAGTAGTATATATTAACCTTGAAAAGATGGTGCCACAGTCACACTTGTACTCTCTAGTTCCACAGATCTTGATATGAGCCTTCCAATCGGACATAACGGCGTACTTCTTGGAGCACTTATCGCACTTCCACTTCTTCTCGCCGTGCTTCCGGCTGAAGTGCTTCTTGATGCCGGTGAGGTCTCCGAGGGCGCGTGAAGGGTCATTATGCACGCAGCTCTTCTCTGGGCACACATATACCTTCTTCTTGATCGGCTGGTCTTTCGCCTTCTGCTTCAGCTTCCATGGCAGGTTGTGTCCTCGCCGGTGAAGCTGCAGGTTTTGGTCCCTCTGGAACCCCTTGTTGCATATCTCGCATATGAATCTGTTCGTCGCCATCAGTGTTTTTGGCGACATCGCCACCACCTCTACCTCTGGATCTACACATATATATTTACAAAACCTCCTAATAAGTAAGCAAATATGTAAAAGGATGATTTAGCTAGAGGAGGTGTGATTAACCAACCTGGAGTTCTGGGGAGGTTGCGCTTCCTCTTGTTATTGCTTCCTGAAGGAGCATCATCCAGATTAGGGTTAGGGTTAGGGTTTGAATTGGGATAATTGTCTTGCAATTGGACAAACCCACCATTTGTTGAAGCAGATAGAGGTGGAACTGAAGGTTGGAGGAAATACCCATCTTCAGATATCATCTCTCTTGATGAAGTTGAATCTGAAGACTATATATATTTCAAACAAGACCGGCCAAAACCATGAAAGAACCTACAAATTAAGCTTAACCCCAGGCCAAATTAAGCCCAGAAAAATGGAAAAAAAAAAGAAAGGAGATAGAAAAGGGGAAATTAAATAAATCTGGTAGCTAGCTAGATAGATGGATAGATATATAGATGGACAGATTGGGAGGATAGATAAAGGTAGAGCAAGACTTTAACCAAAGCAATGAAAAGGAAGCAGCTTCAAGTGGAAATTCAACTCTTTTGAACTGTTGCTGCTCTTTGGAGACAGAAAACCCAGAAACCCAAAAACAAAATCTGAATGAATGAATGAATGGTGGTGGTAACAAACAGAATATCTTTTTTCTTTTCTTTTCTTTTTTCTTTTCTGCAAATCACCACACGGCTCTATCAACTTCCCTTTCTACTTGATGGACCACTGCTCCACCTCCCTGTCTTCCTTCACTACTGTCTTTTTCATTATGGAATATACTTGTCTCTTATTACTTTACAAATATGTGTATAATTAACTATAGATTTCGATTCTTTGAAGCATTATTTTTTTATTTTCTTTTGAATTTGTTTAATTTCTTTACAAATAATATTCATTTCCTGGAAATCAATATTAATCAAAATGTTTAATTAACCTATGAATAAAATCATATGTTTTGAATTGGAAACAAATATATAATATATATAGTGTTGCTTGTCTGTACAATTGTCCACATGTGAAGGGAAGTGAAAGTGGGGCAAGTAAGTGAAAAGGATACATGTAGCTTGTAAATAAGAAATGTCAAATCCTGTTTTTTATTCTTCTTTAAAGTTTAGGAGGTCTTCGACTAGTCATTAGTCATATGCATGCTACTGACTGTACACCCATGCCCTTCCTCGCAAGCTGCTTCTTCTAAATACATTCAGGCGACGGACCAAAGTCGTCAGTTGAAGGGGCATATGATCGCATAAGGCCTAGGGCGATGAGGTATCTGTCGCCTGAATGGGGTGCCTAGAGAACTCAAGTGACGAGCATGTCGAAGTTGGTCTCTTGAAGTGCATTCAAGCGACGGAATATAACCCGTCCCTTGAAATTGTATTGGCAATTGCATTGCAAGGCCCTTTGAACATGTTAACAAACCCGTCTTGGCGGGTGCTTGGCGATAGGTTAGGGTCAAGGTTTTAGGAAGGATTTAGGCGGATTTCATGGCGGGTCTTTGTGATTTAGGCGGGTCTTGGCAACCTTGATGGCCTTGACGATGGGGCGAGGTCAAGGGTTTAGGCGGAGGTCTAGGGGGACCTTGAAGGGTTTTTTAGAGCAGTGGGCTTGATAGTGTGAGGGCTTATGACAGGAGGAAAATCGTTGATTCCCAATCAAAAAGTTCTCACTCTCACAAATTAGCTAGTATAATTGGCAAGAAAAGAGTGGAATCCTGGAGAGACTTAATTAAGACTTTGAAGTGCAATTTGATCACCAACAAGTAATAAAAGTGGAAAAAGATACAACTTTTAAATAAGAACAAGCAAAATAAAATAAAGATGGAATTTTGAATATGAAATCAAGAGTAGAGAACGATTCCACCTACAAATTAGCTTTGACATTGATTGGCTTATCGATATTTGAATCATGTTCGAGCTATTAGCTTTCCTACAAATTCCTCTCGTTTTGGTTTTTATAGATTAAAAGTCCTACGAATCCAATTATCCCTTACAACTCTATGCAATCCTAACACTGTCAAGATTTAATAAAGAGATCGATAGCATAACATCCCAAGAACTTGAGCACATGAATAACACCAATTAAACACGGTAAATCAATATCTAAGATATATGTCAACTTCCTATATAATCATGCTTCAAACACAAAATCCACAATCTTATATATGCATGCTAGTACGGAATTAACACAAATACGAAAGTATTAAATGCTAGCACATAATCAATATTATCAAGTCAACCAGGCAAGATAACATCAACAACATAATGATAAGCACAAGGAAGTTGAAGGAATTATAATCACTACTACAATTAAGCCCCAAAAGGAAACGTTTTCCATTCGTTTTACTTATAAGCATTTTTATGCATCTTTTTAATATCAAAAACATTAGTATTGAATAAAAAACCACACAAAGGGAATTGTGAAGGTTTTTTTTAATAAAAAAATGACAACTACTAAACTCCTCCATAGTAATCCGATCTCTCTCTAGATAGAGAGAGAATATGGATCATTTGTACTCAGCCCATATGATGTATCTTGTACGCAAATCTGGGCCTTTAATTTAAAGAAAATAGATGGTCAGAATTGCGCCACATAAATGGGGTGGTTTTTTAAAAAATGTGGAAAAAGAAAAGCTCAATTTCACCATGTGAAGCACGTGTTCAATTTAAGGGCAATAGCAAACGGGGCTTCTTCCATGGATGGGGCTCTCCCTCCGACCTCGCCCAGCCGCTGGCGCCAAGCACCGTCCAGCCGCGCCATCGTCAACCTCAGGTTTCAAGCCCCTCACCCCTTCACGCTCCTCTCCCACCAGCAGCGAGCGATTCTCCCCCAGCCCTCATCCCTACCTAATCGCTCCTGCGATCGCATGCCCCTCCCGATCGCGCAGCGGCTCCAAGCCATCCTGCCGAGAACCTCTAGAAACCACCTCTGGCCATTCTCTCCCTCTCTCTTCTCTATTGGGAGAGGTGATTGGTGGCGATTAAAGGTGGTTGCAGTGTTGGAGGAACGATGGCTGTGAATCGAGTTGCTCGACGGTGGCGATGATGTGAAGGGCGAATTCAATTTGGAACGAAAGAAATGGACGGTGGGTGGGTGGGTGGGTGGGGTAGGGGTAGTTTGTGTTTGTGTTAGGGTATCGGTAAAATTGGTTTAGGGCTAAAATTTATTGCTTCCCGCATTATTCGGGGAAAAACGAAGAATTATTCAGACGTATGTATTAAATTTAGTGTGCATAGGGTTTTTAGATCCATAATTTGATTCATTATTCGTCAATTATTCAGACGTATATGTCGAATCTCATTTACTAATGGTAATGAGTTGGTAAATTATTCAGTGAAGTCTTCGGTGAAATGTGAAACATTATTCAATGAAATATGAAGCATTATTCGTATAAATCGTAAGTATTGTTTAGGGAATTGGGGTTTTTTTTTATCTGAATTGATGAACAAAAAAAACATTATTCGGTAGCATGTGACAAATTATTCAATGCAATTGATAAATTTTGATCTGAAATAGGTGGAAAAAACATAACACTATTCGGTAGCTTATGAAACATTATTCGGTTGCACGTGAAACATTATTTGGTGAAATTGGCAGATTTTTAAAAGCAACGAAATCACGTGGGAGTTGTACACGCGCCTGGGGAATGGGTGTGAGCAAGGATTTAGTGGGTCCCACCCCTTTTTAACAGCGAAAAAAAAAGAAAAATTTTTAATCTTGGCCATCCATCTCCTTTCTATCAACGGCCTAGATTTGCATAAAAGATACATTCTAAGGCCTTAGTACACCAAACCATCACACACACACACTAAGGGAGAGGTGACACGAAACCATGTGGGTGTCTAGAGAGAGCTTCTCTCTAGAAACCAAAAACTCAAAACACATTCCACCATTGACAACAAACTCCGCCACCACCAGTCTACCACAATCAGCCTTCACCACCACTAGTAAACTATTACCAATAACAATAACATATGGGGAACAATCGAAATTTACCAATCTCAACCCCAAGAACAAATTTTGAAAAAAAATCAATTAATATTTGGGTAACCCCCCATCAACATTAATAAAATTAATCCCATAAACCACCACTGCCATTCTGTCACCAACAATAGGGGAGATCTCCCAATTAACCACAATCACCACCAAAAACCCTAGGGCACGCAAAGCGCTACCGACGTGAGGCCCCTGACCCGCGCCGTCCGCTCTCCTTCTCTCCGGCCCAAGGCCGTGGGAGCCAGGGTGATCTCGTCGATTGGGTGCGAGGCTTTCTCGGTCCAGTTGCAGTAATTCAGGTTTGTCTTGCGGCGGTTGGGTGTGTGGTCTGTGGGCGAGTTCGTGGTTGTTGATCATGGAGGCGGGGAAGAGAAAGATCAAACTTACAGCATAGGAATGTGCGGAATTGGATGTTGAGGATGAAGGAAAGGAGAGGACCGCGCAAAAAGGTCCGATAACGCTGGTGGGAACGTTACTCACACAGAAACCCTTCAACGCTTATGCGTTAAATGCCACAATGAAAGGGGCATGGAAGGTGAAGGAAGGGTATGTGTTTCGGGAATTAAGGCAGAACCTTTTCCTTTTTCAGTTCGAGAATGAGGCAAATAAAGAGAAGGTGGTTAGGTGTGGTTCATGGGCTTTTGACAAGGCATTGTTGGCTTTTTAGGAACCTGGTAATGTCAACCCTCTCAAATTACATTTGATAAAGCTCTGTTCTGGATTAGGATCTATGATCTCATGATAAACATGGTGAACAAGGAAATAGTTGATAAGATAGGAAGTGTCTTTGGAGGAATACTTGAGATGGATGAATCGGAACTGATTGTATGTGCCGAGTATTTGAGAATGAGAGTGATGGTTGACATTAAAAAAAACTGTTGAGAAGAGGGTGTTATTAAGAATTCAGGAGAAAAGGATATGGATGGAGGTTAAGTATGAGAGGTTGCCGAATTTCTGCTATGTTTGTGGTTATTTGGGACATGTAGAAGTTGATTGTGAGGAGGAGCCAGGCCATCATGTTCTCTTGGATAAGAGCTTCTCCTGTCAAACGGATGACGGGTAGAGGGGAAGGGAGTCGGGATAGGGAGAGGACAGTGATTGTAGGGGATAAGGTGGGAGAAAAAGGGAAGGGTGAGATTGGAAGAAGGGGAGCAAGTAAGGCAAGGGTCTCTTTACATTAGTGACTTGGGGATGAAGATACGAGTGAAGAAGACGGAGAAAGGCTTTCGGTTCAGGCGGAAAGACTAATTATGGAGGGAGTAGCCATCATTGAGAAACTACACATTGAAAAGAGGATTAAAAGGGGGGATGTGGGGAAGGGAGAGGTTAATGTGGAATAAGAGCGGGAGGAAGAAAACATGAAGGTAGAAGGGGAGAAGGGTGTGAGAGAGAGGTTATTGGAAAGGGTGGGGCGGGTTTGCAGCCGAAAGATAAGTGAGAGAGGGAGGGGGGAAGGGGAAGATGGTGACAAAGAGGAGGTAACGAGGGAAAGGGGTGTTGAAGGGCATTGCATGGAGATTATAACAAATTAGGGACTTATGGGAATGCTCTTAAAAAAAGAGGATGGGGATATAAAAGAAGGGAAAGAAAAGAGATGGAAGTGTTTGGCTAGAAGTAAGGCCCCTAAGGAGGGTCTGAGTTTGGTAGGAGATAAACGAAAAGGGGTTGAGGGGAGGGAGGATGACGAGGGGGGTAGAGGGGGGAATAGATCAGCAGAAGCGGATGAGGAAGGAGGAGACTAGTGAGAGTACATTGGGATCGGCGGGGGAGGTAGATTACCTCCCTCGCCAGGATCAATGAGTCTCCTAAGCTACGACTTTTAGGGATTGGGGTCGGCTCGTGCAGTTTTTAGGCTTACCCATTTGGTGAGGAGGGATTGCCCTAGAATCGTGTTTCTTATGGAAACACGATGCGAGAGGAAAAGAATGGATGAGGTGCGTAGAAAGTTGGAGTTTGAGCATTGTTTCATGATTGATTGTAGGGGGAAGAGTGGAGGTTTGTGCTTGATGTGGGATGATAGATCGGATGTGAGTATCAAATCATATACTGCTCACCATGTGGATGTTATGGTTACGGAGAAAGATGGAGCAAAGTGGAGGCTACTTGGGCTCTATGGGTGGCCGAGAAGAGGAGACAAGCACTTAACATGGAAATTGATTTGCAGAATACGTACATGGGGAGGTGCAGGGGGCTTGGTGCATTATAGGGTACCTCAATCAAGTTATGTCAAGGGAGGATAAAGAGAGGGGATTATTACCTGATTTTGGGTTGATGAGTGAATTCAGGAAGACTTTTGAGGATTGTGGGGTGAAGGAGGTGGACTACGAGGGGTATAGATTTACTTGGGAAAATGGGAGGAAGGATAGGGAGTTCATTCAAGAGAAACTTGATTATGTGCTAGAAAATGTCGAGTGGACAGATCGGTTTCCTGGAGCCATGGTGGCCCATTTGGATAGACAAGGATCGGATCATGTACCAGTGGCTATTTACCCGCTCAGAGTGGAGAGAGGAGGGACGGATGAGAGTAGGATTAATAGGCCTAATAGGTTTGAAGCATTGTGGGTTGAGGATGAGGGTTGTGAGGTTGTGGTGAAGAATGCGTGGGAGAGACTGATTGATAGTTATGGCGAAGATGGGGCGATTGATAAGCTTGATAGATGCATGGCGGAGCTTAAGGAATGGAACAAGCGGGCATTTGGCAACATTTTATCGAAATTGAGAAGGGTAAGGGAGAAGTTGAGGGAGTTGTAAAAGAAGGGTATGACTGGTGGATTGGTTGAGAGACGCCGACAGCTGGAAAAGGAGGAGTCAGAGCTGTTGTGGCAAGTGAAAATTGTGGTTCTAGCGGGCGAAAGCCAATGAGTTTCGCTGAGGTGATCGCAATTCAAAAAAATTTCATCGCAAAGAGAACGGTAGAGCAAAGAGGGATAAGATTAGGAGATTGGTTGACGATAATGGGATGGAGTGGAGGAGTATGAGCGGGATGATGGGGGTTGGCAGTGAGTTACTTCACAGAGTTATTTAAGACAAACTTAAATACTAAATTAGGGTCGAAAACATAAGGCATTTCTCCACTCATATCGGTTGAAGACAACTCTGAGCTGTTGCGTCCTTTCACTGGCGATGAGGTACATTATGCCCTTTTTTCAATGCATTCCACAAAAGCTTTTGGCCCTGATGGTATGTCAGCGTTGTTCTTTCAACAACATTGGAATATCATTGGGGCAGATGTCACTTCATTTGTTTTGGATATGCTGAGTGGTACACCTTTCCCTGAGACACTTAATCATACGTTTATTATGTTGATCTCAAAGGTTAAATGTCCTTTCCGGATGAAGGACTTGGTCCTATTAACTTGTGTAATGTTCTTTATAAGATCATTTCGAAAGTGTTGGCTAACCGTATGAAGGGTGTGTTGAGCAAGATTTTTTCGGAGAGTCATAGTGTTTTTGTTCCAGGGAGGCTCATTACGGACAATGTTCTTTCGGCCTTTGATATTTTTCATTAAATGAAAAATCTAAGAGGTGGAAATAAGGGATACATGGCGTTGAAGCTTGATATGGCGAAGGCGTACGATAGAGTGGAGTTGGGCTTCCTGGAACAATGCATGTGGAAGATGGCATTTTAGGAGGAATGGATGAGCTTAATCATGAGTTGTGTTCGTACTATTTCTTTTTCTGTGTTGGTGGACGAATACCCGTCTGAATCGTTTTGGCCTGAGAGGGGTCTGAGGCAGGGAGACCCGATGTCACCTTACTTATTTTTACTATGTGTTGAAGCCTTTTCGGGGCTTATCAAACAGAGTGAAAGGGAGGGGAGATGGCAAGGGGTGAGAACTGCGAGATCAGCTCCCACGGTTTCACATTTGTTCTTTGCAGATGATAGCATTCTTTTGCTAGAGCGACTTGTCAACAAGGCTCAGAAATCGTTCAAATCCTCGGTTATACGGAGCAGCGTCAGGACAACAAGTCAACTTCGCAAAGTTGGAACTCTCATTTAGCAAGAACGTTCAGGAGGGAAGACGGGAGAAAGTACAGGAGTTGATTAGGGTGGCAGAAGTGGAGAAGCATGACAGGTATTTATGCCTGCCGACCCTGGTTGGGAGGTCAAAGAAAGTAATATTTAGCCAAATAAAAGACAAAATGTGGAAAAAGATAAAGGGATGGAAGGAGAAGACGCTTTCTCGGGCCGGAAGGATGTACTAATCAAGGCAGTGGCTCAGGCGATTCCTACTTACACCATGTCTTGTTTTCTTCTCCCAACGGAGCTATGCAGGGAAATCGAACAACTGTTATGTAGGTTTTGGTGGGGTGATGACATGAACGCAAAAAAGATACACTGGATGAGTTGGAGGAGACTTTGTCTCTCAAAGGAGAAAGGGGGTATGAGGTTCCGGGATCTTGGAGCGTTCAATTTGGCATTGTTGGCTAAGCAAGCGTATCGGCTGACCAATGACCCTAATTCCCTACTAGCAAGGTTGTTAAAGGCATGATATACTACCCATCGACTGACTTTCTACGGACTAGGGTGGGGTACAACCTAAGTTGTACATGGAGGAGTATATATCGTGCGCGGAAGGTGGTCGAGAAGGAGCTAGAAGTGTGGGTTGTAGGGAACTGGGATGATGTCAGGGCTTGGGGAGACAAATGGATACTGATTCGAGGTGGGGTTAGGCTGAGGGGAGGGCCTGGTGTGCAGGACCTCACGATGTCGGGGTCTCGGTTTATCGATTGGACGATGGGGAGGTGAGGAGATGTTTTGATAAGGACGAGGCAGAGGCAATTCTGAGTATTCGATTGGTAGATGAGAGGGTTAAAGATCAACTGAGTTGGGGGCTAACGAGAGATGGAGTGTTCTCGGTTAAATCGGCCTATCACGCCATCATAGAGGAAGGTTTTTGGAGGATGGAGGATAGGGGACTTCTAATGATGGACCAAGTAGGAAGCTTTGGAAGGGATTGAGGGTCATCAAAACACTACCAAGGGTGAAGAACTTCATGTGGCGAGCGGCTAGCAATTCCCTTCCTTGCAAGGCCAACCTCTTCATGTGTAAGGTGGTGGATGGGGTCGGATGTGGGAGTTGTGGTATGGAGGAGGATGTGTGTCATGTCCTATTTGAGTGTGACTTGGCCAGGGAGGCGTGGAGGATGGAGCCAAGGTCAAAGTTTAAAGGGCAGCGGATCGAGAGCTTTTTGGATCGGCTGACGAGGGCTATGAAGGAGCTGGAGCCGAAAATGCTCGCGACTTGGGCTGTTGTCCTAAGTGGATTATGGTGGGTGCGAAATCGACGTGTTTTCGAGGGAGAGCACACAGAGGCGGAGCGGGTTCTGGTGGACAGCTGGAGGATGATGGAGGACTATAGGAAGTATGTGAACAATCAAGGAGGAAGGGAAGAAGTGAGTGTGATCATCCATCCTCACAAGTGGGAGAAGCCGCCAAAGGGAGCGATTAAAATTAATTATGATGTTTCAGTTGACAAGAACAGAGGCTGCGGGCTGGGTGTGGTCGCCAGGGATGAAAGCGGAGCAATGTGTTTTGCAGCGGCGCGCAGACTGGAAGGGTATGTGACCCTGGAGGTGGCGGAAGCGGAGGCCATGACCAGATTGGCGGTTAGGGAGGAGCATTCCCATATTATTATAGAGGGGGGTTGTTTATCAGTTATGCTCCATCTGATGAAGAGGAGGAGTGCGAGAACGGTACTGGGTAACTTGCTGGGGAGAGCTGATGGAATGGGGCGCGTGATGTCGAGCTGCACTTGGAGCTTTGTAAGGAGAGATGGCAATGGTGCTGCCCGTTTGATGCGTTAAGGCCGATTGTTGAGGTCTGTTATTTTCCTAATCATGTGTTACCGTCTGGGTTGAATTCGATATTGTCAGACGATTTTCTTTAATTTGAATGAAAGTGGTTTTTATCCAAAAAAAAAAGCACAATCACCACCGTTTGCTACAAATATTTTCAGTTTTCGAACACCCCCCCCCCCCACAGAAACAACCATCATATACCCCCTAACCACCCCCCCCCCCCCCCCCCCCCGCGTCTGACACCCACCAAACCACAATTGGAACATCGTAGCCCATCAGTGGAATCTTTTAATCTTCATCGCACTCCAAAACACCACCACCTCTCGAAGGCCAACTCTTGTAACTGTTGAATCTCACATATCTGATGCCTCCTTAGAATCCAAGCCATCTTTTTACTTTGTTTATTGCTTGATCTAGCAAGAGGTTGCCAATGAAGACAAAACCCAAATTTATCCATACTTAAGGACCCTAAAACATTCAATTTGGTAGCCTTGATGACAACTTTTTTACCTGGGTTCCTCGGTTCTTTGGATTGGTTTCTTTCTTCGGGTTATCGTCTTATTTGGGATTGCATCCTCTCTTGATACTCACTCTTGGTCCTATTTGATTTCATCATAGGTTCAAATTCTAAACATTTTCGATTCACTGTTCGTGCCACTTCCCACTGCTCTTGGAAAATGGAATTGAACCCTCTAATTGAAGATCTAGGTGGTGGTGGTGGTCTCACGATGTTCCAACGCCGGCCGTCTTCCGAAAGGTCTTCTTCGTCGTCGTCCACCTTTAACGCGCTTGAATGATTATACTGCTTGAACAATTCTACACATAAATAATAGTAGGGTGAAATTGTAGAAATCCACCCTTTAAATAGGGTGTTTTGCGTGAAATCACCCCTTAAAATAAAAATTGTAGAAAACCACCCGTTAAAACTGTTTCTTTGCAAAGTCACACCCATCACTAAATGTTCGTTAACTGAATATTAAAGTGCGTGAAAAATCAATTATATCCCTTGTTTTTATTATTATTTTACTTTATCCAATCGGTATTAAATAATTTTTACCTTTTTAACATGTTTTTCAAAGGTAATTTTTTTTATAAAATATCATTTTTTATATATAATTTCACACTTATTAGTAAAAACACTTTATAAAAAGTGGATATAATTGATGTTTTATATATTTTAGAAAGTGTATTTTACTAAAGGGCTACTTGAAAAAAAAAATTAAAATGATATTTCATATAGTTTTTATTATTCTAAAAATATGTTCACTATTCCACATATATTTCTAGAATAATAAAAACTATATGAAACATTATTTTTTTTAAAAAAATTCTTCAAGTAGCCCTAATATTACACATTTTTTTATATGTATAAAACATAAATTAAATATCAATTTTTTATAGAGTTTTTTTGTGAGTATGAAAATATTTTCTTTAAAAAATATTTTTTTGATATTTTATAGTGTTTTTTGCTTTTGAAAAACATGTCAAAAAGTTAAATATCAACTAATATCAATTGAATTGAGTAAACTAATAATAAAAATAAGGGGTATAATTGAATTTTCACACAATTTAACATTTAATTAACGAAAATTGGGTGATGAGTGTGACTTTGCAAAGAAAACGGTTTTAAAGGGTGATTTTCTGCAATTTTTGTTTTAAGGGGTGATTTTTCGTAAAATACTCTATTTAAAGGGTGGTTTTCAATTTTACCTAATAGTAATCCTAATAGTTTGTTGGGCCTTTCAGCCCAACTAACCTCACATTTGTTTTTTATGTGATGAGCCCAAAATCAAAACTAAACCACGACTAAAACCGATATTCTATTAAATAATAATATTATTGAAATAAATTAAAGGGAAACTAATAAAAATAACCCAACCTTTAGATGGGTGTTAAAAAAATATCCCCACCTTTCAACAGTAAGAAAAATAACTCAATCTTTCGAAGATGTGGTAACAAAGTATCCCGATTGTTTTTACAACTATAAATATGGGCAAAACGATGACATATAATTGACGAAATTAAAATTTTTATGAATTTTGAATAATATTGACATATAATTGACTTTTTTGGGTGAGAATGAGATCATTTAACCAATTTTATGTTATTGTTTTGGTCTAATTTATGTTCGAAAAAATACTTCGGGAAATTTTGTTTCCATCTCCCCTATAGGTCGAGTTATTTTTCTTACAGTTGAAAGGTGGAGATATTTTTTTAACACCCCTCCTAAGGTTGGGCTATTTTAATTAGTTTCACCTAAATTAAAATAAGAAATTATTATATGAAGAGAAAATCACAAGTTTGTTTACCCTTTATTAAGTGTATTAAGACAGGCTTAATGCTCGGGTGTTGATTGCTTGATCCTAGATGTGGTATTATTTTTAGCTTTGTGATTTTGTCTTTTGCCGCAGTGCGAGACGTCGTAGACATGATCGAGACTTGACGGTTCTTTGATGGTCGAGTCTAAATCTGAAGTCTCTATTTTGTTCCCAAAGGATACCCTGCGTTGCGTTGCCTCTTTAGCTTTGTGATTTTGTTTGCATATGTCAGGGTCGTCTTTCACTCTCTAGCTTTTTTTTTCAGTGTGGTTTGTACTCTTGATGAATTGTTTGTCTTTTGTTTTTATTCTTGCTCATAACGGTTTGCTCGTTGCCGATCTTCTCGGCCTCTCGACTCACCGGGCATGTCTGGTGGGTCGAATTCTTTCCGGATCAAAACAAAAAATCCTATTCTTTGCACATTATGTATAATTAATGGGTGCTTAAGCCTTGACTGGTTTGGGTGAGCCTATTCGGTGGCTTGCTACCTCGCTTACCCCGGTTCGCATCCTTTACAAGCTAGGGCTCGATCCCGTGAGGGATTAGTCGACAACTTTGAAAACCCCACATTATATAAAAATAAATAAATAAAAAGAAAAGAAAAAAGATCTCTATACATATTACCTATGGACCCATAAACTATGCAAGACCCCAGGTTTAGCCCAAAGGTTAAATCGGCCCATAGCAAAATGCCAGTTGAAAGGCATCATGGATAGCTCAAATAGACAAAATAGGGGACAAACAATTGATGGGGCAACTCCTTTATATAACTAACGAAGTCGTAAACTGTAATGCACTACATACACACTTGATAGTGTTCATAGGCATAAATCCTCCCTCTTCCATAAGCGAGAATTATTATTAATACAGTATACTCTTCATCCGTCTCTCTTGATTCGTCTTCTCCGTATAACCATAAAGATCCAATCTCACGCAGGCCTTATCAAGTATGCAGGTGGACGGCACAGTCCAATGCACGGCCAATTATGTCCCGCTCTCCCCTATCAGCTTCTTGGAGCGATCCGCTCTCGCTTACAAGGATGTCCCTTCTGTTATCTATGGCAATCTTTGCTTCACCTGGAGCCAGACCTTGCACAGGTGCAAGAGCCTCGCCTCCGCCTTGGCTCAGCTCGGCATTTCCTATGGCCACGTCGTACGTCTCTTTCACTTCCATCTCCCTTTATATTGTATACAAGCAGTGTATCGAATAGTAGGACTAGCAAATAGCATCTGATCTTTGTATATATATATATATGTTAATGAAGGTGGCAGCATTCTTGCACAACACCCCGCCCATGTACGAGCTTCACTTTGGTGTGCCTATGGCAGGCGCCATTCTCTGCACGCTCAATATTCGTCATGATTCTGCCATGGTGTCAGTGCTACTCCGACACTCTGAGGCTAAGCTCGTGTTCGTTGACCACCAGCTCCTGGATGTTGTCCAAGGCGCCATCGATATCCTCTCTAAGACCACCTCTGATCTCCCTAAGATTGTTCTTGTTCTCGACCCAACTCAATCAGCCCCATCCCCATCTAGCAACATTGATTTGGAATATGAATCTTTGTTGTCCATTGGAGACCCAAAGAGGTTTGAAGTGAGGCGGCCAAAGGATGAATGGGATCCAATCTCATTGAACTACACATCAGGCACCACGTCGAGTCCAAAGGGCGTGGTGTATAGTCATAGGGGCGCATATCTCAGCTCCCTATCCATGATCCTTTTCAGCCAGATGGGTGGGTCTTCTCGAGCTGTCTACTTATGGACAGTGCCGATGTTCCACTGCAATGGTTGGTGCCTTGCCTGGGCCATGGCTGCTCTTGGAGGTACAAACGTCTGCCTCAGAACTGTATCTCCAGATGGCATTATCGACAACATTGTTCGTCATGGGGTTACCCACATGGGAGGTGCCCCCACCGTGATGAACATGATTGCTAATGCGCCACAGCCAAAGCAGAAGTTGCTTCCAAGGAAAGTGTCTATAATGACTGGCGGTGCTCCACCACCTTCTCAAGTGATCTTCAAGATGGAAGAACTAGGGTTCAATGTCATACATGGATACGGATTGACGGAAACCTATGGACCCTCTACTCTTTGCACGAAGAAGCCCGAATGGGAGACCTTGCCTTTAGAAGAAAGGGCGAGGATGAATGCCCTCCAGGGTTTGAACCATGTGGGGATGGAATCCATGGATGTGAAGGATCCCACTACCATGACAAGTGTTGTGTGGGATGGAAAGATGATAGGTGAGGTTATGTTGAGAGGAAACACAGTGATGAATGGTTACTTGAAAGATGAGAAGGCCACCTCTGAGGCATTCAAGGGAGGATGGTTGAGGACTGGGGATCTCGGGGTTAGACACCCTGATGGGTATCTCGAGCTGAAGGATAGATCAAAGGATATCATCATTTCCGGAGGGGAGAATATAAGCACAATCGAGGTGGAATCTGTATTGTTTAAGCACCCGGCAATTCTAGAGGTAGCAGTGGTTGGCAGGCCTGATGATCACTGGGGAGAGACACCGTGTGCTTTTGTGCACTTGAAAAATGGATGCAATGCTAGTGCTGCGGAGCTCATCAAGTTTTGCAGGGATCGGTTGCCCCATTACATGGTCCCTCGAAGTGTGGTGTTCAACGAATTACCTAAGACTTCAACAGGGAAGACGCAAAAGTTTGTGCTCAAGGAGAGAGCAAGAGCCATGGGAAGCCTTTCAACAAGTAGGCAATCAAGCAAATTATAAGAAGTATTATTATGTATGTTGCCATATGTAAGATATACAGAAGTGTAACTTTGTTTTGACCTTGGTGAATTTAGCTTTTTCCCTATCTCTAATAAGTGCCAAGACATATTCACACTTTACACACATTGATCGATCTCATAAAAATGAACTTCTATAACTTACATATGGACAATGGTAGGAGCATTCGTGGCTTCTTCTTCCTAGTCAATCCCTGTTGCTTTGCAAGTTTGATGCATAGAAGCAGCAACAACATAATCGTAGCACACACTAAGATGAATGCAAGTCTTATATGCCTGAAATAAAGAGAAACGGCCAAGAAAACAAGGCATGTTTGATAGAATCAAGGTTAGTCTAGGTGTGTGCTGAGTTTTGTTGTAGCCCACCCTAAAAACCACAAAACATGATTGATTGCATCCACCCTGAAACCACAAAACATGAAGAGAAACTGTCACAGTTGGAATGCTGAAGATTCAATATCTAACAAAATGAGCAATGTGAGATCAACTAGAAGTAGTTGCCTAAACTAATGTCATGGTTATGATCTTCTGTAAGTAACAAAAGGAAGGAGCGGCAAATTGTGAATTGTATGCAGCAGTAGCAGCAGGCAGGTGGAAACTGAAAAGGTTCAAGGCGACTGGAGATGGAGAATTCAGGAACTGCTTGAACACAACTCTGAATCTCTGATGAGGTCAAGGCCTTGTCTTACTCGGCGTAAATAGTTCCTTTGACGCTTCAGCCAATAAACCGGTAATGACAGATGGATCTAACTTGCACTCATGGAAGCTTGATCAACTCCATAAAGCTAGGGTAAAACCTCAAATTCATTCAAAATCACAAGTCTTCGTATTTTCAGCTCAAAATCACAGCAATATTCTGCAATAAGCATACATCTCAATCTCAAAATCAAATCGATTTCAGTCAGAGTGGCGTTGTTTGTACAGATTCCTGAAGAACAGATGTTTTTTCTCGGAGATCCCTCAGAAATCAACGACCGTAAGTTCAATCTATTTTCTTGTGGTCAAATTTATCAGATCAGAACAGAAATGAATGGATAATAACACGGTTACATCTTTCAATTCTCAGAACAATCAAGATTTGGTTTATCAGGCACATTTCCCACTTTTATGATTAAGCCAAATGATACGAAAGAGGGGACAGTACAAATCAGAATCGATCAAAGGATGGATGGATATCTGATAATCAAGCTCAACGATTAGAAGCACGGAGAAATGGAACCGCTGAAAGTAGGAGCAGATTGGAATCAATCGAAACAAAGGCAGAAGAAGCGAAATTGAAAAGCGAGAGGAGTGTCGGATACTCGGATGTGATGTTAGTGTTCGGAAAGCTCTTTCAACGATGGCGGCCCTGCAAACCCACGAGTGATTTCAGGGGGCGTCGTTAACCGCCGAAGCCGAAGCCGGCAAATCCATGAGCGATTCAATTGGGGAGGGGGGGAGGGAGGGAAGGGCGAGGAGAGATTTTTGCAGTGAGACGCGGGTGGGGCCTACTTCAGTTAAATCACTGCTGGGCTAATTTGCTATCGGAAAATAACGGGTAACGGATCGACTCGGATCCGTCAGTTATCACGGGTCGTTCAAATGACGCCCACTGAAATGGGTTAAATATAGGCAGAAATGAATAAAATCACCCACTATTCATTGTTGTTTGTAAATAATCACCCCTTATTTAAAAATTGTCAAATAATCACCCATTATTCATTGTTATTTGCAAATAACCACCCCTTATTCAAAAATTGTCAAATAACCACTCATACCCCTTTTCTTGTTAAATCTCACTTAAATACTTAATTTAATATGAAATGACAATTACACCCCTATTCTTTAATGTTTCATTTTTAGTAAAAAGACAATTATACTTCTCTTTGTTGCTTGATTTTTCAGGTATTACAATTAGACCTGTCAAATGGGTCTTTCAGGTCGGGTCACTTTGAGTTCCGAGTAAAACGGGTTCCGGGTACATCTAGGTTGTCTCGAACCGGGGTTTGACCGAGTTTTGGGTCATTTTGGGTCGATTTTTGGGTTTGTCAATTTTTAAATAAATTTTTAATCTGGGTTTCGGGACATTTGATTTATCCGATAACTCAGAAAACATTTTTAATAAATTAAAAAATGAAAGATCAAATGTTTTTAAATAAAAAAAATTCCGACCCAAAATTAATCATATATTATTACATTTTATTAAAAAGAAAAAAATTGATATTTTATATATTATTACATTTTATTAAAAATTACGTGAAATAATAAAAATCAATTGTTTTAATAAGATGTAATAATATATAAAATATCAAAATTTTAAAAAAATTGTTTAAAGATATTTATATATTATTACATTTTATTAAAAATTATGAGAAATAATAAAAATAAAATATTTTAGATCAGATATAGTATATAATTACAAGCACTAGAATTTATGAACATCGTCTTTAATTGTAGAATTTTAAAATTATCCAAAATTATCAACTCATGATTTTTTTTTAATTTAAAAAAGAAAAAATTGACAAACCCAAAATCGACCCAAAATGACCCGAAACTCGATCAAACCCGGGTTCGAGACAACCTGTATGTACCCGAAACCCGTTTTACTCGGGACCCGAAGTGACCCGACCCGAATGACCCATTTGACAAGTCTAATTGTAATACCTGAAAAATCAAGCAACAAAGAGAAATATAATTGTCTTTTTACTAAAAATGAAACATTAAAGAATAGGGGTATAATTGTCTTTTCATATTAAATTAAGTGAGGTTTAACAAGAAAAGAGGTATGGGTGGTTAGTTGCAAAATGCAAACAACCTATATTTAAATGGGTGGTCATTTGACAATTTTTTAATAAGGGGTAGTTATTTGCAAACAACAATGAATAGTGGGTGGTTATTTGACAATTTTTTAATAAGGGGTGGTTATTTGCAAACAACAATAAATAGTGGGTGGTCTTATGCATTTTTGCAGTGAGACGCGGATGGGGCCTACTTCAGTTAAATCACTGCTGGGCTAATTTGCTATCGGAAAATAACGGGTAACGGATCGACTCGGATCCGTCAGGTTATCACGGGTCGTTCAAATGACCCCCACTGAAATGGGTTAAATATAAGAGTATCATATATTTATATAATTTTCTCATGAAAAAATATATTTTGAAAAATATTAAAATTGTAACCATCCTTTCAATTTTAATTTTTTTTATCACATACATGTATGATTGATTAGTTTTGGCTAGATTCATCATTTGTAGGGTGTGTTTTCGCTTATTATATTGCACCTTTTTTTATTTTCTATTGTATGTTTTGACAGCATTCCGTCTGCCGATTTGTCGGTCATCGATATTCAGGTATATTTAATTTCGAATTCTTAATTAATAATAATAATAAAAAAAGGGGTAAACTACAGAAACCACCCTTTAAATGGGGCATATTGCTCAAAATCACCCCTTAAAATCAATATTGAAGAAAACCACCCTTTATATAGATTTTGTTTACCAAAGACCACCCCACTTCTATGTGTCATTAGGGTTTCGTTAAATGTCTTTGAAAAAACCAAAATTACCCCTATATATATCATTTTCTTGTCACCACTCACTCTCCGCCTATCTTTCTGTACATATTTACAACTATACAAACACTTTGTCAATTGAAATTATTCAACAACTCTTACGATCCTATATTAGGCCCCCTTCAATCCATATCTAAATCTCTCCACAACTCCTATGCGAGATCCCCTTCAATATCGCATCTCCATATGATAAGGGTATTTTGGTAGTTTTTCAATTTTTTTCCTCTAAAACTTAACATAATCAGAGATAGGGTGGTCTTTCGAAACAAAAGTTATATAAAGGGTGGTTTTTTGCAATATTGATTTTAAGAGATAGTTTTATGCAATATATCCTATTTAAAGGGTGGTTTTATGCAGTTTACCCTAAAAATGATATAGAAGATCCTATCTCCTTTTTAGGAGGGTTTGACAGAGAAAACATATCCAACAACTTTACATGTAACTACCATTTAATTATTTGAGTTAAATTTACCTCTTGGTGACTCTCAATCAATGGACACACGCAGGGGGGTGTTGCTCTAGTGAATATTGCGGTTTGACAATTTGGAAAGTGGATAACTTGTCGATTCACTTCTTTGGCTTTAATGTAGTTTTGTTGTCGTGGATTTCAAACTTTGCGTCAATGGAGTTTTCTTGTCGTGGATTTCAAACTTTGGGAGGTGGAGGATGATATGAACACTTTCACGTGTTTTTCTTGAGGAGATTTAAGGGTTTTTTTTAACCATGTTCTTATTCTCACAAAACCGAACTATACTAAATAAATCTACAATTCTGGACTGGATCTGTGACTCGAAAACATATTGGATTCATTCTGGGTTACTCAATTTGGGCTCTGTGATCTATTTTATAGCTCATTTTTGTCTGGCCCACTCAAAAATATAATGGCTTCTCAAGTTATCTAAATCAAGCCACCGTTTTCGGCTATTGACCCCACTTACCTACTAATCTAGTTCTCCCCCACTTCCATTTTCGGCTAGGGGTTGGTCTGAGAATCAAGGGCTCGTACTATTTTTTTTTTTTATTATTAAGTAAGTAGTAAGTACGTATACCTGAAACTCGATGATGATAAGTCAGCAGACGGAAAACCATCATAATAAACAAACGAAACCAAAAGAACAGTGCAATATAACAAGCGGAAGCGAATCCTACAAGATGAAACTAGGCAAAATCTAAATCGATCACGTTAGAGACGTGGACTACGGACGAAGCCAAGCACCATCCTGGAATAGCAACGTTGGCCGGCGATACATCAGGAATCCTGTGGCCTATGGGTAGTGAAGACGAACATCCAGGAAGCTTTTTTCCAGTCACGGAGTCACCCGTACGGCCGTACACACTGTTGAGGTTGGTGTAGGAGAACACATTTTTCATTCAAGAGTAGAAGGAAATATATAGAGCGTACAATCATAATGGAGAAGGTAGAGAGAGATTTACTCTAACCACATTTGACTAACTCCTAACCCTAAACAATATAAATAAACTAATTAAATCCTAATAATAATAATAACAAATATTATTTTCCTAATACACACTACCTCGATCCCAACCAATCTCGACTCCAATGAAGAAGAAGAAAGCCTAGCAGCACCGAAGCAAAACCGCACTCTATCGAACAAATCGCACCGTAAAAGACCAGTCCAAAAAAAATTGGTCAAGCCCTACCGGTATTTACTTCAAGCTCGTACTAAGATGGGTAGAGAAAATATAAGGGTGATTTTGGTAGGTGGCCCATTTTGAATGTTCAATTAGGTAGCTAGCCCCCAAACCAATTTAATTAGTTTTATTTAGATCCCTTTCCAATAGAGTTGACTGGTCAACGTTCAACGTTGACCAACCCCTTTTTTTTCTTTTTTTTTTTTTTTTTAGTTATGCCATATTTTACCGTTTTGATGCCAAAATTTTATTATATTTTACATTCACTTTGATGCCACTTTTCTAATGAAATGATTGGATGATACTTTTGTAATGCCACTTTTTTAAAAACTTTGATGACATTTTTTATTTACTGTAATGTCATATTGACCATTGATGCCATTTTTTTTACTGTTAACGACTGATGCCACTTTTTTTTATGTCAATTTTTTGATGATATTTTTTTTACCGTGATGCCATTTTTTTGATGAAATTTTTGCAAAGTAGTATTTTGATGATATTTTTTTTCAAAGTAGTATTTTGATGACATTTTTTTCTTTAATGTGATAAAACTTTTTCAAAATGGTGTTTTGATGTCATTTTTATAATGTAATCATTTGATGCCACTTTTTTAATCAAATCGATTGATGTCACGTGTTTTTAATTTAATCAATTGTATATCGATTTATTTTCATCGATTATACTTTCATTCGCTGATGACACGTTTGTGATTACACTTTATAGATGCAATCACTTGTGGTGACATGTTCATTAAATTTTTATTCATAGATGACATTTGTTATTACGCTTCATTAATCACAATTGTTTATGGTGACAATTTTATATAATCGATGACATAAGAGCTTAAAACGTGGAATCAAAATATTATCACCTTATTGCACATTTAAAAATACAAAGTCTTTGAAACTACGACATTAATATTGGTTGTATACGTAAAAATACTTATTATAACATGTCATCAACTAAAAAAAATGTATCAATGTAATTAATATAATGTGGAATCAATAAAATCAATACAAGGTGACATAACCATCCAAGAATTATATACAACATTTCTAAAGATTCCACATCAAAAGTGGCATCAAAGTAGTTGCTAACAACGGAACTTTCTTCAACCATGAAAGTAGTTGCTAACAATCCAAAAAGCTCTTAAAAGCAAAGTAAAAACAGATGTAGGCAATTATCTAATTGTTTGTCTACCAAATTTATTGCCTTTCGATTAGTAGCTCAAGGCATGTATATATGAATTTCAAATTGAAATAAGCACCAACAGTGGCCATATATACATATATACATCTTTGAATGAAATCAAATAACCCTTTATAGTAGCCTTGTGTAGCTCGTGCTAGAAACTTGGAATCAGAAATTTATTGATTTAGCCATAACTCTTGTGTAGCTCGTGCTAACTCAACAAGTCTTCTCAGGTCATGCTAGCTTTCACTTTCTCTAAAATATGTTTTTCTTCCAATTTGAGCACAACGCTCTACCAATTTGAGCTAATAGGCTTCAATTTAGCAATAATAAAACAAGTGAAAGAGTTTAGTTAGCAAAGACAATTAATAAGTCCAGAGGTACCCATCTCGATCACCTTTTCAAGGTCTGGGACATAGTATACGAACAACCAACATGCCAAGAAAATAAATGGAAGAAAAAACATAAACAATGATGAGACAAGTAGGCGAAAAACCTAATGAGGCAACTAAAATTAAGTGAATCAGACTAGATAGAAAGGTTGTATCAGTTACACGGCCGTTGTAGAAAGAAAAGTAAGCCTGTTCACTAATAGCAAGCACATAAAAATAGCCACTTCATTACCAAATCAAGGAATATGGAATGAGTATGTGATAAAACTCAATATCCCAATGGAATCCATATCCCCAGAACAATAAAAGAAATTGCAATTTCACAACAACAATAGCAAAAGATCATATATTCTACTAATAAGCAATTCAGTGGGAGCGAGAAAGGGCAACGGGAGAGATAGAGAGCGAGAGATGCATAACTCCATGGACGAGGAATGGAGAGAACGAATGGGATGACCTGGGGAATATGAGACTAATTAAATTTGAAGTAGGGTTGACACGGCCAATAAAAACTTTAATGGGCCTAACAACCTAATCAAAAATATTAAAAGGTCCATTTGAACAAATTCCCTCAAAATATAACCATAATT
Organism: Persicaria tinctoria; assembly: GCA_037127255.1. Taxonomy (NCBI): domain Eukaryota; kingdom Viridiplantae; phylum Streptophyta; class Magnoliopsida; order Caryophyllales; family Polygonaceae; genus Persicaria; species Persicaria tinctoria. The sequence continues at coordinate 62,617,729 of JBANSL010000015.1, read as the reverse complement.
TATTTTAAGTTTTCATATTTTAATCATAATAAAATCTATATCTATATTTAACTTTTATATCTAACTATTAAAAGAGAAGTTTTTTTTAATCACCACTATAATTATAGGGTTTTTAACCAATCAAATCAAAATATTTTTTTTCTAATCAATTGGTTAAATTTAAAACATGAAATTAGCATACTCCTTCCGTTCGGCAAAACTTGTCATTTTAGCTTCATTCACAAGTTTTAAGGAAATTAACAAATAGACTAATTTACCCTCAATTATTACCATACTTTTTTACTTTATCGAAAACTACAACTAACAAACAATCAATCATATCAAGGGCATTTTTGTAAAGTGAAGTGCAAAATACCTACAATGACAAGTTTTTTTGAACAAAAATAACACCCTAAAATGACAAGTTTTGCCGAACGGAGGGAGTATAATTTATTCCTTACTATATTATACATTTTCTAACAAATTGTTTTAAATCAAGCATATTTTCTTTTATTTTATAGTAATTTATTACATTAGCATGATTTTATTTATCAAAATATACACGTTGTGGCGTGATTTTACTAGTATTTTACTATTTATAAAGTGAAAGCTCGTGGGCTCTACCATGGTGGATATCTATTGCACTGCGGACTGTTTGGAGCCTAACCGTGTTTGGAGCCCTTCCCTATTGCGGGCGCAGATCAGTTGTTAGTTGTTACGACCCACCTGGGCTTACATTACTAAGACACTAACCATGGTTACCATGCCCGCCCGTTTCTCCGGGCGGTTAGGCTGAGCATGGAAGAAACGGGAGACTGAGCTGGCGAGGTGAAACCATTGGACGAGTATGGAAAATTTGAAGTTTCTCGCAATCTCCATTTCGGCTTTTCTTCTTGTTTCAATCTATTGGCCTTAACTGTTGACACTTTCTCTGACAAGGTTAGCAGCTTTCACCTCTCATTCCTTTGTTGTTGCATCCAATTAGTCGGAAAATTTCATTTTGAATCGACTCTGATTGAATACCATTAATGCCGCTGTGAAAAACATTCCATCTTGACTGAATTGCTTGAATCAGGGAAATCGCTTGAGCAAGAGATTGGTTAGACCTAGTTGTCATACTTAATCGTGTTTGGATTCGTGTGCTTTTGTTCTAGGCTTACCACTGATTTTCATGTTTTAGGTTTACCACTGGTTCATGTGCTTTCGTTTCCTATACCAGTCTCAAGGTTTGAACTTGTTTGGCAAATTGTGAAGCCTGGTCGCCAATTCGATTGTTTGGAATTTCATTGATTAATCCAATTCGGAGTATCAACTACTTGCTGTTGTCTCCTTTTCTGCAATACTTAGTAATAGTATAGTACATCAAAGGGGGGGCTTCTGGAGTTAACAAGTTGATGGGGCTTCCTTAGAGTGTGTCTTGTGTCTCTCAGTACTTGAGACTTATCATTTTTCAGAAGCTAGAAAGTCATATTGCATTATGATTTTTGTAGTCACAAGCGAATTTATTGTATTTTGATAAAGTTACTCAGAATCACCCTTGGTTTCTGAAAGGATCTCCAGACTTATAAACAATGTTAACAAAGTATATTTGTGTTGTGTACAACAGAATTGGCAGTTGCCTAAGATATGGATATCGTAGTTTGTTTTAGTTGCTTCAGTCACGTCTACTGGCATGTGTCTATCTATGCCTCTTTAGGGTTCATCTTGCTTCACGGACTTTGAATTCACAATGAAAGCCATTGATGTGCAATATGAAGTAAATAGCTGAAATCATTTCAAGAAAAATAAAGTAGTAAATACATGATTTTTTTGCATACGTTATTTCCGTTTTTCTCTCTCAGATAAAGGAGAATGATACTGCGTGGTTTGTGTTGTTCTGTGTTCCTTGATGTAAGCACTGGTAAATGGTAATGCGAATGCCCTCTTCCTATGGATTGGGACTTTACTAATGAGCCTGTCTGATACCAATGGGTTGGGGAGTAAATTTGGTGCTTATCTTTTCAGTTCAATTTTTATAAACGTCATGTTGCAACATTTGCAGTGTTTTAGTTAAAACTTGGGATCGTTGTGGGAGGACATTGGCAAGGCTATAGAAGGGGAAGATGAGATAGAGATCGGACAAGTTGATTGCAGTGTCAGTAAACCTTTTTGTTCCAAAGTTGATATTCATTCATATCCTACATTCAAGCTGTTTTACAATGACGAGGAGGTTGCAAAGTATCAAGGTAAATTCCTGATTTTCATTTTACTGTTGCAATCTCTTAGTTGATCTGTATTGTTATGTTTGAATCACTATTTGCATGTGCCTTAAAATGAATAATTCATCAAAATCCTGCCATTGTTTCAATTTATCTGACTCGTTAGATGGATCCTTGTAGCTAAGGACGGTAGAATTACTAGTTTGGATCAAAACTAATAAGCCATTTACTGATGCTGATTTTATTTGAAGCTATAGCCTTTCAGTAGTTGGCTCCACAGTCTGTAGTCTGTACCTGCCTTCGGGTTTGTTCAAGAATATTAAAGAACGGTGAAGTGGTCTGCATATTTACTTGATGGTTTATTGGCTTATCAAATTGAATCTTATGGTTCCATTTTGTTGATGATATGATGGCTCTATATGACATATGTATTCATGTGTTCTACATTGGGGCCAGTTGATTCGTCTTCCAGATCATTACATGGAATAAGAGATACATTTCCCCTTCATCTATAAAGTGCCAAAGCTTCATATAATCTTCAATTTTCAGTTATATTAAGGATCTGTTTGAGTCAAATCTATGGAATCGGAAAGGGAAAGGACATGAATCTAGTTCACTTTGATATGATTATTCACAAGCCTAATAGAAAAACTACCAAATACTGAGAAATTGTTAACAAACGACTAACCCTGCCCATTTCCATTTGAACTCCATTTCCCATATGAGGCATGAGTTGCTGCTTTCTGCAGCTGCCACAGACCCCTCACTTCTTGAACTGCTCTCTGAACATGCTTATTTGGTTTAATGTTTTTTGCTCACCTATTTTGAACTTATCTGTTAACTGGTTATGCATCAAGTGATCAGGAACACGAGATGTGGAGTCTGTCCAGGCATTCGCTATTGAAGAAGTGGAGAAAGCAGCAGCGAAAGCACTAAAAGATGACGACAAAATTTGTGACTTAACTTAGTAGGTAAAACAGATGATGAGTGAGATGAGCTTCCATAAACACAACATTCGCAGGCATGTGAGATGGATATTTCATTATTGACCATGTTTGCTAACTTGACTGTGTCAGATCTCAAAATCCTTGGAACATTTCCATTATCGGATTCAACATCAACTTGATCGTGTTTAGGGGTGATATTCGAGCCGAACGAGCCGAGCTTGACATGTTCAAGCTTGGCTCGTTCGGGAAACGAGCCGAGCCGAGCTCGAGCCCAAAAATTATTCGAGCTTTTTTTGGTGCTCAAGCTCGGCTCGCGAGCCCAAGGGTAAAATCGAGCTCGGCTCGTGAAGGCTCGAACAAGCCGAACGAACGAGTCTAAGCTCGTTCGAGCTCGTCGCCTGGGCTCGTTCGGCTCGTTCAAGCTCGATTCCTAGCTGAAAGCTTAAATACAAAATTAAAGCAGCAGTTGTAAACCAAGAAGAAAACCCTTAAACTATGCATAACCAAATACAAGTTCCATAGATACAAGTTCGAGCTGGGTTTTATGTAATGAAAGTTTGACCCCCAACTCTTTTTTTTTTTTTTTGATAACCAAACAGCAAATTATATTAACTTAAGTGACCATGTACCATATTCATTGCATCCTCCAGAAAGAACTCTTCAAAACAAGTAAAATAGTACCCAGCAGTCCTCTTGTTTGCAAGACAGTGCGCCACCTTGTTTCCTTGCCTTCTCGTATTGCTCCACTCCACCCCTGCTAGGCCATCCGCTCTCTCCCTTACCCTCTTCAAAATAGCTCCCAGTTGTCCTTGCATCTAGCTTCCCCTTTCCATCTTTGTGATCAAACTGAGACAATCCGACTCGATCACCACATAAAGTCAGCCCTTCCTGTTCCGCCATTGTTACTGCCCACAACACCGCTTCTCCTTCCACAATCTCGACATCCTCCGATGGTTTCACAGTTGCACTCTCTTAGTCCCCATGAACCAGACCGCCTCTCTATCATTCCTGGCTACACAACCAATTCCACACCCTTCCTCCTCAACTCATGAATCTGCAGCAAATGAACACGCATGCATAAATATGAAAAATAAATCATCACAAGATCTACACAACATCTAATGTATTTCAGAAGCTGACACAAAGATTATTACAGTACATAATTTATGTTTACCACTTCTTTCATCTAAGGAGGAAACTATAGCACCTTTCCTTCATAAACTTGTTGTCCAATTTCTTCATTTTCCTCTTGCAGGTTTTTACATTCTGCCATCAGCATTTTATACATCTTGCTTTTTGGCGTTTTTGCAGTAAAACTTAAAGCAGCAACATTATCTTGCACCACTGCAGCAACTAGCCTTTGAAACATCCAATTAAACTTCATATAAAAGACTTTCTAAGCATGAACTGAACAATAACAAACACAATATCCTAATATCATATAACATAAAAGCATGAATGGAACAATAACAAACATAATCATAAACAAGTGCATAAGTTGAGACAAGCAATAAAATTCAATATCGGCGAATCAATAAAAGGGTTTGAAGGAGAAGAATAAAAATCATAAACAAGTCCTTGGCGCAAGAATTAATAAAAATGAAGGAAGATAGAAACCAATTTCAACAAAAAAGGGTTTGAATGAGAAGACATACCTGAGATCTCTTTCTCAGATGTACGATATGAGATCTCTTGGCCAGCGGCGACACAGAGAGCCGGAGGGAACCAAGGGGTTGATGGTCGGGGGAGCGTAGCGCAAGAGGAGCAGATCTGAGATAGTGAGACCTCTTTCTCACCGGAATTGGAGGGAAGTTCGCCGCCGCCGAAGTTCGCCACTAACAGATTTGAGAATCTCATATTCAAATTTCAGGAATCTCAGATTCAGATTTCAGATGTGGAATGAAGTGAATGAGGAACGAAGTGAACAGGTAACATGAATGAGACTGAGGAACGAAGTGACAACCAGAAGATGTGCGAGATTTCAAATTCACCTACGAGTGACCTAGACGACAGCCCAACGAGGCAACGATGGTGAACAGAATGGGAGGAGGGCCGACTGCTGATGTTGTTCGCCGGCGCCGCGCTGATACGGATGCTGTTCACCGGTGGCGCCTGAGCCGAGCTCGGAAGGAGGGCGAACGGGAGGAGGGTGGAGGGCCAACGCTTTCTCCTTTCTTTCTCTAGTAGCCAAGAACTGAAGAGTGAAGACGCCAACTGCCGAACGGCCGAGCCTGAGAAACCCTAAAAGTTCTTCTATCTAACAACCCAGGGGTATTTTAGTAATTTCCAGTATCGAGCTTCTAAGCTCGGCTCGAGCTCGGCTCGGGCCTAAAACTATGTTCAAGCTCGGCTTGTTTTTCCTATACGAACGAGCTTGAGCCGAGCTTTTTCGAGCCGAGCTATTCGGCTCATATAACAGCCCTAATCGTGTTACCAGTTAGCGAACTTTCCTGCTTGCAAGGTGCCTTGGGTCCTCTATCAGAATTGTCTTCAATCTTGAGTTTTTTTACGAGGGAATGATAGTAATAGACCCAAAAAAAAATTGGTTTGCAAAATGTAACCTCCCATGAAAATGTGCATATATAATAAACCCATTCTGATTTGGGGAAATTTTTCCAGAAAAAAATATTTTGCAGCCATCATCACAACCTTCACGTTTGAAGGTTCAAAATACCATGACAGTATCCCAACAATTTGGTAGACATCCAGTGTTGTATCGCAGAAATCCATCCATGTGTTAAAAATTCAATGTCATGAGAGGGGAGGAGGATTTTTTTCTATCTTTTTCAAGGCATTTTTTCCCCTTCAGCTTCAAAGCTTTGTAGATTATGGCCACAAGGATCAGGCAACTTCGAGCTGGTGACGAAGCCTTATTTTCTAAAGCCTTACGAACTTTTTTAATGCTCTTCAACATCTGCATAGTCTAAAACTACTAATCCCCGCCTACACACACCCATCTCCTAAAAACTGTAAGACAGACATCAACCCCTGATCCATAACAGGGATAAAGTCTAGATTACCCTGTAGCAACTTGGAGGAAGGGTTATAATGAACACCAAAAAAATTACATGAAACACTTCAAAATGCAAGATTACTGAGGAAAAGGCCTTGAATAACAAAGTATCTCAAGCACAGCGTTCATAAAATTCATAGAAATTAAACTTTAGAAAGCAAAATTGGCACCCCCAGATGAAGTGAGGTGGCCAAAAACCATATCACAGATCCGGAGAGCCAAATGCATCCCTAACGATGTCCACCGACGCAAAACTGAAATAAAAGTCTCATGATGCAAGAGAAACTAAAATACTAAAACCACCACCATATAAGTCCTTGAAACCTGCAAGAGAAACACCTCATTTGGCACCCTTTTTGGCAGCAGCCTTGGTCACCTTGGCACCAGTTGGGTCCTTCTTGTCAACACTCTTGATAACTCCAACAGCAACAGTCTGACGCATGTCCCTCACAGCGAACCTACCCAAGGGTGGGTACTCAGCAAAGGTCTCAACCACCATGGGCTTGGTCGGAGTCATCTTAACCATACCAGCATCACCGTTCTTCAAGAACTTGGGCTCCTTCTCAAGCTCCTTACCAGATCGCCTGTCAATCTTGGTCACTATCTCAGTAAACTTGACAGCAATGTGGGAAGTGTGGCAGTCGAGCACCGGGGCATAACCGTTACCGATCTGGCCAGGGTGGTTCATGATGATGACCTGTGAGACGAAGTTGGCAGCACCCTTGGCAGGGTCGTTCTTGGAGTCAGAGGCAACATACCCACGCTTGAGATCCTTGACAGCAACATTCTTGACATTGAACCCAACATTGTCACCAGGGTGAGCTTCAAGGAGAGACTCGTGGTGCATCTCCACAGACTTAACTTCAGTGGTCAACCCAGATGGGCCAAAGGTCACAACCATACCAGGCCTGATAATACCAGTCTCCACTCTTCCCACTGGCACCGTTCCAATACCACCAATCTTGTACACATCCTGGAGTGGGAGACGGAGAGGCTTGTCTGAGGGTCTCTTGGGCTCATTGATCTGGTCAAGAGCCTCAAGGAGGGTTGGACCCTTGTACCAGTCAAGGTTGGTGGACCTCTCAATCATGTTGTCACCCTCGAACCCAGAGATGGGAACGAAAGCAACCTTCTCTGGGTTGTACCCAACCTTCTTCAAGTAAGATGAGACCTCCTTCACGATTTCCTCGTACCTAGCCTTGGAGTACTTCGGTGTGGTGGCATCCATCTGCATCATAAACATAAGCAAGTTAGAAACCCTACATATAGTATAATGAACAGCAGCAAATCAAATTAAATCGTATATACCTTGTTACAGCAGCAAATCATCTGCTTGACACCAAGGGTGAAAGCAAGCAGGGCGTGCTCACGGGTCTGCCCGTCCTTGGAGATACCAGCCTCGAAACCACCAGTGGTGGAGTCAATGATGAGGACAGCACAGTCAGCCTGGGAAGTACCAGTAATCATGTTCTTGATAAAGTCACGATGTCCGGGGGCATCGATGACGGTACAGTAGTACTTGGTGGTCTCGAACTTCCACAGAGCGATATCAATGGTGATACCACGCTCACGCTCGGCCTTAAGTTTGTCCAACACCCATGCGTACTTGAAGGACCTCTTGTTCATCTCAGCAGCCTCCTTCTCGAACCTTTCGATCACACGCTTGTCAATACCTCCAAGCTTGTAGATCAAGTGACCGGTGGTGGTCGACTTTCCGGAGTCGACATGACCGATGACAACAATGCTAATATGAATCTTTTCCTTACCCATGGCAAAGATCTAGAACTGCAGTCAAAAGAACTTATGTTTAGATACAAGCATCAGAACTTACGACCAAGTACAACAAGAGAACTAATAAAATACGTCTAAACACAATCTATTCAATCAGATCTAGATCATTCACCGATATCAACATCAATCGAAACTACATCAGATACAGAACTGGTCATTAGGAGATAAAGACACAATAGAGATTGATTATCCTTACTTGACAGATCCTAATCGATAAAAAAATGGATGTGATAAAGACATCGGATACAGAACAGATCTTTAAGAGATGAAGACATGATAGAGGTCGATTATATTTACTTCACAGATCCTAATCAATACAAACGATTGTGATATCAGAGGAAAGCGAGAAACCAAAAGCAAAACCGTCTACTGCAGATTGTGAACATGCCTTTAAAAGATAAACACATAACACGGTGCTGATATGCATAACAACATGACAAGGTTTATCGAAATTCAGATCTAGAATCGTAATCATCACGATATAGCAAACGATTTAACATTTATCGAATCTGATTACACTAGAACCAAGAACAAGCTAATTGGAATCGTGGAATGAGAATTTGAGATGACGAAACTCGAAATCTAAACAGATCGCAAAGAACAATCCACAAAACATGATTAAAACACTCCACAGGAACCAGAAGAGAGCGAGACTTACCAGAAATGCAAACGAAAATTGAAGAAAACTCTCTCGCCGACAGAGAGTATGGACTTTCAGAGCGAAAGGGCAAGAGGGTTTGTGAGAGAGGCGCAGAGGCCACCTTATAAAGACATTGATCAGACGCCCTAGGGTTTTTCTCTCAACCGTTGGATGGCGATTTAATCGGATGGATATGGATAGCTCACACACTGCCTGTTTTTGTGCCGCCTTTGTGTGTAAGGTTTGGGGGGCGGAGGGGAGCAAAATGCAAAACCCTAGTTCCACAAAAGGTGCTCGTAATTACCATATTGCCCTTCTGTATACCAAATTTGCGAGATTTGCATTATTTATTGTTATTTTCCTTATGGTTTGGATAATTATTTAAATTAATTAATACTACGTACTATTTAATAAATTAATAATTAATAATTAATACGGAGTACATAAAGCTTTTAAGTTTTTTTTCTTTCATAAAAAAAAAGTTGTTTTTTTTAAATCACTTAAGCTTTAAGTTAATCTCATGTAGATAAGTCCGTTTGATTCGGTATACTTCTTTTTTCTTTTTCTTTTTCTTTTGGTTAAATACTCCGTAATTTATCATTTAGTAGTACAAATTAAAATCATCGTGCTGGGGACATGGCGCCCTGCATTTCTTGCTGGCAAAGTGCAAAGTGACTCGAACCTTCTTTTATATATAAAAAAAGAAATTGTGAATCTTCATTTTTTGGTCACGAACGCATTTTCTTTTTATATATAAATTATATTCATTATAGTATATTATACTTATTTTTTATTAAATTTTATGTGAAGATTAAAATAGTTTATTTGAAATTTTTTAATAAAAAAAATCAAACAGTTATAAAAATAATAGGATTTATAACGACTTAAGATATAAGGTTGATAATTAATATAAATATTTTGATTATAAGATTTTATTGTTCATCAAATAATTAATTAATAATAAAATATTGTCATTAAATATAATGAACTAAAATAAATGATAAAATAATTCAAGATACAATATTTATAAAATAACTCATAGGTAAAATGATAGATTTTATAACTACTTAAGATATGAGATGGGTATATAGGATGACTTGTGGATAAAATAGATGAGGTTGTTGTCTAACGCGACTTAAATATATTATATCATCATTAATTGACGTGTCAAAAAACTCGAGCCAAATTGCACTAAATACGACACATAGGCGAATTGCGCCAAATGAGACTGACATCTTTGTTTTAGCATATCATATATAGATTAGATTAGATGTGATTTGATTTTTTTTCTTCATGTTGGTAGATGTCAAGCCTCGAACCTAGGACTTGTGGGATCATGAGCAAACCCCATGCCACTAGAGTCTACAAGGCTGACATTAGATGTGATTTGATAATACGAGATAAGATGGCAACTGAAATGTCACTAAAAATAGCATTTGAACAGCCTAGCAAAAAAACGACATCAATGGTTAGTAGATCTGTCAAAAAATAACTCGATCTTAAAAATTCCATAGACTATCACAAATTCTAGATCCACATTGTCATCGTCTTCTCCAAAAGGTTTCCAAGCCCTCTTAATCGAGCCTTCTTACCCTTAATAATTTAGTACGCAAGACGAGCAGTGATAGAAAATTATAAAAATGGCCTTGATGATTGTGATGGTAAAAAAAAAATCTTACGATTTTTTTTATACAAGGTGAAGATTTGGGGGTGGTCAACCGCGATTGAGTCACCACTATATATATAGTCGATGGCAAATATGAGTGGAATTTTGTACCAATTGGTACATATATATTTTTCCAACCTTCATTTGGCACCATCAACTATCTTTTCGAAACTCTTGGTTTTGATATTATATAGTTTTAAATAAAATAAATGTAAGACTTAATTTAATTAACTTTTGGAAACGGAGCTTCCAACATGGTACTCACCCAACCAAGCTTTTAAGAACTTTTGGTCTTCTATTCACAAGTTTACATTAGGTACTCTAATACCTAGGTTTACGAAACATCATACTAGCTCATTATTATTAACATACACTCCTTTCATTAAGAAAAACATTTCGTTTTAGTAGTAGAATCTTGTTAAGAAAAACATTTCATTTAATGTATTTTGGTGTTCACTTTCCAAAATTACCCTTATAATAATTAAAGATTTGTCAGTTGTAGGTTTCAATAAAGTGAAAAAGTAAACTAATAATTAGGGGTATAAGTGTATTTTTGTTTGTTTTTATTTGCTTTTTAAAAAAATGTACAAATTTCTAAAACGATATGTTTCAATTAACGGATGGAGTATTTAAAACAAATAATCCATCGGTTTCAGTTATCCATCAATTTTAACTACCGTATCAGGTACCCTTTTACCAAACAGAGGCTTAGTCTATTGTTGTTGGGCACTTTGTGAATATATGAATCGCATCTTCTCCCGTGTGGTAGGGGTGTGCAGAAAAACCCGAAACCGAAAACACGACACGAAAAAACCCGAAACCGAAAAAACACGATACGATAATGACACGAACCGAGAAAACACGGCTATAAACGGTTCGTGTTCGGGTCGGACAAATCGCCTTGTCGGGTACCCGACACGAACCGTTTAATTTTTATTTTTTTAAAATTTTTTATACTGAGTAGGATAATACTAGTGTAAATAGAATCCCTTTTGTATCAATAAATTCTGCTAGCTCAACTAATTCCCAGTATGCGCCTCTTCTTATCTCTTACACACAAACCCGGGTTCGAAACCTCTGGGCTCCTTTTTTTTTTTTCCCAAACAGCTTGTGCAAGGTTTTTTTTTTAGTAACCCTATCTCCTTGGTCATTCGAAACCCTCAGCGCCGTCTCCTTCTTCTTTCGAAACCTATTCTTTCGAAATCCTCAGCGCCTCCTTTGAAGGAATTTGAAAGGTACGAAATTTCCATTAAATTTCTCAAATTGTAAAAGGACTTTAGTCATGGAAGCTCAAATCCTTGCCCCGGAGAAGATGTCGCCATATTTGTGCAGCTTCGTAGCTTTATAGAACAGAAACACAAATTCATTATGCGTCTTGTAGCAGTTGGGTGTCTCGGTTCTTCAATTTGCTCCAAATAAACCTCTGAGGGAGTGAGGGTTACTGCCGCAGCTATTCTTTCGAATCCTCGCTCAAATCCTCACAAATCTCAGCAGATCTGCAAGTTGTTGGCTCACGCAGAGACCGGCCCTCTATCCCTCTTGAATCTCTCTCTGAAATCAGTGACCGGTCGGTTCCTTGTCGATTTCGGCCGATTGGTGTCCAATTTCGCCGGTTTGTGTTCATTTTCTGAAGCTTTGGTCTTCGGGGAGTTATTTTGCCGAGGGTCCCCTCCTCCGTCCCGACCTTCGCTTTCAGGCCGTCAATGGCTTGGTGGTTGGGGTTGGGCTGCCCTTCTCTCAGCCTTCACCTTTGTTATCCATTTGTGGTGCTTCTGCTGGGAGCTCTTCCTCCCTCTCGCAGGAAGATGAAAGCACACACAGTGTACAATAACAACCACCAAAAAATAAAAATAAAAATAAAAAAATCACTTGGTTCGTGTCGGGTACCCGGGCATCCGAAACTGAACCGAATAGGTTAACCGTGTCGGGTACCCGAGTTAAGATGGTTCGGATACGGTTCGGTGATTTGGGACTTAACGGTTTCGGGTACCCGACACGATTATCCGGTTCACGTCGGGTACCCGGATATGCACACCCCTACCGTGTGGTTACAAAGTGAGCTTCTAGTCTCGGAGAGAGTCAGGTGTTTCATTTGGCTTGTAGTGCGTGGTGTGATTCTTACGAATGAAGAGAGGCAGCGTCGACATCTTACCCAGGTGCCCTGGTGCGCCGATTGCAATGGGGAGTTGGAGTCGCTAAGCCATATATTCAGGGAGTGTCATCACGCGGAAGAGGTATGGAGGGCGTTACCCATCCCTATAAGCCCTGGTGAGTTTTTAAATTGTTCCTATGCAAGCTGGATAAGGGAGAACCTCATGTCCAGGAAGAAAGTGGCCGAAGAGCTAGACTGGGCATGTGTATTCGCGAATATGTTATGGTGGTTGTGGAGATGGAGGAACAATCGTGTGTTTGATGAGGAGAAGCTGATTGGGAGCAAGCACCACTTTATTCTCAAACAAACAAGAGACTACTCGAAGGCCTGGAATGAGTTTGGGCAACAAGGTGACCAAAAGCAGAGGACGGAGATGCTTGTCCAATAGGAAAAACCGCCTGTAGGATGGGTGAAAGCCAATGCTGATGGCTCGGTGGATGATTCAGGCATAGCCACTGCGGGCGGGGTTATTCGGAATGATAATGGTGATTGGATAAGAGGTGTGGTTGTTGTGATAGGATGTGGAACAATTATAATGGCTGAAATTAGGGGCATCCTGGAGACGATGAAGATAGCTTGGGACCTTGGCGTTAGGAAAGTCATCGTTGAATCCGATTCAAGTAATGCGCTCAAGTTGGTGCAAAGTGAAGTAGAGGACTGACCCCCATTATCAAGCCTGGTTCGTCAATGCCATGGCTATATCACTTGAGATTGGGAAATCCAATTTCGACATGTCTTTAGGGAAGCGAATCTCGTCGCTGACTCCCTCGCTTTTGTAGCTCATAATTTTCCTTTAGGTGTTCATTTTATTTCGGAGCCACCTTTGGACTCTATTGGGTTTATTGAAGACGATGTTAGGGGAAGGGCTACTCCCCGCCTTATTCTTGTGTAGTCCACTTCGTTGAGTAGTTTTATATTTCACGAGAGCCTTGTTCTCGTTGGTTGACCAAAAAAAACAAAAACAAAAAAACAAAGTGAGCTTCTAGTGGTACATCAATACCTTTATTCCTAATCCTTGTCTTAGTTAGTATTATGTTCATTAAGATCTTCCAAATAAACTTTTTCAACTTTGGTGAACAACCAATGTTCCACACTCATTCAAAGTTGTTAGTCATGTTAGAGTTTATTCTTGTGGCGAAATTCATCGTACTTGATGTTGAAACCCACTTATTACTACTTCATTTCCAATATAATGTATCAACAATATCATTTTATTGGAGTCGGGATGATTAGGATTTTTTCAACTGCATCAATTGGTAGAATCTGTCGTAACTTTTCTATATTCCTTGCTTTTATTTAGATTCATTTATCTCTCAACTTTTTCTTGTTCATCTATTGAGTCTTGAAAGCAAAGATCACAGAGATTTCTCTCTTCATCAAACCACTTATCATTCCACATTCTAATTGTTCTTCCATTTCTAACTCGTCTGATAAAGCCTTTATAAAATTCTCCTTTATTTCCATTAGTTTGACCCATTGCCATGACATATTCTCCTTCATTTCATGTTCCAATATGTTTGCCTCTTTCAAGTATTTTTTCTCTTATTATCTTAACCCATTTGTTTTGTGATTCGACTAATATTTTCCAAAGTAATTTCATTTGTAGTGATTTGCTTATGTCTTTTTGTCTTATAGAGTCTCAAACCCCCATTCCTTTTTTATCTGCAAATTTTATCATATCCTTTGAGTGGTTTATAGTTTTGGTTCTTATTCTATAAAAAAACATACACGCAACTTATCCAATTCCTTGTACAAATTCGCTGGGAGCATGAAGTTTTGCATATTATAGTTCGGTTTGGTTGAAAAATTTGTTTTTATCAATACTGCTCTTCTTTGTTGGGACAATGAGTTAGCTTCCTATTTTGTTAATTGAATTCTTGTTCTTCTTATTGTTTCTTCAAACATGTCTTTGTTCACTCTTCCACTGATAATCGGATATATGTGGTGTATTTTCATTAATATAGAGTAAAAAAGTCATGAAAAAAGACCAAAAAATGGAGTGAGGGAGTAGAAGGAAACAGAAAGTCGATGGCAATAGGATAGAGGCAACAATTTATGGTTTTGGTAAAGGAGATTTTCCATTTCCTATCATGTATGTTGTTCATTTTTTCCGACAATTCACTCTTCCTACCCACGCAAGAAAGAAAGCAATTTAGTTATTTAATCTTAGCACTAGTAAGAGATTTTATAATTATTAGTGTTGTGTTGTTGCAATCATTCCTTGTTCAAGTATTGGACGATTCAAAGCACCGGTAATGAAAAACGATGAGAGAGAATGAGGAGAGAGAAACTCTGAAACGAGGAAACCCTAGATCCACAATCCTTCGCCGCCGCCGACCACAAAACGGAGACCTAAACACCCCGATCATCTACCGCCGACACCGCCCTCAAAATGAAGATACTCACAAGCCATTTGCTGAAGAAGAAGACTCGACACAAATACGGTTTGCTGCTCCTAAGAACCCTAGCCCTCGACTCCGACGATGCTCTCAACCCAAAAGCCAGAAATCCAAGCAACGAAGGAAGATCGCCGAGGCCGGGAGTGCGAGATTGCCATGCTTGTCCTTCTCCGCTTGTGGTGCCCAAATACATCAGAAAACAGAGGTGAAAACCCCCATAAAAGAAAGGGGAAATAAACTTCAAAAAGTTTGGAGAAAGAGAAAAAGAGAGCAAATAGGGCTAGATTAAGGAGCAAAGGGAATTTGGGTGATCAAGCCCTCTCAAGATCCCAAAAGGTTCGATTGAAGCCTCTGACTCGTCTCTCGAAGGTGCGGTGTTGGTGGTGGCGATTGTGGGTGTGGCCAGTCTCTGCTACCTCCGCGGTCGTTAGGGCGGTCGAGTCTTCGCCTTTCAAGCCATGGTTTCCCCTGGCCGGTGACTTGCTTCCCGATTCCAAGAGTATTTGTGATTATGGTGATCCCAGGTACCTCCTCTCTCTCTATTCTCTCATTTGTGGTGCTCATCCCTGGACTCCTGTTTGTGTGCTTCTTGTCTGAGACCAAAGGACTAAGATCCATCTTTTTCTTGTTCTACATTCTGAAATTATTGGTTATGTGATTAATTTTGGGAACCCTAAGATCTCTCAGATAATTTACTCCTCCAAGGTTGATTTGGAAGGTTCTGAATTGAGACAATGTGATAAACTAAATGATCCTGTGAGTATAAAACAGTTTTATGCCAATGAGTTGATTTCGGGTTTATCACTTTGGCTGATACTTGTCTGGATGTACAATTCGAGCAAGGAATCCTTTTGTGAGCTTAGGAAAAAGTCTAGAATCCAGTTGATTAGAAATCAAAAATTTGAATCCTTTTGTGATGCCTTAACTATTGAACACGTGTATATGAAAATGTTGTTGCAGTGGGCTTTGCTTGCCTTCTGGTGTATTGATCTTTCTACAGACTTTTACTTTATTGATGCTAAGAAATGTGGAACTTGTGAACTCCGAGCCTTTGCTAATCACTTGTTGAATCCTGATTGTTGCTTATTGCTCTTTGCAAATTGTAACCTTGTTTGCTGCAGCGCTTGCGGACTTTTGTCAATTGATGAAATTCCGGAAAAATTCTGTGACCCAGGGACTTACATCCCAAACTGAACAACAATGAAACACAAAAAAAACGAATCTGAACAAAGAGAGACAGAAAAGCATGAAGAATGGCGACGAAGAGACCTACCGAAGAAATCAAGCCCTGACCAAACGAGACATATCAGAAATAATACGACTAAAGACGATACTAATTTCCAATCAAAAACTTGGTTAGTGTACAAACAACTGAAACCTAAACCAAAAAATGATTTAAAGATCCTGAAAGGAACCCATGGTCTGGATCTATGCAGCTTCACATTGATATTCAGATGGCCCATTGATAAGAGAACTGCGAGAAGAAAGAAAAAAGAAACGAAAAATGTGTGCAACACTTCAAACCTCCAGTTGTCTCTCATTTTTTCTCTCTTCTATTCGTTGTTGCTTTGTGCTCAACAACCTGAGACTATGAGCTTGAATTTATTGTCACCGAACCTGTGCTACCTGAACAAACCTAACCCTGGGCGCCCTATTCCCAAGTCGAATCCAATTGAACCCATCCAATCATATCTTGAACAAAAGAACCTTGAAAAGGAAACTAGCACCAAACTCAGAAACGTTAATATAGCCCGAAAGACGATAATTCAGCTTGTAGCAAAAGAAGCGAAAATACAAGAATTAATAGATGATCAAATGGTCAAATCAAGTAACTCTAAAACTTCATGGGATGACAAGGGAACTAGCACCAAACTCAAGAACTACAAATGCATTAGAACTATCAATGGAAATGAACCGTATGACAAAGGTAAACATCAACCTCAAGACCAAGACACTAGAAATATGAAAATGACAAATTCATACCAAAATAAGTTAGAATGAAGATTTGTACATGGAATTGTTGTGGGATTGGGAAACGAAACCTTTGGACCGAGGTAGAAACTTTCTGTAAAATAGAAAATATACAAATTATTATTCTTATGGAAACAAGAACGGAATCGCAACCGTTGGAGGCCGTTTGGAAAAAGGCGGGGTTCGATTCGATTTGTTGGGTTCCTGCGAGGGGTAGATCGGGTGGGATCTGCGCCTTATGGAAAAACTACCAAATCCCTAGTGGGAGAATTTCTATTATGAGAACAGACGATCGATTCATTACTATGAAAATTGAAGACAATAACATCGGTTCGACCTTTGCTTGTTGTTTTGTTTATGCGCCCGCTCAAGAGGGTGAAAAATCCCTATTCTGGTCCAGGCTCCATGACCATATTCAAGGGATCGACATCCCTTCCATTGTGATGGGGGATTTAAATGAGATCCAATGTTACTCCGAAAAAATAGGAGGTGTACCCCCTTACCCGAACAGATTTCAAAGACTATTAACCTTTAAGAACCAATGTAACCTGCTTGATATTCCAACGCTCGGTAATGGTTTCAGTTGGAGGAAAAACAGAACGGATGTGAACAACATCTATGAGAAACTAGATAGAACTCTTGTACAAGATCAAATCCTGCAATGGTATCCACAAATAGCAACTAGAAACTACGTCTTCTCATCCTCGGATCACTGTCCAATTTCTATAGAAATCAAAACCAATGAAAGTAAAAAGGCTAGACCTTTCAAATTTGAGAAAATGTGGCTCCAAAGAAAAGACTACCGTAACATTGTGGCTCGGGCATGGCGGATGCCTTATGTTGGGTCACTTATGTTTCAAGTGGTTAAGAAAATGCAAACCCTCAAAAGATTAACCAAAGAATGGAATAAAACTACTTTTGGAAATGTCTTCCGCCAATTGAAAGATATTGAAGATAAACTGATAGAACTACAAACGAACCCAAACCAAAGTCAGCAATCCAGAAACGACAACAGGCAACTACGACTTATAAATAAAAAGAACAAGCTATTGCACTTTCATAAAATATATTGGAGTCAAAGAGCGAAGACAAAACATCTTAAACTATCAGATACAAACTCAGGTTATCACCACAAAGTAGCAATAGGTCGCCGAAACAGGAAAATTATTAGAGAGGTTCGAACCCAAAGTGGAACTACAATCATTGGCGAAGAAAACATCAGAGAAGAAATTAGGGCCGACTTTGAAAAACGGTTTAAAAAAGAACAAATCAACAAACGACTATTGGAAGAATACCTCTCATTGATAAACCCGGAGATCAACGATGAGGACAATGACCTGATCACAAGACCAATCACGAACCAAGAAATAAAAAAACGCTGTCTTCTCCATTGGAAAAAACAAATCCTCAGGTCCGGATGGTATGACTGCTGAATTTTACCAACATTACTGGGATCTAGTGGGACCATCAATTATAAAAGCTATCAAAGACTTCTTCCATTCTGGACAGATGCTAAGACAAATAAACGAAATGTTTATCACTCTAATTCCAAAATGTGATGACCCGAAAACAACAAATGACTACAGACCAATCAGTCTTTGCACGACCATTTATAAGACCATTACGAAAATACTGGCGGATAGAATGAAACCCTTGCTGAGTAAAATTATCCATCCATTGCAAAGAGCCTTTATAACTGACAGAGCAATTCAAGACAATGTGTTAATCGCTCACGAGATCTTTCATACCTTTCGAAGTAGGAAAGGCCGAGAAGGATGGATTGCAATCAAATTAGACATGGAGAAAGCCTATGATAGAGTGGATTGGGAGTTTCTCCTTGCTACTATGGAGATACTTGGGTTTTGTAGAAAATTCTGTGACTGGATTAAGGAATGCACCCAAACTGTATCGTTCTCCGTTCTCGTAAACGACGAACCAACTAAAACGTTTCGACCACTTAGAGGCTTGAGACAAGGTGACTCAATTTCCTCGTACCTTCATCATAGGCGCGGAAATGCTAGCCAGGAGACTCAAATATCAATGTGACCAAACTAGAAATTCTATCGGGTTCAAGATATCTATAAATGGTGATCATATTCCATTCCTCTCCTTTGCCGACGACATAATGATATTTGCCAAAGCGACATCGGAAGCATGCTCGACAGTGAAAATGATTCTAGACGAGTACTGTGAGATCTCTGGGCAAAAAATAAATTTCCAAAAATCAGCTTTCCAGGCTACCAGAGGAATCTCAGATGAACGAAAACAACAACTTCAGAACTGCCTGCAAATTTCAAATCAAGAATCTTTAGAAAAATATTTGGGTTGCCCTATCATTAACGGTAGAGTAACAAATGAGACATTTGATGAGGTTCTAGGGAGAACAAAGAACCAATTAACAAAATGGAGAGCAAATGAACTATCCCAACAAGGAAGGGCGATTCTAGTCAAAGAGAATTTAGCTGCCAAACCGAATTATTTGATGCAAAATTTCATGCTTCCTGCAAGCATACACATAGAGCTTGACCAAATTAACAAATGTTTTTTCTGGAATAAGGACTTAACGTATAAGCCTTTAATTGGTTGGGACAAAGTGTGCAGACCAAAAAATGAAGGTGGACTTGGCATAAACAAAACAAGAGATATGAACTCAGGTTATCACCACAAAGAATAGATGGGTGAAAATTATTAGAGACAAATATCTTAAAGATGACACCATTTGGGACTACAAAAAGAAGAAAAACATTTCATGGCAATGGACCAAATTGATGGAATTAAAACACGAATTCTGCCAAGGGCTGATATGGCAAATTGGCAACGGGAAAACAATTAGATTTTGGAAGGACAAATGGCTATATAATGAGATTTGTCTTCAAGAAATTCGATTACGAGACCAAATAGAAGAATCCGAAACAATTGACCAGTTTATAAAACCAAACAAAACTTGGAATGAAGAAAGATTAAAACAAAACCTCCCGATGAATGTTGTAGACGAGATCCTAAGAATCCATATCTCTAAAACAGAGATTGAAGATATATTATATTGGAAAGCTAGCAGAAACGGCTAGTTTTCCGCGGCTAGCGCTTTGGACCATATTACAAAATCAAGAAGAACTAGTTGCGACTCATTAGAGTGGATATGGAAGATTGACTGCCCACCGAAAATTAAAACATTTCTTTGGAAGAATATCCTTGATGGAACCCCAACGAAAATCAGACTTAGGAACAAAGGAATTGATGTCCCCCTGGGCTGCCCCCTCTGCAACAATTGTGAAGAAGACGCAACCCACTTATTCATGGCATGCCCGACATCCCTGACACTAATCGGAAGAATGGACAAGCAGATTGAAAGAATAATACGTAACACGGACAAAACTAACAAGACCTATAAGATGATGACTATTGAAATCTTCTCCCAACTATCAGCTACTCAGAAATCGATACTAGTATTCTCCTTATGGGGGATTTGGTCCATGAGAAACAAAGTTCTTTTCGAAAATCATGATGTCAGAAATATGGAACAATGGATAAAAATCATTACACAATATAGGTTATTGATAGCACGCATTTAGATAGTCATATTAGGATGCATTTATCATGTTTTAGATACATATGATGCATAATTTAAGCTAGATTTGCATTTATACTTGTTTTGTTGGTGGAGTCGGAATCTACACGCTTTTATGGATTATTTCAGGTATATGTGGATCCGACGAGGAATGAGGAAGCTCATAGATGAAGGAAGAGTGAAAAGGAGGAGGAAAAGTGAAGAGCCCGGGAGCGGAATCGAAGTTAGAGAGCCTAAGTAAAGAACAAGTCAGCAGAAGTTGTCGGCAGACATGCTGATCTTGTTTCGCACTTTCTGGAGGCCTCGATTGTCCGATTGACTATTATGACCATGCGTTGGAAAGCTATTTCCGAGATCTACAACTCTCATGTTGACATCGGGACCAAATTCGAAGGGGAAAAATTACTATAAACAGTAAAAGCCGCCCCGCGGCCAAGCTAGCTGCCCAGCGGCCCGAAGCTCTGACGAACGATTTCGCTGATCGCCGGCCGCCCCGCGGCCTGGGTTGGCTGCCCCGCGGCCTATGCAGAAACGCCGAATTTGTTAATGGACGTTTTATCTCTTTAATTAGGTTTTTAGAATTATTTTTTGGCCGACTCTTTTGAGGCTATTTAAGAACGATTAGGGTTATTTTCTTATACATCTAACTCATCATCTAATTCATTACTTTATTCACTTGGAGATTATCAATTGAGAGAACTCTAGAGGAGAGCCTCCATGGCCATGGAGTGCTAAACTCTTTGGTTTCGTCTATGGATTGAAGCTTTGGTTTGATAAAGTTGTGAGATTTCTATTCTTGTTCTATTCCTATTGATTCGTATTGATTCTTTTGCGAATATTGTTGATTTCTTCTAGTCCGCGCAACTAGTTGAGATTATTGCTAGGATTTTGTAGATTCCCCGTAGCGAACCTTAATCCATAGTAGCAATCATGCCTTTTTAGGACTCGTAGGACTAAACTGGTGTGTAGAGAATCAATTATGTGTTAAATGCTGGCTCGTAGCTTGGTGTTGCATGTATCCTGGTTAATCCTTAATCTTAATGCTACTATTAGGTTAAATCTTGACCGTGTTAGGGTTATCTAATTAGTAAGGGTTACTAGGACTCGTAGGACTAGTAATTTAGACAAGATCAGGACAGGAACAATAATAGGATGAAAAGAGAACTTGAAGAAGAATCGAGGATCAACTAACCAAACTGAAGTGGATATTTGTAGATGGAACTATTTTCTCAATTGTTATCTCTACTAACTTGTTTATAGTTTCTTTTCTCATCTTCAATCACCAAAACCCCTCTTTCCTACTAATTGGTAAATATACATTGCTTAGAAATACTTGATTCTCTGTGGGATCGACCTCTTACTTGCTTACTATACTAGTTTGTAGGTTTGAGTTTTACTTTTGATAGGAACAACGACAGTTTTCTCTTGTCAGTTATCTTGGAAAAAAGCTATAGAATATGATCAAGAGAACGATGAGGCCACATCTATACATCACAGACCTCAAAACAGATCGAGACACCAGAAAAAAGTTAAATGGAAGAAACCGCCTAAGGGATTCATGAAACTAAATTTTGATGGAGCCAAGGTAGCTTCTGGGCAAGCTGCTGCTGGGTTTGTTATCCGCGATTGCCGTGGTAGAGTAGTGTCATGCGGTGCCCATGATCTAGGAAGTGCTTCCTCAATACAAGCTGAATGTCTTAGTCTTCACGCCGGCCTTCTTTCCGCTGTTAGGATGGGCTTCTCACGCCTCGTGGTGGAGGGAGACTATCTGACCGTTGTCAACGCCTTGCGTGGGATCGGTACTTGCCCGCTGTGTTCAGGCACCATTTATTGCTCATTTACCTCCATGTTTTAACCAACTCAATTTAGTCATTTTCATCCCATTTTATAACAAATTAGATGCTTTAGCTCAATGGTTAAGATGTAGGAAGTATTGCATGAGGTCTTAAGTTCAAATCTCATTTACACCATTTTTTAATTTGTATTTTTTAAGAGGCTTCTCTCTTGAATTATATGGCAGATTATTATATGACAATTAATGGCGTCAATTATATGCCTAATTTGATAATTTGTTACACCATATCCATAATATTTTTTGTTATTATTTATATTCAACTAATTAAAAAATTATTTTTATCTTAATTATTTTAATTAAAATTTTGTTTATATTCCCTCAATTTCATTTTATGCTTTGTGATATTTTCTAACTAATTTTTATGAACTAAATAATTACATACAATTTTTTTAACTGATTATTATATATGATCATTTGTTTTTAATCACACTTTTCATGTTGTAACGATCATGCATTAATACTCAATACTAATTTGAATAATCAAAATTAAACCCTCTATTTTCAATGCTTGGCTTTTGGTATTTCGTAACATACACAATTCATATTTCAAATAATTAATTAATTTAAATGACATTATTCCTTCATGCCGTTACAACATATTGTTAATTTTCTCTTATAAATAGAACTGGATGATCCTTACATTTTATTTTACGAGGAACCTTCTCTTTGTAGCCTCTAAGATTGGTGGTCGGTGATCAGTTAGTCCCATTGTGTAGTTAATTATTATTCTAATAAGGTATTTTTCCCCTCCTAAATTAAGGATTGTAATCTATTTTATTTCATTTTTACAACGTTTTATTATTTATTTATTATAAGTTATCTTCCCCTATCATGGCACATCATTTGTGGAAATTCATATTGTATTGATTAAAATTTTTAGATTTCTATTTATAATATGATCACATTTATATTTATATAAATTACATTTTTTTTAAAAGTTATTATATTTATGAAATAGGTAGAGAGATTTATAATAATCCATATATATATATATATATATATATATATATATATATATATATATATATATATAGGGTTTACTTCAAATGTAAAAACTCCTTAACGTGTAAAATTTGCTTATCGCGTAAAATTAACTAATGGGCCTAATTTAATTACTAATGGGCCTAATTTAATTAGTAGAATGTCTGCCCCCCTTGCCCATGCGTGTGCTCCCCTTCTCGGACCAGTTTTTTTTTTTTTTTTTTAAAAATTAAATTTTTTTTTTTGTCCCTGAATTTTTTTTTAGTGTTAACACTTTCTGCTGTGCAAGTATAACTTGCTTTTGTGCACACATAACATCTTATTGTGCAAATATAAGTTTATTTTGTGCAGACAAATAATTCATTATGGGGTAAATAGGTAAATGTGCCTATTTTAATTATAAAAATTTATAATTGAAATATGTTTAATTTATGGGTAAATTGGTAAATATGTCTAATTTTATGGGTAAATGCACTTTTTCCCGTCTTCGATACCTTTTGTGCAACTGTGAAGTGTATTTGTGCAACTTTAAAGTGCAAATATAAGAACATAAAGTGTGAAAATAAAATTGTAATGTGCAAATTTAGAATACAAGTGTGCAAAAGTAGGATACAATTGTGCAAATTTAAACTACAATTGTGCAAAAGTAAGATACAATTGTGCAGATTTAGAATACAATTGTGCAAATGTAAGATCATAATGTGCAGTAATAAGACAAAAGATGTGCTTTTGAAATCGATTTTTTAATTTTGTTTTTTTTTTTACTTTTGAGAGTTTGGGTTCACCTCTCGGATAATTTGGGTTGATAGATGTACGTTTGGAATCGATTTTTTTACGTATAATCTTTTAAAAATAAAGTGCATAAATAAGATTAAAATGTGCATAATTAAGGTTAAAAAGTGCATAACTTAGATTATAATGTGCATGAGTAACAATTTGCGATTGTTGCGCTCTTGTCTATTATGTAACCTATGTGGGATTTGAACCCACATCTTTTTGTACAAACGCACATTGCTCTATCAATTGAGCTAATAGGCTAAATTATGATTGTTATGCTAAAATAGAAGAACCTAATCGACCTAAAGCATATTGCAATAAAATTTTAAAATGCAATTAACTCATGATTCACAAACAATTTGACAATGCTATAAACATGAAACTAGCTCCAAATCAACCCAACAACACAACCATATCATCAATTTCAGTCAATTTAGCTGTTGGCAAAAAAACCCCAAATTCTAAAGCATATCGCAATATAAAATTTCAAAATTCAATTAGATCATGATCCATAAACAATTTGACAATGCTATGAACATGAAATTAGCTCCAAATCAACCCAACAACACAACCATATCATCAATTTAAGTCAATTTTTCTTTTGGCAAAAAGCCCCAAATTCTAAAACATATCGCAATCTAAAATTCTAAAATTCAATTAGCTCATGATCCATAAACAATTTGACAATGATATGAACATGAAATTAGCTCAAAATCAACCCAAAAACACAACCATATCATCAATTTCAATCAATTTGGCTTTTGGCAAAAAGCCCCAAATTCTAAAACATATCGCAATCTAAAATTCTAAAATTCAATTAGCTCATGATCCATAAACAATTTGACAATGATATGAACATGAAATTAGCTCAAAATCAACCCAAAAACACAACCATATCATCAATTTCAATCAATTTGGCTTTTGGCAAAAAGCCCCAATTTCCGCTCCTAAATCAAACCCTAGGTTTTCAATCTCAACCTAAATCATTCAAACAATCTAAATAGATGTAATAAACAAGTTTAGGGTTAGAAATCATACCAAATTTGAGTTGAAACAAGGAGCAAAATCGGGATTTCGAAGGTATTCCGAGCCAAAAGCACCGATTAGCGCTGTTGGGAGAGATGGGCTTGGTGTGGGCTCGGCTGGGCTCGAACCATGGGGGTTCCGGGCTCGGGGGGTGCGCCTGAGGGAGGGGGTTCGAGCTGGTGGGGGCTGGTGGCCGGAGGTGGCTCGTGGGTGGCGTGGGAGGCCGACGAGCGAAGATACGACATGAGCCTTCGACTGGGTAGTGTGGGCGCGTCTGGGCTCGAACCAAGCCAAGTCAGGGCTCGGGGGGTGCGCCCAGGGGTTGGCTCGATCACGGCTAGGCGGTGGTGGCCGGAGGTGGCTCGACGTGGGGCTGGAGGTGGCTCGACAGGGTGGGTGCGGGGCAGCGGGAGGCCGACAGAGAAGCCACTGTTGAGCGCGCGTGTTGTAATTCATTACAAAAATAAATTTTACACGTTAAGCGGATTTTACACGTTAATGAGTTTTTACATTTTAAAGCTTCCATATATATATATATATATATATATATATATATATATATATATATATATATATATATTACTTTTTGGCAAAGCAAATTATATAAACAACGGATCATTTTTAATGCAATTGATTATTTTTATTGAGAATGAGATGATAACTTGGCTTCAACTTACATGTAATTTTTTTTAAGCAAATTCAACTCACAAGTTATGCATGTAATTGATGAGAATGTGCATGAAGGAAGGTATCAAATGAAAAAAAAAAAATCTTGCTATATATATATATATATATATATATATTAAAGTTCTTACATTTAGGTACGCTCCACCATTTATAAATCAAATTGTAGATTTTTTAATTAAAAAACCAGCAAATGTCTTTATTTTAATGGTTGCTATATTAATATCATTATGCTCATTTATTTAATTATTCATGTTTTATAATTTTTTATGGTTTCATAGCTCAATGATTAATAGAAGTGTTTGGTAGGAATAAAGTTTTGGATTCGAATCCTATTAGTTACACATTGACCATATTTGGGTTTTTATTTATTTCTTAATCATACAAAATCAATCAAATAACTTTAGAGAAATAGAGGTATAAATATATATCTTCAAACATTATATCGTATATAATATCACGAAATTTAATATGAATGATTTTTTATTTTGCAATTTGAAAGGGTAATCAACAAACTAATTAAGTTTGTTAAAGATAATGCACCGTACATTTATAATCTAGAATTTGAAAGGGTGATCATAAAATTAATCAAGATAATTTGAAAGGGTGAGATAACTAATAAATTGAATTTGAACCGTATTTTATATTATTTTTTGCAAGAAAGTCATTTTTAATTTTGTGCAATCTTAAATACAAAGTGATCTATGATTGTATGAATCAATACTAGCATAGATCAATATGAATAATATGTATGCATCTTTATCTTCTTTTTATATTGTTTTTTTTTCCACAATTAATTATATTATGACTATTTTTATTTGTTATTCTAATTTATATTCCATTTATTTAATTTACAGATTTAAAAAAGTTTACAATCGAAAATTTTAATTGGTCACCACATGCAAAAAAAATCTAATGAAAAAAGTGTGTATAATTTGATTTGGTTAGTATAATTTTTTTTATAGATTCTTTTCATGTTATAAAAAATTATAACATTATCAAATACATGAATTTTTTTCCCATCTTTAAATTTCTCTCAAATTTGATCTTTTCACTCATAGGTCTAGATTAATTTTTTTTTGGTTATATATGTAGTAGTAGATATTGTTTTATTTTTGTTGTTTCAATAATAATGTTTTAATTTAATTTTTGTTTGCAAGAACTTGATCTCACTATAATTTTTGAAATAAAATCATAGGTCCCGGGCGTAGCACGGATCTGCCTACCTAGTATTTGTTAACAATGAGGGACCGAGGGAGAAAATTTATGCTATTGACTGCAAATAATTTAAAGGTTAGGATATAGCTCCGTATTTTGTAACCAAAAATCATGTGAAAAGTAACGTCCATTTTACACAACAAAAAACAACAAAAGAAAGAAAGAAAAAAGAATATGAACGTGATAATAGACTACGGGCTAACAGTCGGTATATCATTCTCAACTCCCCACCAATTGATCCCAATTCCACATTTTCCCAAGGACTCTAGATAAGGGATCTTCATCCCTCCCGACAAGGGTAAAGAAAAATCGGATTTTAAAGGCATCAATTGAAGAAAGTGTACTTTTGTACGAAATCTGCAGATCTCTGGTCATGGGGGCAATGCCCATTTGAGATCAGAACCTAAGCCCACGGCAATGGCGAGTTCTCTAGTTTTAGTAGTGTTACTTGCTCTGGTGGTTGCCGGGTCGGGCCAAGTTCGGGTTGGGGAGGCTCCATGGAGGATCCACACCCTCTTCTCCACCGAGTGCAAGGACTACTTCGATTGGCAGACGGTGGGGATCATGCACAGCTTCATCAAGGCCCGCCAGCCCGGCCCTATTACCCGCCTCCTTAGTTGTACGGACGAGGCGAAGAAGAAGTACAAGGGTATGGACTTGGCTCCCACTTTGCAGGTTCCTTCCATGAGTAGACACCCCAAGACTGGGGACTGGTAAATTGCCGCCCCCCTTTGGATATTTTGGTTGCTTTGCTGATTGCTGATTGTGAATTGCTGATTGCTTATTGTTAATTGCCAATTGCCAATGGTCTTGTTTGTAATGCTCAAGGAATGGTAGTTGAGAAATGCCGCCATTTATGTAACACTCCAAGAGTGGTGGTGGGTTTTGTGTGTACTACGAGAATGTTATTGAGGCGAGTTTATAATATATAGGATTGCTATTTCATTTGAGCAAGATAGGACAACGGACACGAAATGGCTTGATAGGCCATGTATTAGTGACTTGCTTAGGTTATGAACTGGATATATAAGACCTGCTACTTCCATTGTAGCGTTTGGCTGTCGCTTACATACCCCTACTCCCTAGAAATGGTTTTGTTTTCGTGTTGATGGCTTATTGAAAATGTTCTTAGCAAGGGTAAAGGCGCATATCATATCATTACTATTGGCCTGTGAAGCATGGAGATAGGTGCTCGATGAAGAATCCACGGCCAAGATGATGGTGATTGTACCCTCCTTGCACTGTGTCAATTTTAAGACTTTTGTCAGCGATATCATAACAATAGGAAAGATGTCAGTCATATGCTTCTTCAAGTTGCTTTTATCAAGACTTGAGCGATTTGTGGTTGCAATTGCAAGTCGCTGTAATAGACTACAGAATAACATGGTTATGAAGAGTCTTCTACAACTGCCCTTTTCTTTTGTTGCAATACCAACTTTCCATCCTTGACAATCATTATAACTCGGCCACTAGCAAAAAAAACTATCATCAATTTTGAGACGAACTGATCTGCCTTCAGGCTTCATCTGTAACCAGACTTAATAAGTTTTTCCTTGTTCTTGTCTCATACAATGGTCAACTTATTCTTAGGGGTTTTAATTTTATTGCATAAATTCTTGCTCAAAAGTTCTTCCTAGGATGATTTGCTACTACTTTTAACATTCTCGGTCCTATCCAAACAAACTTATTTTGTGTCTAAAATATTTGTATCTGTTCAGAATATCTTTGGTGCTCATGTCTGTTGATGCCGAAGTTTTGCCAGTGATTGTAATTTTTCTTTTCATAATCTGTATGCAGGTATCCTGCAATCAACAAACCTGCCGGTGTTGTCCACTGGCTTAAACATAGTAAAGATGCCCAAAATGTTGATTGGGTTGTAATTTTGGATGCTGACATGATCATTAGAGGTCCAATAATACCCTGGGAGCTAGGTGTTGAGAGGGGTAGACCTATTGCTGCTTACTACGGGTAATAATTATAAATGCTTTGTTTTCTTATCCAAGTTGAGATTACTATTTTAGAAAAAATTACCACTTAGTATCCTCTCTGCCCTCCCCCAACCACTCGTGTTACATGGGGAGGTATTGCTGAGTTTGCTGGTGTATTGCTGTTGTAATCATTTATCAACACTGACATTTCTTTGTTTAACATAATTCTATTGCATCCAGATACTTAATTGGATGTGATAATATTCTTGCCAAATTGCATACGGTGCACCCGGAGCTTTGTGAAAAGGTTGGTGGGCTCCTTGCTTTTCATATAGATGATCTTAGAGCATTGGCTCCATTGTGGTTATCTAAGACAGAAGAAGTTCGTAATGATAGAGCTCATTGGGCTACAAATATTACTGGTGACATTTATGGGGAAGGTTGGATAAGTGAAATGTATGGATACTCATTCGGTGCAGCTGAGGTATTTCTTATTTCTCCAATTTTTCTAATTTTGCTTTATAGTACCATCACATTTTTCCCGCTAAGTTTCCAACTTTTAACAGGTTAATGTTGTTACTTCTCCCAGGTTGGACTTCGACATAAAATTACTGACGACTTGATGATATATCCAGGCTATGTTCCAAGGGAGGGTGTTGAGCCAATTCTTTTCCACTATGGCTTGGAGTTCACAGTAGGGAACTGGTCCTTCAGTAAACTAGAACATCATGATGACACTCTTGTATATGATTGTGGACGTCTTTTTCCTGAACCTCCTTTTCCAAGAGAGGTATTATTATTAAAGAGAGCTTGATATTTACTACTTACTGCTTTATAAGCATGATATTATCAGATATAGATTCGGTTTAGTATGAAGCATTATAATTGTGAAGGAATCAGTGTATTCAATATATGTAACGTATTAGAAGGAAACATATGATTGGTTTTACTAAAGTAGCATGCTTAAGTAATGAAGATTCTTTCCTTTGTCTGCCTGTCAATTATCATTGCAGGTTAAGTTAATGGAAAGTGATCCGAATAAGTTGCGGGGTATGATGTTTAGTATAGAGTGTGTGAACACATTGAATGAGGCCCTGCTTCTCCATCATGCCACAAAGGGATGCCCAAAACCGAAGTGGACAAGATATATGAGTTTTCTCAAGAGCAGAACTTTTTCTGAACTTACCCAACCAAAAAAAGTAACACATGTTATGTTCATGAATGACAAGCCTGAAGCAGAACGGAAGGTTGATAGTGCTGGTGAAGAAACAACTACAGCTAACTCAGACAACAAACCTGAGGCAGAACGAAAGGTTGATAGCTCTGGTAAAGCAACAACTACAGCCTACTCAAACACATCCAGACAAAGTGGAGTGACTGATAGCCATAATGAGAAGCTGCATCCTAAAATCCATACAATCTTTTCCACAGAATGTACACCTTATTTTGATTGGCAGACCGTAGGCCTCATTCATAGTTTTCGCCTCAGTGGTCAGCCAGGAAATATTACACGCCTCTTGAGCTGTTCGGATGAAGCTTTGAAGGGATACTCTGGCCATGATTTAGCTCCAACCCATTATGTTCCTTCCATGAGCAGGCATCCTTTGACTGGCGATTGGTAATTCTGTTATCTCAAGACTTGTAAATCAGATATCATATTCTGTCATTACTGTGTAGTGCGTATTGACTTGTATATTCTTCCACATTTCTTTGTGATTAGATGTTCTTATTCATGCAATGTCAGGTATCCTGCTATTAATAAACCAGCTGCTGTTCTCCACTGGCTTAATCATGCTCAAATTGATGCTGAGTTTATTGTAATCTTGGACGCTGATATGGTCATGAAAGGACCAATTACACCATGGGAATTCAAAGCAGCTCGTGGCCACCCAGTTTCAACTCCATACGAGTAAGTCATTTTTTTTATATTTATATTTCAAAGTTTAAACAATATTTTGCATCTTTCTTTAATGGAATTTGTTAAGTAATTCAGCACTTGACTTGCCTTTAGAAAAATCTGTTCCCTCATTGTTCGTCTTGATCTCAGCTACCTTATTGGCTGCGACAATGAGCTGGCGAAGCTCCACACTAGCAATCCACAAGCTTGTGACAAAGTCGGTGGCGTAATAATCATGCATATAGAAGATCTCAGGAAGTTTGCTATGCTATGGCTGCACAAAACTGAGGAGGTTCGAGCTGACAAAGTTCATTACGCCACTAACATCACTGGAGATATCTACGAATCTGGATGGATCAGTGAGATGTATGGTTATTCATTTGGGGCAGCAGAGGTATTCTTTCATTTCTGTTCTCCTTAATTTACCCACCTTGATAACCATGTTTCATATATGGCTTATTTCCTCAGTGTAAAAAATAAAATATACTAGTTACTTTATTGGAAATGCATTTTGACATCTGCATATTTCTTTGTCCGGGTTGTCATTTTATTTGATACAGCATGTCAGATAGGATTATTGGTAGATTATACTAGTATCTTTAGTGGCTACAGATTTGCAGCAAAGAAGAGGTTTCTAATCTGTAAGAAGCGAAAAGAAGCTCCAAATGTTTTATTTAGCTCATTCCATGAATTAGGTACGTAACATTGTAAACTAAGGGTGGAGAAATGATCTTGAAAAATAATGAAACTATATGCACAAAAGTATGTTATTTTTAATAAGTAAAACTTCATGGACACAAAGGGAACTTACATATCATCCTTATATGAGGAACTCTTAAAAATCATTACCGTAGGAGATGGGTCACGTCAAGAGAATGCCTTTACTGTCACATCCAACTTACGTGCAATAGTATTTAATGAGCAATTAATGGTACAAATATAAATCACAGTTAACGTACATTTCAACAAAATTTATGTTGCTATGTTTAGTAGTTGATGCTAGTGACATAATTCATTCCCTGAGATTGTTGGGTTTCTTACATTTGAAGAATTAGTTGCATATCATATTATGCGGCCTTGTGACTAAATTTATGTTGCTATGTTTGTCTCCTTGCAGCTGAATTTACGGCATTTGATAAATCCAAACATATTGATATATCCTGGATATGTCCCTATGCCTGGCGTTTCCTACAGAGTCCTCCACTATGGTCTTGAGTTCAGTGTTGGCACCTGGAGCTTCGACAAGGCCAGATGGAGGGACACTGACATGGTCAACAAGTGCTGGGCCAAATTTCCTGACCCACCCGACCCTTCAACACTTGATACGAGCAACGAAAATACATGGGCTCGTGACTTGTTTAGCATTGAGTGTATGAGGGTGATCAATGAAGGTCTGCTTCTGCACCACAAGAGGAGGAACTGTGATGATCCCGCCAAACTCACTACCACCACAAAATCAAATGTCGTCTCATACACAATTAGAAGCTCTACTAAGAATGGCTCTGACAACGACAGTGAAGATGAACTAAAGGCTACAACTTCTAAAAATGATCCAGCATTCAGTTCATTCAGGTTCTGGATTGTCGGCCTGTGGGTCATTTCATTTTTGGGTTTCTTGTTATTGACATACTCAGTGTTCTACGGTGGGAAGAGACGGAAAAAGGGTAAGCATCAGAAGAGCAAGAGAAGAATGTCGTACCCTGGAAACTTCGACTCCAATGGGATTGATCGGCATCTTAAAGCAGCTGATGTATCCGAAATGCTTTGAAAGGCCCTATGATGTCGAGAAGGGATACTCAATTTTTACACGGCAATGGAGCCGGTATAGAAAATTGCATTTGGGATGGGAAGAACTAGCCAGAAGTCTAAAAGAGAAGCAAATGTTTTGCCGCCTTTAGTCATGACTTCTCTAGCACATATTAGTTTCTTAATACCTCCTACATCAATCTCCATCACGAAGACATCAATGTCACAAATCATCATGCTGTAAGATCTCTGTTGTATATCCTCGTATATGTTTTTTTTTTCCCAAGTGTCCTTCCACTGATTTACATTCTTTTTGCAGTAAAATATAGAGATAGAAACTCAAAAGTAGAAGATTCGAGAGAGTATCGATTTTGTAAAACCGAGGAATCTACCAGATCTTGAGATTGTTATTCGTTATTGTGTTGTCATTACCTATGGGCTAGACATTGTGATTCTGTCGCATGTTTTTTATGCTTGATATGCACAAAACGATGTGTTTGATTAGTGTGTATTCTTATTGTCGTGATGTTCTGGCTGTGTTGTTCATCTGTTGGCTTATTAGTTACAATCTCATGTTCATAATCTCTTAGTAACTGCATATAGCATATAAACTAATTCTTAGTTTATTTTCATAAGCACATTTATGGGTTTCAACTAGTTTTTCAGCTTCTCATGCCCACCATCACACCTGAAATCATGACTTGACTTGGGAGACATGCTCTGGGTGAGGCGTACTGATTTGGATGGATCGGACGATGGAAGGGGTAGATCAGCAAAGAGTGCCTCAGTCGACGAACCTTCCAGGAGAAATCCAAGCTTCTTTTCCGTTACAAGAAAAAGGTCTGAACAATTTGGCATGGATTGAAAACCTTGATGATGGCTGTGTCAGACTTGGCGAAGTTATAGATGCGAAAATTGGCTTGGCCTCTACAGTACAAATTGGTCAAGTAAATCCCAACCATCATCAAGGCAGTCAACCTGTGCCAAATGATCATGGAGGTTCCTATCAGCCGGCTCTCATAATCACAAGCCTCAACTCCTCATTGTTGCTGATTGATTTGACTCCACCCAGTCCTTTGCAAATCTCGCCCGCCCCATTTGTGTTATAAGCATGCTATTATTAATGCACATAGATGATGACATATGGATAACTAGCATTTCTAATTTTCTAGCAATTTCTGCCTGTCCATATTCCAAGATTCAGCCAAGGCACAGTGATGAGAACTGTAAATTATTGCTTTCTATTCTCTCAATTTGCATTATGGTTCTTCTTTTAGGAAATCTCCAGACAATTTACAATTGTATGTTAATTGACTGTATGTTTCTCATCAATGTGCCTTGGCTGAATCTTGGAATATTTCAGGCTTATAGTGGAAAAGTAAGTATAATTTATGGTGAAAATTTCAATCTCTTGTCACTTATATGAGTTAAATCTCAAAAAACTGGTAAGTTGCTGTTCTCTTTTCGCGCAAAGGAAGACTTATGGGGTTATTCTCAAATCTTGTCTGCTTCTACTCTATGCTTATCTTGTTCTTGTGGTGCTCTACTGGCTCTGCAGATTTTGCTTGAGCATCCACTTTGCCTGTTCATATGCAGAAAAGTTTGCCAAAAGGCTCCATGTATCCTTTTCCGAACAAATGAGATATGTTTTTTTTGTATTGTTGTTGTTGTTGCTACTTATTTTCGCAATTCAAATACCTGGATCATACTGTATTATTTTCTGTGCTCTTTTATTCTCTTGAACACATTTGTTTCCTTCGTCAGCTTTAATACTGCCTGTAAAAATGACTGTCAGCAACACGTTTTCTCTTTTGAATTGTACTTCCGCCCTCTTCTTTTTCAGTATATGATCAGTCAGAATGCCGTGGAAACGATTTATCAAATTTAGACTCAGATTTTGATTCAAGTGTTCACCAGTTGTTAATTAAGGTTCCTGGTACACTGACAAGTGCATTGCTTTTAGGTTTGTGGCTGTTTCCTCATTGTATTTGAAGTCAGGGCTCCAGTCCTGTCAGTTGATAACTTGAGCACATCAATTTTGGTTCTACAATGGCAGCCAAAGCTCGATTGTTTGAAAGGTTTGTTGTATTTTCAATACTCATTAGTCAAAGCTTAACACAAGCGCCTGTATTAAAATGGCAAGTTGATTCAAATATGATGTTGTGCATTTAGCTATAAATAAACCTCAACCCCGTCATGGAAATGTACACTTGCTCTTGTTCATCATATCTCATTTCAGTAGCTGTTCATCCTTCTGAAGGCCTTAGAGCACCTTGTTCAATGTGAAATCATCTCTTCCACAGACAGAATGAGATACGCTCAACCCGTTGAATTTCGTCCAGTGAGCTCCACCAAGGACTCAAATAGACAGCAGCATCGGTCAGTCAAGACTCGACGATGAGCAGACGGATGAACGGTGGCTCCTCTCGTTGCTAGGGTTGAAGTGAAGTTGATAATCGAGTTTCAAGGAAACATAGTTTGCAGCTGTGTTTAAGAAAGGAAAAAAAAAAAGAAGGAAATTATGGGTAGTCGGATTTGGGTCAAAAAACCGGGTCTTGACTAGGGGTTGCCAAAATTTTCCGAGCGTTTGAGTTAGGTTTTTCGGGTTAGATTATGTATAGGTTTTGACTGGTCTAGTCACAACCTTACTAAAAAATGCACGTGTCTTGAGGAATAACAAATAAGGATTCTT
The DNA here is from genome assembly GCA_037127255.1 of Persicaria tinctoria. Classification (NCBI taxonomy): domain Eukaryota; kingdom Viridiplantae; phylum Streptophyta; class Magnoliopsida; order Caryophyllales; family Polygonaceae; genus Persicaria; species Persicaria tinctoria. The sequence goes on along the minus strand of JBANSL010000015.1, from coordinate 62,582,601 downwards.
CCAAAACAATCTTTCGATATTTAGCTAGTTGAAGGAAAATTTTGAAGTGCATCTGTAAATCACATATTCACATATCTAAACCTAAATTTCAAGATAGTTCCAAAACCTCAGTAGCAACACATCAAAATGATTCATTATCCCCAATAGTTATAGCTTTTCAAAGGAAGAGGTCAACTTACATTAGCAGTTGTTGTACAACAAATATTTGTTGGAATTGGAAAGGAGAGAGAGACTGATCTGAACCTTGTGTCTACTGTCTAGGGCTCGATGATGTACAATTCTGAAACAAAGCCCAAATAATCGTGCTATTGGGCCATACCCGTGTTATACTCCGATCATCAACCCACCTCCAATTTCCTTGTCAGAATCTTCAAACCATAACAAAACTAAAGTCGGGGGGAAGATGGAGTCGCCGGCGACGGCGGAAGCGGTTGCGGAGTTCGTGAAGAAGGAGGTTGTAGACTGGGACGATGGAGTGAAATCCACCGCGCGTTTTAAGGCGTTCAGTGGCCAGCGCTCCGATTGGGAGCCTCAATTTCGTTTCTGGAGGGATTTGATCCTCAAAATCTCCCGCCATTTTCGATTTCTCATCCTCTCTCCCTCACTGGTATTGGTTTCCCCCCTTCTCCTTCTTCTCTGGATGATTCCTAATTTCTGGATTTTTTGGTTAATTATCTCTTTCTTGCTTGTGATCTTCTTCAAGTGAAGGTGAAGAGCTGGTTTAACAGAGGCGGTTTGGTGCCCTTATGCCTTGATTATGTACTGGTAACCATTTTCTCCCCAATTTTTGTTTGTTTCTTATGTGGATTTTTCTTTCCGAATGGACCTAGACTGAATTGCTTCCCAAATTTTTTCTAGGGTTATTTGATTATGATTTATAAACCTACCTGGAAAGCTCCATTTCCCTGAAGGTTTATGTAACCTTTATTTGATGGAGGATATAGTGTAGTAGGTGGAGTTTGTGATTGCTGCTGTTAAGAGATTTTAAACTTTGAGGATCTGAATTTTGTTGGAAGCAACAAAACATATCAAGCTTTGGGGTAACTGGTAATTTCTGTTTTACATAAAACAATTAAAACTTTGAACGGTGGTTAGTTGTTTACAAACTTACAATTGTCCTCTGCTTGGTCTGCTCTGTATCTAGAATCTGCCAGCTTTAGATTGCCTTGATCTTCCTTCCCTTTATTGTATATACAAACGGATCTATTAGGTCTCCTATCACTGAAATCAAGAGGAATTAGAAGTTCCATGTAAATTAAGGGCATAGATTGTAGGTACTGTTGCTGTGAGCAAGGTTTAGCAGAGCAAACAACATACTACTGTATTTCTTTCCCCAGTTTCGCTCGCTCTCTCTCCTCACCACCTAATAAGTGTTAGCTTGCTTGATTTTCAGCTGGAAATGTACAAGGCTGGTGATCTTGTACGACCTGCAGATCTCGAAGATCCAACCAGTGGACGACTTTCTCGTGTTTTAAGGAGCGTGGTCAGACTTGCTGGTGTCTTAATATCATCAACTCCTGAAGCTGTCCTAGATGACCAGCTAATCGTCGTCCCTACATTGGAGGTGCAGAACCATACAATTTCTCAACTTCCTTGCTAAAACTTTGTGTAGCGCTCTAGCCGGTATGTCATGTTTGTCAAAATACTGCTAGGAATCATAATATCTGGTTCAATTGTGATTTGCGAGTATTGTTTCGAAGAGACTTTAGCTTCGATTGCACGTTTGAATGTCAGATATTTCATATTTGTGGTATGACACAATAGACTTGTTGAAGAAAAGTAACCATTAGTTAGTTTGTTTGCTCGAGCTAACTTGCAAAACAACCATCCTCAAATCATGAAATTTCAGGATAAAGTTGCCAGTGTTGTGAAAGCTTTAACCGACTGCCACTGGACTTCTACTTGCATTGTAACTAGGGATAAATTTGAAGACCTCTGTGGAGGTCCAAGTGAAGCATCCGTTATGGGTAGGTACATGTCTGGACGTGGAAAAGCAAAGTACTTGACAGTGAAAAGGAACAAAGTGATTGAGGTATTCATATTATTTTCTGGACTATATAGAATTATGAATTGCAATCTCCAGCAGTCTTGGTGATTAGTTATGCGGATGTATTATGCTTAATAATTAATTTCAACTTTGATGTCTTTCTCAAATTTATGGCTGTTCTCTATATTTGCTAATGCCTGCAATCTTTTCATCACGCTCTTTACTATCCTTTTTGTCCAGAGATGCATAAAAGGTTCTAAGAACTCAAAGTGACACAGCCAATATTCCCGTTGCAGGGTTTTAAAGTATCAATTTCTTCTAATATGGACATCAACATTACAAGTCTAGACTATGATAATTTGCAGTTGGTTTGGACTGCAGAACAGCTTCAGCATCAGCTGGACATAATAGACCAACGATATGAGATGTACGTTTTCTAACCTACCATTATAGCACGTAGTATTATATTGCATCCATTATCTATTTGTGAAGTTAGCATCGTCCCACTCTCACAATTATGGTATTTTTAAGTTAAGGAATTCCAAAATTTCATTATATCATTAAAGCACCATGTTTTAGGTGCCTGACATGTCTGTAAAAGAGTGCTTACAACCGCTCTCTAGGTAGAGCAAGGAATAACCCATTTTATATTCACCAGTACCATTGCTTCTTGTCACACCTGCATGTTGTTGGATGAAAATTTCTAATTATTGTAGTATTTATACTTTGATTAGGTCGAGAAAATCCGCATTGGCTTCTTTAAAAGAAGGAAACAAGAGAGTTGCTTTGAGGCATGCAAGGGCATTAAAGTTAGCCTCTGAAAGCAGAGAAAAATTGGCATTGCTTATGAGCAGAGTTGATGAAGTGCTCCGTCTCATAGCAGATGCAGAATCCACAAAACAGGTGCATATCCTCCTTCGGCTACACTTCAGCTTCTAAATTCTAGGCAATTAAGGATCACTTGATCCTTTAAGAGTTGCTTAACTGAAGCTGCAAGGTATAATAACATAAATACATTGACAAATGTTAATTGCTAATGCTAGACGCATGTTATGCTTGCTTGTTTCACAGGTATCCGAAGCTATCCAGATTGCGGGTCAGGCAATGAAGGAGAACAAAGTAGATATTGAACAACTCGATCAAAGCCTGCAAGAGCTGAGTGAAGCTGCTTATACACAACAGCAAATCAATGATGCTCTAGGTGATTGTCCTACATCTTTCCTATTTGGTAAACTTGGATTCATTGATAAACCGGTGTTTGTTTTAGGCGTTTGCTCTAATATGAACAGATGCAAAAATTTCTTGAACTTGGCATCATTAGAATTTGTCTTCAGCATTGTTGGTTGTCTTTTTTTCCCTTTTCTTTTCATAACTATATATTTTTTTTTGTTTATTGGTGGCTTAGGATCTTCAGCATATAGTGGTGGTGATTATGACTATATTGAAGAGGAACTAAATGAGCTCGAGTTGGAAATAAGAACTGAAAGCTCCTTCATTCAACCTCCAAAATATACTGAAGACAAAGCAGGAAGAGAGCCCGTGGCAACGGAATCTGCTGATTTGCTGGCCGAAGCTATGTCGGGCCTTAAGCTTGTGGATGGAAATGCTTCTCTTGGAGAGTCTCTTCCTCAAGGTACTGCTTCCCCATCACAGGGGTGCGTAAAGGCTGAACTTGAACCTGCATAGCTGCATCGAATTCAGGTAACCAAGATACTACTATTGTTGTATCAATGTGAATGATATATATAGAAAACGATTGAAGGAAAATGGGGTGAAAAATTCAATCTAGGGTTCTTTTGTCAACTAGATACTTGTATCCAGGATATTAAGAATTCAGGACCATGCATATCACTTCATTCACTTGCACTATTAGTATTGTGTATTAGCATTTGCAACGTGTTTATCCCCAAGGGAGAGGGGCAGAGGGTTGAATATTGAATGGGCCAAATCTGGCTCGAACTTGTTTGAAGAATTATACATGAAAATCCCTCCGGTTCTTGCAGTGGTTGGTAACAACAAAGTTTGTTGTTTGAAGAAGTCCTTATACAGGCTCAAACAAGCCTCACTTCAGGCTTATTCTAGGTGTTCAATTGCCTTGCATAAGCCTCACATCAGTTTATGATATCATCCTAGCTGGAAACAATGAGGGGAGAGATGATCAATCTCAAGCTGTTTCTGGATTCAGAGTTTCGAATCAAAGATTTGGGTTCCTTGCATTATTTTCTGGGCATCGAATTTGTTCTGGTGCTTAATGGTTTGTTGTTGAGCCAACAGAAGTTCATTAAGGAGTTATTTCTTGATCTCCACTGCCCTGACCCACTAGTGATCAGTCCTCTCGTTCAGATGATTTTAAGTTGGATGCTTTCTACGATGCAGATTGGGCGAGTTGTTCGCTCTCTCGACGCTCTGTTAGCGACTATGTTGTGTTCCTTGGTTCAAGTCTATTGTCCTGGAAATCCAAGAAATAATAGCTTGTTTCTTTATCTTCAACCAAAGCAGAGTACCGCTCTTTGCGCGACGGGTTTGTGCTGAACAAGCTTGGTTGAGCCACCTCCTCCACGATTTGGATGTCACAGGTCAAATGCGACAACCTTGCTGCAATGTACATCGCTAGGAATCCTGTTTTCGACGAGCGGACGAAACATGTCGAAATAGATTGCCACTTCGCTTTCGTCCCTTCTCATGCTCAACTTGCTGATCTTCTCACCTTCTTCTTCACGTTACTCACCTGCAATTCACAACTCCCAGATCTGGCCCCGTGTTGATTATTTTGCTTTCCAGCAAATCTAAAGATTGATCATTTTTTTTTAAAAAAAAATCTTTGTATAAACAAAAAAATAACCAAAAAAATCCAACCCGTCATCCCAATAACCCTGGTTCCGCTACAGCCTACCAATCTAGCTGTTGAGATATAAATATCCTGGTTATTTAAAATCTAAAAAAAAAAATCTGGAAACCTTTTGAGAGATACACAATAGGTGTATGAAAATATACAAACATGTAATGATGTAATTGTAGCTGGAAAGATACAACTGCTCTTTATGGTGATACAGGGCCAGCCAGCAGATTGAGGTTGGATCTATCCGGACATGTGTTCTGTCGTGTCACCCCAGTCGTTGATCAACTAGAATCGTATGTTGTTCTTGAGTCATGAGTTGGGGCAGCCGAGCATCTGCTCTTTGGGTTCTAGCCTGGAGCCATGGTTATATGCCTCCTCCGTCTCCAACAAGCATCTTCGGTCCAGACTGTCTTTGGTTTTGGATGCACCAAAATTTAGGCGTTCCTGTTTTCGAGTTCATATTATCTAATCAGAGTTCATTGGATAAAGAATGACAGCATTAGGCGAGATGAAAAGATTACCTCGGCTGATAAGGCATTATACTGCTTCTCAAGCTCACGTAGCTGTGAAGTTGTCATCCCATACCAATCATCAATCCACGAAAAACAATGGCGATGCGTCTCTAAGAAGAGTGCTCTCTCACCCTACAATAACGAACAAAAAATGTCCACCACTTTAACTTACCCACATAAAACACTTCTGAACAAAACAGTGATTTTCAATTCAGTTTCCAGGGAGCAACATACATACCGAAATCAGAGCTTGCTCAATTCGTCTACCAAAACCCCAATATGGCGCGTCTACTGTCACTAATTTGTATGCAGTCATAACTGGACTGCATTGATCCTGTAAAAGGGATAGAACATAGTAAAACATTTATTATCAGAATAAGACAGTACTAAAAGAGAAGGTCCCAAATCTTTCAAGTACTGAAAACAGCAGGGGGCAAGTTTCTTGAGGTTTGTAGGTGCAATAATCTTTTACGAAAACACATGTCAAGAGATTTTAATTTGTTACCATCCAATGTCTAAATATTCCCGCAAAAGTAAAGGAAATTTACAACAATGACTAAATCCATCCGACACACTTAATTGGGTAATGAATATGTAAACAATATTCAGATTGAAGGTGAAGTAGTTTCAAGCGCCAATGGAGTCTAGCAGAATGAAGTCAGGAGGATACTCAAAGAACATTTCTAAAGGACAAAGTACCTATCTATAATCTTGTCAAACATCATAAAAGATGAGTGCTTTTTTTTTTTCTTCCCAAAATATCATATGATGAAGCAACCTCTTACCTGCCATTGTTCCAACAGTGGTCCACGACCAGTCCTGGATGATCTGAACTGCGAAAAGTCAACGTCACAACATCCAACCATGTAGCTCCAATAGTCCCTTACAGCCGAAGCTATATCAATGACTTCCACCTCTCTAATTTCTAGTTGTTCTTTAGTTAGACCATGAACCTGTCCAGTTACAAATCACAAACAATTAAATTACTCCTAAACTGCTGCTGCTTGAATCCTTATTACGAAATGTCCACAGTACTTAACGCTAAAATGTCAACCATAGCAAAGTAACAAATGATTCGGAAAAGGAAAGGAGCATACGTTTTCTGATTGTCCATTATCAGCCACATTAATAGTTTCAATCGTTAGCAGCAGCTTATCAAAGTATGGACACTGCATACATGAGCAAAACAGTCAAGGGTGGAGTCTTTAGATACTTTCCTATGGCCAAACATCGCTTTTAAATACTTTTAAGTTCATTTCGAGAATAAGGCTTACCTTGATTACTTGATTGAGTAAGCATCCGATTCCAAACCAGCACCAAAAGGGTATTTACATATTAGTACAACTTCCAAAACACCTGATATAAGAAATGAAAAGATCATTATGATGACGAAGTAAACCTGATTTGCATCTCGGGTACGCGTTCCAAGCTTCTTCTTGCATAATAAGAGCATCTGCTGGCGCAAAACTGGTAATCCATGACGGAACTTTACTGCAATTAAGTCGACCAAAGCATTAGTAGGAAGGAGGTAACAGAAATACGACTCAAGGCAGGTGCATCATAACCTTAAAATGCATGACCAAAAGTCACCTTTGGAAACGGTATAACTTTGATGTATAGCGGCCCTTTCCGAATACATTGTCTTCAAAAGGCCGGCTTTCCAAGATCTCAATCCCTTCAGTGCTGGTTGCAGTCTGTCGCTGCATGTTGAACACCATGTACATCTGTGCTACTTCATACTGCAGGACATAAATTCCATTGATGAGCGAAATAGCAAAAGGATGTGTTGAGATGTTTTTTTATAGACTAAGAACAGTTAAATCCTTCACCTCTTCCACGGACATAGGCATGACAATCCGACTTTCACCAACCAAATAGCAAAAGGATAGAGTTAAAGAAACTTATAAAGGAGAAATCTACACAATAAATCGATAAATCAACATGAATAAGTTGTCTTCACATTGATTTTACGAAACTAGAAAATTTGTCCGATCCTGCAAACTATTATACCATGATCTCCTTCTAGTAGAGATAGGTAAGAACAAGCATTATGCAGCTGCTTCTCACATGAGCTGATAAATGATATGGGCATTCCAAGATTGATAAACCAGAAGCTTATGCAATATACCAAAAAAAAAGGTTCCTTTTTTGGAGAAGTTGTACCACAAACTTTAGACACATAATGGACTCTAAAATTCCAGAATTTCTAACAGCCAACAAGAAATTGCAACTTATCCTATAATGGGCACCAAAACAAAAACTGTCAATTCAAAATAACCAAATATTGTCCCTATATTCAACACTTTATTGAGAACCTTGAAGCCCTTGTTCATTAAGTACCACTTGTTCATTAAAGGCAACAACCAATAACAAATCTTACTCATTTTTAGCTAAATAGTAGCTCAGCCCTTAATCTCTCTTTCTTATTCTTTCCACTCTCTTACCAAATTTCTACACAGCCAAAGTAAACAATCAGAAGTTCAGAACATCCTTCATTTTGGAAACAGCAATAGTTAACTATCTATGAGGAGAAATTTCATGTGATTAAAATACCCATTTATCAGATCACCCACAAATTTGAAGGAAAGAAAAAAAAATCTAACAAAAGAAAATTAACACTTCATCAAACAAATCAGAACAAACAAATACTATAAGGGAAAAAAAACATAAGAAAAGGATACAACTCCTTCATCTGAACCATATTCTTGTGTAATGAGCTTAACAAGGGATCTAGACAGAGATTGAAGGAGGATAAACAGAAGGAATCAACGAATCTCTTGGGAAGCCCAATAAAAGAAAGTTAGGGTTTGGGTGGTGTTGATTCAAAATTTCAAATTACACCATTTAAACAATACCCGGATGGGGTATGATCTGGATGCCTTTTTTGAAACTTCAAAGTATTTGTGAAGGGAGGAAAGTGGCGGAGGAAGAGGAAGAGGAAGACAAATTTGTGCTGTGTGGTAAGGAAAAAGAGGAGGACTGAAACGACGTCGTCGCGTAGGGGGAAGGAGCGGAGGGCTGCTGGCAGTTTGGCTGGCATGGCAAATGTGTTGAATCCCACCGTTGAATTTTAAGCGGATCATGGAAATGTGTAGAAGTTTCTTACATCTGGGGAGTTGTCCCCAACACGGACCCGTATGAATTAGTCAACCGTTTGCCAATTTGGATTTTGGAATCACCTTCAATTCAATTCAAAGTTGAAACTGTTGGTCAGATTGAGAATTTTTTTTTTTTTATTAGGTAAAAATTCGAAGGTCAGACAGGCCTGACTCATCGAGAGGCCGACAACGGAGAACCGTCAAACGTACAATCTAAAATACAGAAATAAAAATAACGATTAAAATGAAACAAGCAGAAATAAACTCTACAATCAAACGGTCCAAGAAGACCAACTCCATGAAAATGTTTACAAAGTAACCTTTTTTTTTGTTAAAGAAGAAGAAGAAATCTAATTGATCTAAAACTAGAAAATTAATCTTAATTTAAAATAGAATCAATTCAAAATGGAAAAAATGACAAAAAATAATATGAATTATTACTTATGATCCAATATTAATATTAATATAAATTTTAAAAAACTACCAAAAATAATACTCCGTATGAACTATTTCACTGTGAAATATCTATATAACTAAAAAGCAAAGAGTTTTTGCCACGTGGCAGCCTCTCCTTCATTTTCGGATTTTCGGCCAATTACCTTTTTTCTTTTTATTTCCTATTTTACTTTTTTTTTTTTCCAATCTTACCCACCCTCTAGGGTTGATGTATCTTCCTCCTAATTCACCGCCTCTCCCACCTCTGGCTATTCGATCCACGGGACTCCTCCGCCAGACGCTCTAGGATTGATATATGGTTTCTCCTTCTTCCTCCGCCAGACGCTTCATTCTTCCTTCGCCGACTTTATGGCTTCCTTCGTACCTCTCCCGTTCTTTCTCCTTCCTCCCTCTAATGGTGATGCTTTCTCCTTACGATTCATCGCTCTTCCTCCTCCCTTCCTTCGCTCTTCCTCCTCCGCCGGTAAGGTTTCCTCCTCCTCTTCTTCGTCTTTCCGCGCTTCTCCGCTTTCCCCCATTTCTCCGTTCCGTTCTGTATCACATCTCTTCTCCCTCCGACACCCTTCGGCTTGCGAACTCCGCCTCCAACCTTAGCTTCCTTGGCTGCGTCGTCTCCCCCTCCAATTCGCCCTCATGATTTTCGGTCTTATTCCTTCTTCCGTCCTTATTTTCAAAATTGAGGATTCAGATCTAGCTTTCCCCTCTCACATATTCAGTTCTCAAAATCGCTCATCCACATTGATGAAAGTTCTTGCTCTCACATCCATGGGCGTCACCTTCCTTGAGCTTGCGATGTCGAGCATACCGCCAAAGTCAGAGGTAAGGAAGGAGGAGGAGAAGCTGGCTATGGCAGATTAATGGAGCGAGGACTTGAGGTTGCGATGTCGAGCATAGTGCTGAAGTCGGAGGGAGGAAGAGAACCCGACTACAACATATTAGATTTCTCTTTCCGGTAATCACTCTCCGTTCTAGGTTTCTTTTTCCATTATACACTTTTGGTTGTTCGTTGGATAGATTGGGGATTTTAGCCTAGCAATTTTTTCTCATTTTGACATTCATAAGGCGATTGCAAGACTACTTGAAGATATTTAAGAATCCGTTGTAATAACAACTCTGAGCACTAATTCTGTAGGTTGTAGATTAGTTCTAATAGTTAGTTGTAAATATCGAAATACTTTTGTGAACTTCACTCTAATATTTTGTTCAAGATTATCATATTCTGTATGGTTGAAAAAGTTGCTTATGATTGTAGCTATAATTTTGGAACATGAAGGTTTATAAGCTCTTTCTTATTCAATTATGGCACCATTAATGATTTTGTGCTTCAACTATCACCTAAAGGGCATTCTTGGCACCATTAATGCAACTCCCATGAACGTTGCAGGTTGCAAGGTCGACATTCTCCAGTATTTCCCATTTCTTCTGTCGTCTAGGTAACATTTCTAGCTTTTAGCTGTTTAGTCAAAATCACTTCTTCTATTGCTCAATTGTTTATGACCTTTGAATCTATTGGTTACTTTTAAGTATTATATGCAACAATTTTTGGGGATGTTTATATCAGTTAGGTAGATTTATGCGCTCCTTCTGCCATCTTCCTTTATTCTCTAGTATCTCCCCGCTTATGTATGATATATTTTTTACACAGACTTTTTTTATTTCATGCTAACAAGTTGTCTGATCTTACGCAGCAGACATTTCTCCACATCTTTTACTTCATTTTTTAAAAATCACTATCTTTATTTCTCTATTTCTTTGATTCATTTTCTGTATGATTCTATGAGCAAGCAGAAGGCAGCTGGTGCATTGTGGAATTTATCCTTTGATGATATCGTGAAGCAATTGCAGAAGCTCGTGGTGTTAAGGCCTTGGTGTGCACCCGTTGGATGTGATTTGTTTATGTGGTTGTTGAAAACATAGAATCAGGTTTTGAAATCTTGTCTACATGGATCTTGGGAATAAGACATGCTCTGAAATTTCAATTCGTCACAAACAGAGTTATATTTCTAATAAAATTTGTCAATTATGTTGCCAGGTATGTTGTTGGTGGTAATAATCAAGACAAAACAGAAGCTAATAGGGTATGCACATTCTTGCATACTCCCTTTTGTAATTCAGGTTTTACCTTCCTTGTAACTTCTTTGAGCGAACTTCTTTTGTTTGTTTGTTTTCAAACTGTGATGATGCATGCCCTCTTCTTATGATCCTTTTTCATTTGCTTTCAATACTTCTACCAGAGTGGAGACACCTGATGTTATTGATCTTCGTAAGCAACAAACAAAGGAACCTGAGAGACCTCTTTACTAGGTAAGAAATTTGATTGTGCTCATTTGTTGAATTTTTTTACTTGCTAATTGCTATATAGTATACATAGTTGCTGCTAAAATTATGCTGAGTTATTTTTTTTATAAAGGTCTTTGAAAAAAAAGAAGTCAGGATTGCTCCTAGAACTCTGCCTCACACACAAGTAATTTCACAAATTACGTAGTAGATAACTTTCTTTTCCCAGATTGCCTTCTTACTCTCATTAACCGTGACCTACATGTTGATCGCATTCAATTTTGTAATTCTGTAAAAAAATCCACTTATGTTTTGCTTTAGCATATTACACACGAGCTTCTTTGTTCTGATTATGCATTAGTTAGCGAATTCTGATTCCCAATTTCCGATTATGCATTGTATGCAGTGTACCTCTGCCATTGCACAACAGGGAAAGGTCGAACCAAGGAAGACAAAGACAGCTCGAAGTTGCAATAGGATTAGAGTTTTTACATGACAAAGTTCAGGGCAAAGATTGTTGTTTTAAACTTTCCAAACATTTTGTTTATATTTTATTTCGTTGTTCCTTATAATACATATTCTATATTTTTTTCCCGTCGCAACCGCGCCATGGCGCGGGTATTCCACTAGTTAATATAAATTTTAAAAAACTACCAAAAATAATCTCTAATATTCGAGTCGAGTATTATGTGTGTGCTCGATTTTGCAGTTTCTGTTGTTGAGATTCTAATTTGGTTTTTGCTGTTCTTTGTAATTTCAGATTTTAGGTTAGGGTTTGGGTTGTTAAAGGTTTTGCTTCTATCAATTTTGTGCTTCAAAAGAGGGGATTTTTTGTTCTTCAATCTGTCATGCCCTTCAGCGCCCTTGAATTTGATTTTGTGCTTCAAAAGAGGGGGATTTTTAGGCTATAAAGATTTAAAGTTTGTGCTTCGATTTTGCAGTTTCTAATTTTGAGATTCTTATCTTGTTTTTGCTGTTCTATTGAATTTGATTTTGAGTTTCTAATTTTTCAGTTTCAATGTATCATGTATGAGTTTCTGATTTGTGTTGTCGATGTCACTCATTCAATTTGATTTTTGCTTATCCATGTTTACTATCAATCAAGCATGCTTTGTAAGCTATGTGGAATTGTTGATGGATCATTCAATTTAATTTTTTCAATGTCTCATGTATGAGTTTCAGATGCTGCTGCTGCTGGATTGCTGATGCATGTTGCTGCTGCTGTTAGCTGTTCGGAATGTTTCTGTTGATGGATTCCTATTGCTGGATTGTTGGATTCTCTCTAGCTCATTCTACTTGTTCTCTCTAGTTAGTTTGAACTTTAATTTCTATTGAATTGTTGGATTGTTGAACTTTAATTTCAATTCCAAGTGAATTGTTGTTCATTAGGTTGCTGATGTATGTTTTCTCAATGCTCACTTTAATTTCAATTCCAAGTTGTTGTTCATTATGTTGTTGCTGCTTTCATTCATTTCTATTTGATGTTGCTGTAATAAATTGGATTTTGTTTGCTGCCTTAATATTCGAGCCTTAACGAGCTCAGCGAGCTCGAGTTCGAGCTCGTAACGAGTCTAATCGAGCTTATCGAGCTCGAGCTCGTGTTCGGGCTCGAGGACAACCGAGCTCATCGAGTCGAGCTCGAGTTCTACGAGCTTGAGCACATATATATACTCGAATAGAAATTGAGCTCGAGCTCGAGCTCGGCTCGTTTATAAACGAGCCGAGCTTGAACAACTAGTACTCGAGCTCGTAGGCTCGTATATCAGGCCTATTTTCACATAAAACCTCTTTCGATACATGAAAAATTCCAATCGATTTTTCGGTTAAATTTTTTTAACGTGTCAACTGAATGTTCGAAAATTTAATGAAGTGACATCATATTATTAAATACATAAATATAATATTTAAAATTAAAAAATAATTATCAGGACAAACTAGCTTCTAAGGCTAATTTACTCATCTAATTTCCACTCAAATTTGGTGTTTGTTTATAAAAAATATATATTGAAGGCTTGACACTATGATGCAACATCGTTAAACTTTTCAACGTTCGATTGTAATGTTGAAAATTTGGCCGAAAAACATCAAATTGGTTTAATGTGAAATAGTTTGTATTATTTTTTTAGTTTTTAAATTTCGTATTAATATTGGTTAATAGTAGACAATCGTATTATTTTTTTTTATCATTTTTCCTTCAAAATATGCTCTAACTCGAAAAACATTTATCCACCTAATTGTAAAGGGTGCATAAATTAAGAGTTAGTCTATTAACAAGATAACAAAGCTTCTACTGACACAATAAATCCAAAGTTTTCACACCATCAATGCTCTAAAAATGCGACTTCAAATCCCCCGTGCTTCAATATGTCCCCCTCCTATCCCCAACCACATCCCTCTCACAAATCCCAACTTAAAAGAAAAAGAAAAATTAAATTAAATTAAAAAAGGATTAAAAGAATTAGAAAATAAAAATTATGTGAGAGGGGACAGGAGAGGGGAATGGGTTCAGGGACAGAAGAGGGGAACATGATCGAGGACAGAGGATTTACACCCAAAAAATTGCTTGGCAGGTGCTTGGCGGAAGGGCAAGGTCAAGGGGTCCAAATCCTCTGTCCCCGAATTTGTCCCCTTACCTTGTCCCTCCTCACATCTTTTTTATATATGTTTTTCTTTTAGTATTTAATTTAATTTACTTTTATTTTTAATTAGGAGTTTGCGAGGGGGACGGGAGAGGGAAACAAGGAGGGGGTGAGGATAGAGGATTTCGCTCCAAGGTCAAGGGTCTAGACGGATCTTTGTGATTTAGGTGAATTTCGGTGACCTTGACGACGGGAAGAGGTCACTGAATTAGGCGGACCATAAGGGATTTTTCAGAAAAGTGCACCCAAGTCTTTTGGATAGTAAAAAATATTTGCAAAATTTAGCCAAAACCAAACACCTCATTGGCAATGCAACGTCGAATGCACACAGTGGCGGAGCCAAGATAAAATCCAGGGGGGGTGCTAAAAAAATTTCGTAATTTTTTTGTATATCTATTAAGAAGATGTTTACAAAAATATTGAATAAATACTAAAATTGTGATATATTTATGATATTTTTAGTTAAATAGTTGAAAGAAACAAAAAAAAATATAGAAAAAAATCAAGAAGAATTAATTTTAAAACAATATTGAAGGAAAACATTAAATTTAAATATGACACGATGTTTTTTAATTGAAATAATTTAGAGAAACTACAAATATACAAAGAAATCCCTAAATAATTGTGTGGAATAATGATATAATAAAACAAATAAAAAGTAAAGAGTTTGAGATTTGAACCCAAGACCATCTAATTATCTTCCCTCCCCTTTACCAATTGAGCTAGATAGCAATTCTACTTCAAATATCACTTAAAAATATTATATTACCTTAAATATACTAAATATATGTAAAAAAAATATTTTTTTTGTATTTTTTTCCAGCCAACGGGTGCTCGAGCACCCCCAGCTCCGCCCCTGAATGCACATGGATTCGTATCAAATTGAGATTCAATTTACTATATGCTTTATACAATTATAATCAATAAGAGTTGCCAAATAATTTTTTTTCATACAATTGTAATCAATAAGGCTCCGTTTGCATTACCTTCATTATAAGGCAATTATGTTGTTTCAGAGTTTATTTTTAAAATTGTATTATTGAGTTGTAAAACTATAATTATAATGCATAGAAAGTAGATAAAATGTGTTTGATTGGAAATGATTTTAATGCATCTTATTAGTTGCCCCTTTCTCTGTTCTTGCTTCATCCACCATCGACTCCCTGCCATGGCTTCCACCCCTCACCTCACCGGCTTCTCCATCGCCCAACATCTGACACCTGCGCTACAACCTTGATTGACAACCGTCTAGCTCTCCAATTTGTTATTTTGCCTGAGAAATCGAAAATCCCCAAACCCTAATCTTGAGCGCTCTCCTTCACATGATTCCGGGCGACCGGTGGATCCTCCACCACCGCAAGGCGTACCTTCTCGTCTGCACCTCCTGCGTTGTCAAGCTCAACATCACCACATTCTTCCCCATTTGCTTCTCCCTCCACCGCCTCCCTCGGAGTCTTCGGCGCCGCCTCCGGAATCAATTCTCGTGTGTTTCAAATGCAATTCCGTGTCGCTGCCAACACCCCTAAATCCCTTTACCTCTGCCCTACCTGCAATCCTGCAGAAACCCTAGCTCCAAGCTCTTCAATTTCAGCAAATCGAACAGCTCCAATCAAGCAATTGATCTCAAGTCGGCCAAGGCTCTCCTAGCGGCTGCCATGATCGCAGAGAATTCGTTGAATGAAGCGGTCGATCAAGCGAGGACCGATGCGAGAGGAAGGCGAAGGAGGCGGTATTTGAGAGAAAGAGATGATGCCTAGGTTGAGGATGCTGTTTATTTGGAGAAAAAGTTGTTTTTAGCCAAATAAAACAATAATTGTTTTAATACTGGCAATCCAAACGACGTTGTGGAACAGTGTTCATTATAAAACAAAAACCAACAATTATAAGTGATAATATTGACATGCAAACGGAGCCTAAGAGTTGCCATGGATTCGGAGTAAAGTTTTTCACCCTGTTCATAATCTTCTAGGGTTGAAGAAGCAATCCAAATCTTCCATAAACCTCCCTATAACACTCTCTACATCATTAAATTATTTTCATATTTATTTAATCTTAAAAAATTATAAAAATTATACACATATTCTAAACCCCCATTTTAATATGTTTATAAGTTTTTATTTTGAAAAAAATATCATGTTTTCAAAGTTTTTAAAACTCAAAAAGGTACTTCGTCCGTTAATTAAAACTTGACGTTTTACTATTCACACGCGCTTTTTTATGTGTTAAAAACTATATAAAATATTAACTTTTTTTTAATAATTTGATACTTTTTACTATTAAGTATGAATTTATAAAAACAAATGTAAAAACTTGTGGCGGTTTTTTCATAACTTTTATTTATATAAAATTAACTTTTAATTAATCTAAATAATTTAGAAAATATATAATTCTCGATCACATATTTTTATTTGTGCATATATATAAATATAATACAACTTTTTTTTATAATTAAGGTATTTCAATTAATTATCCTATAACAATATGTGTGTCATACATAGGTTATGATTATGAAAGACTATTAAATAAGATTGGGCTAAATCTTTAAGAGATACATTATAAATCCTCTTTATTTTAATTAAATATTTAGTTGTATACATGATCAAACACTTGTTTGTAGGTGAAAGAAAAGATAATGTTTTGTTTATATTCAAGCAAAGCATAGTTACATAAAATTAAGTATTAATATACAAAAATTGAAGCTATAATCATATTAATTGTCAATAGTGTTATAAACATTGACGATATTCATGCAATTTACCCTAGTTTATATAATTTTTAGCATTCTAAAAAAGTGTGCATGAATAGTAAACAACAAATTTTAATTAACAGAGGGAGTATTATTTACGTAAAATATAATTATAAAAAATTTAAAACATGATTTTTCAAAAATAAAATTTATAAACATATAAAAATAAATGTTTAGAACATGATTTTTTATACAATTGTAATCGATAAGATTGCTAATTAATTTTCTATTAAAACTTATGTGGTCTTTTTTTTTCGACGTGGTAAATATGATCCAAAGTAAGGTTGACTTAATGACAAATTGTTTAATATTTAACAAGGGTTATTCATAAGGCGAAAATGCATAAAACCACCATTTATTCACTTTTGTTTGCAATTAACCACCCCTTATTAAAAAAAATTCACTTAATCATCCTTTATTCACCTTTGTTTGCAATTAACCACCCCTTATTCAAAAAATTTCACTTAACCACCCCTTATAATAAATTGTTTGCAAGTAACCACCCACCCTCCCATTTTTCTTTAAATTAAACTTCTATTAAATTCAACTTAAAAGTAAAAGACGAAAATGCTTCCAATGAACCCGATTGATTTATAATTATATATGATTAATTTTTTTATGGAGATTCCAATTTATTACATTTTATTAGGGGTGGGCACAAATCAACTTTTATATTTATTTGTATTGTATAATACTCTCTCCGATCGGTAATATTTGATTTTTTTATTTTTCATCACATTTTTAAGAAGATAAAAAAAAACTCTAAAAAAACATTAAAATATTAAAACAATTCTATGCTTAATACTAATTGCATGAAATTATTTGAATTTTTTTTCAAAATATTCACAGAAAAATAAAAAATTACGAAAACATTCACACTTTGAAAATATTTACAAAAATATTCAAAATTTGCAGGATTGGCAAAGAAACGCGATCTCAGACCGCGTTTCATTCATAAGAAGTAACACTTGGGGGATGGATTAAAAAAAACGAAAAAAACGCGGTTTCAAACCGTGTTTTCCGCGTTTTTACCAAAAATTAATTATAAAACGCGGTTTCAAACCGCGTTTTTTTCGTTTGTTTTTATCCAACCCCCAGATGTTAAGACCGCGTTTTTCTGCCAATCCTGCAAATTTTGAATATTTTTGTAAATATTTTCAGAGTGTGAATTTTTTCGTAAATTTTTATTTTTTCTTGAATATTTTGAAAAAAAATTCAAATTATTTATTTTAAAAAAATTATTTAAAATTTTGATATTTTAGATATTTTTAAATTTTATTAAAAATTACAAGAAATAGTAAAATCAAATATTTTAGATCAAATATAGTATATAATTACAAGCGCTAGAACTTAAGAACCACGTCTTTAATTTTAGCATTTTAAAATTATCACAAAATTACCAAATCGTGATTTTTTTTAATTTAAAAAATAGAAATTGACAAACCCGATTTGACCCCAAATCGAGCCAAACTCGAGTTCAAATCAACTGGGATCTACACGGGACCCGTTTTATGCGAAACCCGAAATGACCCGATCCGAACCCGACCCGACATGAACGACCCGATTGATAAGTCGATCTACTTGTTAGGGATCTAGGTGGAGATTGTTCGTGCTTCGTCTTGAATGTGTTTATGCCTACCTTTCATTTATTTCACAAGACTATAAAAATATAAAAATAATAGTAGTATTGTACTAAAAACACATTTAGGGGCATTTTAGTCTCACTTTCAAGACTAGCAATATTAGAACAATTTTCACCAATAATGATCATATTAGAAATTTCGCATTTATCTATGCATGTAGTATGAAGCAAATCTTCTCTATGATTATCAGCACAAGGTATGGGTGGAACACGTAAAACTTTACTAATAATCAAAGAATCTTCATGCACATATTCAATGCAATCTACATGATCAAAGGCAAGTAAATTAACATCTTGATCATTATTAACAAGCTGAATATCTATGCTAGGAGAAACATTAAGTACGTTGATTAGAAATAGGATGAGTTTCTTCCCTTTCATGTGGTGGCACGTCATCTTTAGGTGGTACTCCTTGTCCGGTCACCGTGTTAGAGCCAACACAAGAACTAAGCATGGGGAAAGAACAATCAGTATGTTGTACCGGTAAGCCGTACCGACGCTCTTGGACCTTCAATCTTTCATTTATCTTTGCCAGGGTCTCCATCATGGCATTGAAAGATTTCATCATCTCAGCATAAGTAAACAAACAAAGTGTTTCTCTCACAATGTGTTTCTCTGGGTAGACATCACAAATAAACAAACAAAGAACAAATGACACTCGACTAGAACTGGACACAAATAAACAAACAAAGAACTATGTAAAGGTTAGGAAAAATATAAACAACTCACAATGTGTTTCTCTCACACACTTCTCCCTAATTGGTTATGACAAGCTTGTTGGGGCAATCCGCTTTGTGCAAATCAACACTCAAGTAAGGACTTAACAATCAAAAGAGAGTAATCAAGATAAAGGACAAAGAAACACCAAATAAGGTACTCAACAAGGCAAGAACCACTCGACAAAAGGCTGCCGTATTCGACAGGAGCTAACACTCGAGCGGAACTCGAGCGGAACTCGACCAGAACAAATGACACTCGACTAGAACTGGACACAAAAAAGAACAAAAGAAAATAAAGAAAAGAAAAGAAGAACTTGGATTTTTACCTCTTTTTGATTCAAACCCTTAGCAAGGACGTTGTAGTTGCAAGGTAGGGCTTAAATTTTTTTTTTTTTATGGTTTGGGAGGTATGTGTTTAAGGCTTTTCCGAGTAGGGTCATGAAATTTTCACCAAAATTGGTCCTTGAAGCTTCTTGCACTAGACTCGACAATCCTTTTTTTTTTTTTTGAAGCTACTTTTACTCCTAGTGAATTTTATTCTGTCAAAGCTTTTGAATATATTCTTTTTTTTTAATATGCGGACTGTTTTTTTTTTTAGACCTAATGCAAGAAAACTTAACAATGAAATAAAGGACTCTTGAAAATTTAAACTACGGTGAAAGAAAATAAAATTTATGTAGCCCTAATGAAATATATATAGGTGAGGGTTGTCTAACTTTGGTAAGTATATCAATCTAAAACCTTTTATAATTTATGACAGATATAAGTGGTTTAATCTACCAAAAATCAAAATTAAATAAGGCAATAAATAGATAAAACAAGATAGATCAAAAGATATAACAACAAACTAGGGTTATGGAATGGTTGGATTGAAAGCTGCCGACCGGAGTTCCACTTCAAACAAAGGGAATGCCGAATGAAGGCCACTTCCAGCAACTATGGTGGCTGCCCAAATTAAGATTCTAATCGATCGGCTCCAATTGGCTACTGTGGGACACGACTAGTGTGTTTAGGGCTAAAGCAACCACAACAATCACAAACAAAGGTTAATGCAATCAAATTAAAAAAATTCAAGAAGTAAAAATCAATAACAAGAAAGACTCTATTTTTTTTGTAGTTTTTTTTTGTGTGTTTAGGGAAACAAAAGACACAACTTTTGATGTCGGAAACCAAAGCTCTGATGCCAATTTGATACGGGGTTAGCCGTAGGGTATCCCGATCTTCGACAATCAAGACTCAAAGACAAGAACGGAAGCAAAGACTCAAGAACAAGGATAAAACGCAGCAATGAAGACTCAAAAATTGAAGAACAAAGACCGATAGTTGGGTGATTCGAACTAAAATTGAACGAGGCAAAGACCTCAGGCCTCCTAAGAAGGTAGGAACCAAATACCAACGACTATAAAACCCGTCTCTACAACCTTACACAACCAAGCGGACAACTTGGAGGCACAAGGAGGGGACTTGTGATTACCAGGATCACCAAGCTCTCGCGAGGTTGACGAATTCAAAGCAAACCAAGTTAGATCAAGAACCAATTTGCAATCGACGAGCCACGCTTCGAATCGATTGACTTACGCTCTATGTGTTTCACACAAAAAGAGAACTTTCATAAATTTCAACCAAGTTCTACAATGGAAGAGACGGCCTAATATAACCTAGAGGCCGGCTGAATTTCGGAAATAAATAAATAAAATAATTAATTAAAACAAGTTTCCTAAAATACCTAAAATAGATAGGCTGTCACGACCCGTGAGAGGATCCCGCGAGTCGTGAGACTTATCAGTAACAAAACTAAATTCTGGGCTCATGGCCGCGACTCGTGGGAGGATCCCGCGACTCGTGAGACGTCTTAAAAATCCAAATATTCCAATACTTAAAATCGTTAACACATGTGCCTAAGTAGGATCAACCTCTTCGATTCCTATGCACATATAAGTCTTCAATGTAGGCTCCGGGAGTTGAACCGTGCTCGAGAACAAGGCGTGACTCACAAACATGAAGGATCGCGTTGAAGCTTCTTAGCTCGGGCTCGAGTCATTGGTCCTTCTCCAAGTATGATTGACGTGTCTGGAGGTTCCGGAGGTATCCTTGATGGTCCTGCATCAAATATTTTAAAAAATCTATTGACCGAATTTGTACTTAAAACTTATATAAACTTAATTTTCATGATATCTAACCTCCCTTGAGCCAGTAATAATCATATCCAATATTAAATTATTCTGAACCGATTTGAAATTAAAAAACTCAATAAAAAAACTGGCTCAATTCTACAAATGACATATATATTCATGCCAACCACCACCCCGAATCAACCTAAAATTTCATTAGTTAAAGTTTCAGAGTTTAACTTGTACTTAACAACTTCTAATACACACTTATTTAAATTTTTAAAAATTAATGTTATGAAAAATCAAGCAAGGTACCCACTGCGTTAATGAGAAAGATATTTTTTAGGGAAATTCAGAAAACTATCCGTTAAATATAGACTTTTACACTTAACCACCGGTTAAATATAGACTTGTACACTTAACCACCTGTTAGGAACGAAATTAGAGAAAACCACCCATTAAATGTTTTTTTTATTAACAAATCACCACCTATTGTCAATTTCTATTAGGATTATGTAAAATATATATGATATTATAATATTTTACGCTTTATTTAAATTAGAATCTCAAATAAATTTAAAAAATATATTTTACCAAAAATTTTAAAAAATATTATTTAAAAAACTTGGTGTATGTATGAACACATTCTCCTATTTTATTCCTAAAAATGGTTATAAATTTTACAAATATCTTATAGACTTCTTTTTAATCAAAATTAAAATAAGTTTATAAGATTTTTGGTGTATATATGAACGGTCATCCACATTTTATATTCAAAATATAATAATTTATTATCAAAAGAAATAAAAAAATAGGTGGTAAATTTTTCATACGTAGCACAATAATAGAAGGGAAAAAAAGGCGGGAAAATTTTCATACGTGTCCTAAGCAGCTCATACTTTAGTATTGTTTAGGATATGTTATTTTTTTATATAAAAAATAATGTGCTATTAAAGATAAATATCTTCCATATATGAAAGAATCTCTAAAATTAGTTTGAATATAAAATGTGTTAATTTTGTCTCAAATTCTTATAAAAGATCTTCATTTATAACTTAAATATATATATTTGTCTTTAATACACCATTTTAAATTTGAACAAAAATATGAACCTAATAAGTAGAATTTTATTTATCATAAAAACTTATTTCAAAATATTTAAAGTCAAACAAATGTGAATCAAGAGGTCATTGCCCTTTTGTACTTTGATAATGAAACACCTAGATTTTTTATGAAGAGGTATGTTATAATTTTCAATTAAAAATATTTTAATCCAATCATCTTTGAAATTTAATATCTTTGACTTAATCATAGTTTTTTTAATCATGTTTAATTTAAAAATTACATAAAAACGATACTTCTTTCTAGTATCACAAATTCACAATACTTGTTCTTCTAATCATACTTATCTTTTTAGCAAAAAAATTTTCAATACAACAAATTAATAAGGTAAAAATCAACCTTGCCAATGAACAACGTAGAAAGATATTAGAAGTTGGAGAATTAATAAGACATTGTTGGAAATAAAAACTAATATATAGGAAAATGGAAAAAAAATTAGAATGTTTAGACATTAAATATATTTAGAATGTTAAGTGTTCTGATACAAATAGAGTAAAAATTAAAAGACCGTTCAAATAGAGTAAAAAAGCATAACAATATGTAATCAAACATATTAATTCATAATTGTACTTTTAAGTGGAGAAAAACCATATAGATTAAAATGTGACTTACCTACATACAAAACTTAAGAAAATACGAAGTACTAATTAATTGAAAAAAATTAGAATATATTAAAATCACTCCTATAGTTAAATTATTTTAATATAGTTGAAAAAAAATTGACAAACCCAAAATGGACCTAATTTGACCCAAAACAAATTGAAACCCGGGTTCGAGTCAACCCGGATATATGCAAGACCCATTTTACCTAGAACACTTAACATTCTAAATCCGAATCCGAATGATCCGATATTAACATGTCTAGGTAGCGACATGTGGCAGAAGTTGATATTGTTACTATTGTATATGAGATAAGATGTATATGACTATGAGTATAAGTATTATACAATTTGTTCTAATTCAAAGCAAAGGATCGGAATATAATATATTAGATTATTGAGGAAAAAAGATTAAAAAATGAGTTAGCTAGGTTAGGAATGTTATTGGGAAAAAATCAATCTAATGCTACATATTTTAGGAACAAAAATTATAATATTGATACTCTTGCCAAAAAAGAAGCAGACTATCTGTTAAAAAAAACTAACATTATCTAATAATATACATTTGGCATTAATATAAAATATTATATAATTGCTAAATATTTGAGTAGGAAAATTTTACACCAGAAGTATTTCTATTTAATATTATACGGAGTACATGATTTTATAAAATAAGATACACATAACTATATATATGTTACATTTTATTATTGAAAAACGAATGATTAAAAAATGTGTTACCGAGCTAATTAGGATGTTAATGGTTGGAAAAAAAAATCAAGCGTATGCCACATATTTAGGGGAAAAATTACAATATTGATATTCTTGCCAAGAAAAAAAAAAGGAAAGAAGAAGATTGTGTTATTGGCTACACATTTGAGCGGGAAAAATTTTCACCAGGAGTTGCCAGGTGTCCTAAACAGGTTTTTCTTTAGTATTGTTTAGGATTAGATATTAGATATATTAATTATTGGCTAAAAAGCCAAATGAGTATATTAAATAACCCCCTAAAGACAGATTGGTATATTAAAAGACGATGAGGACAAATTGGTATATTTAATATCTTCAATGGACAAGTACCCTTTTTTGCTCCCTTGGATTTTTGGTTTAATGAAATTGGTTGGGTTTTTTTTTAATTCGAAAACCGGTTTAATTGAAAACAAAATAGATAAACCCTCAGTTCCACTGGTTCTCTACCATTCAGGGTTTACTCAACCTCCATTAAAGGCGTGTTCAAGCTCCAAATCCGAATTCAACACTCAAATATTAATGTTATTGTTCATCAACTATCCCAAATTCCTTGGCAACACTCAAATCCCCGAATCCAAATCAAAGACCCTCAAATCTCATCGTCACAATCTCGCACATGTTACCTGTTAGCGAGATGAAGGCTGAACTTGATCTTGGCTTTTCACTCTCCCGCAACCAAAGCCACACCCTTTTCTTTCTAAACAGATAAAATTAATTTGAAGAAGAAAGAGAATTGTGTTGGGCTGCCATGGCCACCATCAGATCCACCATGATCCGTTCGCCACCCCATATATCGATCTACTGTCATCAAGGACGAAGATGAATGAGGGGTGTTTATGATTGGAGTGGTTTTGGGGTAAATTGATTTGGATTAACAAATTTACATAAATTGATTTGGATATGGGGGTGAAGATTTCAAGATGGAGATGCAGGAGCCTAGTGAGAAGTAGGAAGCTGTGGAGGAAGAAAGAGGGCTTTAACTGATTATCCTCCACTGCTAAACACAAAAGGATACATTTTATTTTATTTTTAATTTGGGTTGGGTAATTTTAATAAATAAAACCGGATATTGAAGTTAAAACCGGACCAATTTCTTTAAATAAAAAATCTGTGGAGCAAAAAGGGGTATTCGTCCATTGAAGATATTAAATATACCAATTTGTCCTCGTCGTCTTTTAATATACCAATCTGTCTCTAGAGGGTCATTTAATATACTCATTTGTCTTTTCGGCCATTAATTATTCGTTAAATGACCGTTATTATTCATCTGTTCGCTAGGTTAATAGTAATTATTCGCTAAATGACCATTATTATTCGTCTGTAAAGAGAAGTTATTATTTAGATAATAGCAAAATGGTTGGTTAATTTTGTAACTATTTGCTAGGTTAATAGTAATTATTCGCTAAATTGATCGTAATTATTCTCTAGATTGAAAGAGTATGTAAATGCAATTCTTGATTTCCCCACATCTAATTAACAACATGCATATGAATAATTTCTTATTATTAATAAACATTGTCTCTAAACTTGCTGAATAGTCGATAAATTGAATTGACAGACTAAACCAAACGTTAAGTAATTTCTTCCAATTGCAAACGAATGTCAAACCAAATTTTCAGAGTACGGTAAAATGTTTCAGAGGTTAGTCCACAGATTTTGACCGGTTGTGAGTCAAATCTTGTGTTCTTTTTGTAGATCGATCATAACCAGCGACCCACTAAAGCAATATAAAGTTTTAACTAACAAAAAATAAAAGGAATTGCAAGTTATCCTAATTAAAAAAAACTCGTTCAATAAGTTATCAAGTGGCCTTCTGGACGAGCTCCAAAGCACGATCCCGCATTTCAACGTACTTGCTCCAGATAGGGTGATCCTCAAACACCTTCTGCACATCCTCGATCGGAATCCCCTTAGTCTCTGGCAACAACTTATAGATGAAGATCGTCATGGCCGCGATGAAGCACGCAAAGAAGATGAAGAGTCCGAACTTGAGGTGGCACAACAAAAACAGGAATATCTGTCCAAGCACAAACGTCATGAGCATGTTGACTGCCACCACCACAGATTGAGCCGCTGATCGAATCTCCAACGGGAAAATCTCACTTGGCACGAGCCAACCTAGAGGGCCCCATGACCATGCGAAACACGACACAAAGCAGCATATGACCAACACCACAAATATGGCAAAGCCACTCGAAATGTCCTTCGCTTGTCCCGTCGTCCCGAACTCGCTCCCTATTAGGGCCGCAACCACTCCCTATATATATAACACAAAGTAGGGTAGTTACATTTTTTATTATACTAATTATATATATATAAAAAGAAAAACAAAAAGCATACCTGTAAGATGAGCATTAGAAGACCTCCCCACAAGAACAAGAACCTCCTACCCTTCTTATCAACGAGATAGATGGCAAGAAAAGTAGACACCATATTAACGCCGCCGGTAATGAGAGCCGACGCCAAGGCAGCATTGTTTCCGATGCCGATGGAGCTGAAAAGCTCGGGGCGTAGAAGATAACGATGTTCATGCCGGTCATTTGTTGGAAAAAGGGGATGAAGATGGCCATTATGAGGTGGGGGCGGTACTTCCTCATGCCAAGGTTTCTCCAAGGCGACTCCACACTCTTAGAGGCTTCGCTGGCGGCAACCATGTCGGAGAACTCGGCCTCGATCTCGGCGTCATCGGTGATGCCGCGGACACGCATGAGGGTGCGGCGGGCCTCATCGACGTGGCCACGTTCAAGGAGGGAGCTAGGAGTGTCCGGAAGCAGGTAAGCGAAGAACATCATTAGCAGGGCGGGGACCGCAGCAAGACCAAGGCTGATACGCCAGCCTGCACTGCCGTGGAGCTTGGCGGTGCCGAAGTTGATGATGTTGGCGATGAAGATGCCGAGGGTGATGGAGAGTTGGAAGAGGTTGTTGAATTTCCCTCGGTGTTTCGGTGGCGCCATCTCCGACACATAGAGTGGCACCGACTGCACAATATACATTAAATCATAATATTAGATACATATATTTCTTAAATGTATTATATTATAAATTTATTAAAAAAAGCATAAAAATATTTATTTTTAATTATTTTCCTTGAATTTTGTTTTGGTGAACTTTCTATTCGACTATTCCTGTGATACAGGGTACTTTTTAACCGTTTCCTTAAATTGCAGGTAAAAAAAATATCTACTTCCTATATATACTCCGTATCTTTTAAAAAGACTACTTAATTACAACAAAATAATTTTAATTAGAATTAATAATTAATATATATTATATATATCTAAATAAAATAATTAAATATATCATAGATGATCGATCCACAACCCTGATCGTAACAAATACTTATCTCATATATAAGTTCTCATAATTAAATAGCCTACAGCAATATTCATATGAATATAAGTAAACACAATTAAATAAAAGTAAACCTTCATATAAGTTCACAGAAAACAAAGGATCATAATTATTAATTAAACTAGGTGGCATGCCCGTACGTACGCACGGGACATGTAGTTCACCTATAAATACACAAATTTTGTAAGCGACATTAATTATTTATTAATATATTATTTATAATTTAATATGTAACTTTTGTAAATTATGATATATCGGCCGTATGGATACATGTTTCATCATATTCCGATTAGGCTGGAAAAAAAAAAGTTGAATAAATGGATTGTGTTTTACGTTATACGTGTCAAGCCTCAAAACTACCACCACTTACAACACCTTGTGTAATGTGGAATGTCTAGTTGTATACATCAAATAAATTTCAATGACGTATCCATCAATCATTTTAATTTTAAAAATGAACTCCATAGTTACTTATCTTTGTTGGCATTGATTATAATTGATAAAATATTTTCTTGACCCTCATATAAAATCATAAATATACATTAACTATTATTTTATATTTTTAAAATTACAAATGATAAGTGGAAATTAGCCTTATGTAAATAAGAGAAAGTAAAAAAAAAAAAGTCTAAAGGTAAAATAATTAAGTGCATTATTCTTTTAAAACTATCAACCCTTCAACTACTAAATTTAATTTAAAGTATTTTCTGATAATTTAGTAATCATGTGAGCTAATACACAAATTAAAGTAGGCAAAATGAATGCATAAATTGAAAAAATTATTTAAATTTTGTAATTAAATGGCACACACACACATATATATAACCACATTAATGGATAACGTGAATGACAAAGTTTATTTGAAATTAAATCATGCAAATTGTAATTAATAACTCTAAAATTAATCAAATATATTTTCGCCAATAATCTTCTTTGCTGAAGTGTAATTGTTACGATCTAGTTATAATAGTCCATGAAGAGCTTGAAAATTACGGCTTGTCACTCTCGTTGATCCATGCAGCTGTAAGATTAATCAGATATAAATCTCATATGTTAGAACACTTTTTTGACGTACTTAATACATGGGGTTGAATTAAAAAATTATTTTATCTTAAATAAATAAAATAAAATAATTTAAACTTATCAAATAATAGAAATTTAGGAGGATAAAATTTGGGTTGAATGTCTTTTCCTTTGTCCTTAAAAAAAATAAAATTAGATGATAATTAATTATATAAACATGCATCTATGGATACAACATATAAAAAAACTAACAATTTGTAGAAAATATGTTGTTCAAATTGTAATTAATAACAATACTTTATGCCTATATAATTATTTGATTGCATAACTTATACTAACCTAAGCAATTTTTCGCATGCTCGGTCCTTTGAACGAATGCATATATGTTCCCACTTCATATAGCGATTGTAGTTTGTGAAGGAGATACACATAAAAAATGAGAGAATAAAAAGGTTGGAAATTAGAAGTAGCTACTAACCTCTTGGAATTTTTTACAACTTCTTTGAATTCATCTGTGCTCTACCGATAATAATTGAGGAAAAGATGATACAAATAAAGATACGATTTTTCAATCTGTATCTAGACCTAATAAGATGATACAAATAAAAGAAATCAAAATGAATTATTGTAAATCTATATATACCTTGAAATAATAGTCCGACTAAAGATAACATAAATCTTTACATAAAGAAGAGAAACGGATCGATCAGTTTCTGCAAAACAAAAAAGAACCGGACAAAAAAAAAGAAATAGATTAACTCCTGCAAAACAAAAAAAAACGTATACGAAGGCCATTGCGAAAATCAATTCTTGCAAAGCTCAAATCAATAAAAATAAAATTGAAAGACGAAGCAACAAAAACAGGAGAGCCTAACACCTCCACCGGGGTCCCGTGGTGGCATGGTTCACCGTCTTAAAGAACCGGTATATAAAGAACCAGTATACCTCCGCGAAATCGATCAGCCGTTGTCACCCCGGACAAGTGTTTCACCGGAATCTTGGGCATTGACAGTGTTCGAAATATTTGGGAATCTTTGATGTTGTCGACTCCGGCCGGCTTTGATGTTGTACGTCAAGGCTTTGAGCCGTTTGAGGTAGGCGTATATAATTTGTAGAAAATATGTTGTTCAAATTGTAATTAATAACAATACTTTATGCCTATATAATTATTTGATTGCACAACTTCTACTAACCTAAGCAATTTTTCGCATGCTCGGTCCTTTGAACGAATGCATATATGTTCCCACTTCATATAGCGATTGTAGTTTGTGAAGGAAATACACATAAAAAATATGAGAGAATAAAAAGGTTGGAAATTAGAAGTAGCTACTAACCTCTTGGAATTTTTTACAACTTCTTTGAATTCATCTGTTCTCTACCGATATTAATTGAGGAAAAGATGATACAAATAAAGATACGATTTTTCAATCTGTATCTAGACCTAATAAGATGATACAAATAAAAGAAATCAAAATGAATTATTGTAAATCTATATATACCTTGAAATAATAGTCCGACTAAAGATAACATAAATCTTTACATAAAGAAGAGAAACGGATCGATCAGTTCCTGCAAAACAAAAAAGAACCGGACAAAAAAAAAAGAAATAGATTAACTCCTGCAAAACAAAAAAAACGTATACGAAGGCCATTGCGAAAATCAATTCTTGCAAAACTCAAATCAATAAAAATAAAATTGAAAGACGAAGCAACAAAAATAGGAGAGCCTAACACCTCCACCGGGATCCCGTGGTGGAATGGTTCACCGTCTTACAGAACCAGTATATAAAGAACCAGTATACCTCCGTGAAATCGATCAGCCGTTGTCACCCCGGACAAGTGTTTCACCGGAATCTTGGGCATTGACAGTGTTCGAAATATTTGGGAATCTTTGATGTTGTCGACTTGATATGCGATATATTCTATAGCGCATTTAGTAGTTTTTGTCATCATTTACATGTCATTGTGAGAGATATTTGTATGAACCTGGTGATTCGGAACCTGTTGAAGAAGTTGAAGAAATCATAGGATCATGCAAGTTATAGAAGAGTTGAAGCGAAGAAAGTCGGAAGCAGCTGGAATCAGGTGAACTGGCGCGCCCGCGCTGCTACTGACGCGCCCGCGCTGCTAGGAGGGAGTACCTGCGTCGCTGCCAGAGAGAAGAAGTAGAAGACACTCACTATTCCAGCTGAACTGGCGCGCCCGCGCTGCTACTGACGCGCCCGCGCTGCTAGGAGGGAGTACCTGCGTCGCTGCCAGAGAGAAGAAGTAGAAGACACTCACTGACGCGCCCGCGCTGATACATGGCGCGCCCGCGTCAGTCCCTGGAGACGGATTCTTATCCGATTTATCTCTATCTTATTAGTTTTTAATATTATATTTTTACGGGATTTTAAACCCTTTAAGTAGGATATATATTATTTCCCAACGGAAGTTTGGAGGATGGATGAGGTTATTTTCCAGAGACGTAATTTCCTTCCTTCATCTCACAAACCCTATGGAGAACTAACTCTTTTTTGTTACACTTGGTTCTTTGAAGCCTTCGATTGATTTGGTTGTGAGTATTCTACTCTTGTTCGTTCTTTGTTAATTGTTTCGATCTCCTGAACTTATTGCTTGATTGCTTATTATTGGTTAATCTGGATTGATCACCTAGGTTTATCGATACTAGTCATATTGCTAGGGTTTCCAATTCCAGGTTTGGGGTTGTAGATTCATTGTAGCAAACACAATCATCATACGCAGGTTGCTTGTGGTAGATTGTGAAGGAGATTCGATTACAGGCTATTTTAACGGGTTGTTAGAATCGCTTGTATCTCATTATAATTCATGTTTGAATGCTATCGCTTTATTATTCGGTGAAGGTTTTCCCTTGTAATTTGGTGATAAGTGCTTTTAGGACTGGTAGGACTAAAAGCTATTACACGATCTGAATTGAGAACAATTACTGGACATTAGAACTTGAGACTCATAGAATGCGATGATGAACCATCTCAATTGTTGTGCGGATAATTACCTGGTGTGATACTTTTCCATCATATATTCGCAACCTCTTATTGCAACTTGTTCGGTCACTATCGCTTACACACAAAACTCCCCCTTGAATCGGTTACTTTTGGGTAATATTACTTGCTCTTACAATTGATTCTGTTTCCCTGTGGGTTCGACCCTAACTTACCTACTATACTTGTTATAGTTTGCACCTTAGGAATTTACTTTGATTAGGCATAACGACCTTAGGCCTGTCACGACTCCGGCCGGCTTTGATGTTGTACGTCAAGGCTTTGAGCCGTTTGAGGTAGGCATATTGCCCCTCGGGTAGTTTATATGTAAAGAAATGTATGTTGTAATTACCCATTAATTAATTAGGCAAATTGTCTCTTCGGCAGGAAAATAAAGAGACTAATTAAATTTATGAGATTGTAACAGCTGATATAAAGGGGTGAATAAAGAGGTTAATTAATTACCCATTGATCATGCAAAATGTGTCTTGGTTTCAACCGGAAATAAAATGAAGGGACTGAATTTATGGGATTGTAACCGTCGATATCAATATCGAAAATAAAGGGAAAAAAAACAAATTGAATACATATTTAGGAAGGCTTGCACACAATTTTTCTTGTTTATTATAGATAACCTACTGCAATATTCATATCAATATAAAATAATTTATTACTGTATATTATAAAATAATTTCCTTGAATCGCAATTTTCATATTTATAAAATAAACAAACATTATACTCTTTTTTTATTCGAAAACAAACATTATACTCTAACGTACGTCTACGTAATTAGAGTAGAATAATTTTAATTACAGAATATTAAAATATCTTTCTTTTTTTTTTTTTGGAAAAAAAACCTGCAATAGTAAACCCAATTCAATATATACCATTAAAAACAAGATTTAAAATTTAAATATATCAATCGATTAAAAAGGAAAAATACCTGATTAGCGAAACCAACACCGAAGCCGAGCAACACCCTTCCGATGATAAGCATAGCGAGGCCAGGCCCCGACGCCTTCACCGCAGCTGCGTTGACGATGGCACCGATGCAGAATATCGCTCCTCCGTCCGATAAACATGGAGGTTCGACGGCCCCACCGCCTAGTAATAGGGCCGGCCACCAGCGACGAGAGCAGCGCAGCAAGATAGAGCGAGGAGGTGAAAAGTGTGAGGGTTTGACTGTCGTACTTGCAGTACTGGCTGGTGTCTCGCTCCGCCGCCGTCCCTTGCTTATTGTAAATCGACGGAAAGTAATCCCTCAGAAACGGAGTCATGGATGTGACTCCGCCAGTGATGCCGAGATCGTAACCAAATATCAGCCTGCCAGTAGCCCCGGCGATGCAACTGAAGATTGCGTGGCCAGTAAGCTTTCCCGGGTGGTACTGACCACTGGCTGGATTAGCCATGCTACCAATCGCCATTGTAGGATCGAGGATCGAAAATAATAGAAAAGTAATGGAAGGAGTTGAGTATCGATGGGATGTGAATATGGGATTTGATGAATTCGATGGGAGATTGTGAGGTTGAGCTATTGTTTTTATAGACGGGTTCTTTGATTTAGATAGTGTTAGAGAGAGTTATTCAATTTTTAATTTAAATTTCTTAATTCAATTTTTGAAAATCTACTTGCAGAACATAATTTTTAATTAAATTTCGGAATTCAATTCTACTTATCAAGTGCTTATTTCTCTTATCAGGAAGCTAAGTATATAATTTGTTTCATAAGATCTTATTATACTTTGTTGTTGATAATTTTATATTAAAATAATCAGTTTTTTTTTGTCCTGACTCGATCCTGAGGAGATAAAATTGTGGAATTCAATTCTACCTATCAAGTGTTTATTTCTCTTATCAAGTAGCTAAGTATAGTATTTGTTTCATAAGATCTTATAATACTTTGTTGTTGATAATTTTATATTAAAATAATCAGTTTTTTTTTCCGAGGCGATGAAATTGTTTGACGTAAAACTTAACCTATTCTTCTATCTTATATCGTTAGTTATAGAAAAAAATAAAAAAAAGTAAGATAATTTGTTTTACTTGAAACAATTTTATCCTTATACCTTATATCATTAGTTATAGAATAAAAAGAATAAAAAGTAAGATAGAAGAACATAAGGATATAGCCGGCCACGCCGGGGACAATTCGTCGCTTAGGCTCAGTAGCCTCCAATTAAGGGTGTGTTTGGACGATTAAAGAAGTTATTTTGATCGATTTCCGGGTATTAATATATTTTTATTTAATTATATGATTAATGACATTACAAATTTATGACCACATAAACAAAAGTTAATATGCCATGTTTCACGAAAGTTATAGCCTCAAAGAAGTACGTCTTGTAAGCCACTGTAACGAAACACATGGACCAAATTAAGACAAACACAGATCGATCAAAACGCATGGTTTTGCATTCTAACAACTATCCTGCAGGTTGAGATCAACCCTGCATGAAATTGACATTGTCGACCCTCTATCATTCGACCCATTTAACGCTTTTATACGATAGGATAACAAGGGGATTCGACGTTGGTGATGGACCAACATCGTGCCCAGCCATACAAATTAAGCAAGACCAGAGCTTGCATTGCTTCACAGATTGAAACAATACAGGTTGTGCCTTGGGTGATTGTAGTTGATCCATTGTCATTATCAATTCCAAGCACTGTAAAATTTACAGGGACAGTACTTATATACATGTTATGCACATATATATAATCTATATATAGTTACCATGGTCCTGTAATTTATACCGCATAGCAAATACATATATTATGACACATAATTAGTAATGTTTGTATTTCATTCATTCTTTTTCTTTTCTTTTTTTTTTTCTATTTTTTTAACTTAAAAATACAAATTAAAATAAACGCAGTTTGAAACCGCGTTTTTATCAAAAATTAATTATAAAACGCGGTTTCAAACCGCGTTTTTTTCGTTTGTTTTTATCCAACCCCCAGATGTTACTTCTTATGAATGAAACGCGGTCTCAGACCGCGTTTCTCTGCCAATCCTGCAAATTTTGAATATTTTTGTAAATATTTTCAAAGTGTGAATTTTTTCGTAAATTTTTATTTTTTCTTGAATATTTTGAAAATAAATTCAAATTATTTATTTTTAAATTTTTTTTTTGATATTTTAGATATTTTTAAATTTTATTAAAAATTACAAAAAATAGTAAAAATCAAATATTTTAGATCAAATATAGTATATAATTACAAGCGCTAGAACTTAAGAACCACGTCTTTAATTTTAGCATTTTAAAATTATCACAAAATTACCAAATCGTGATTTTTTAAATTTAAAAAATAGAAATTGACAAACCTGATTTGACCCGAAATCGAGCCAAACTCGAGTTCAAATCAACTCGGATCTACACGGGATCCGTTTTACGCGAAACCCGAAATGACCCGATCCGAACCCGACCCGACATGAACGACCCGATTGATAAGTCGATCTACTTGATAGGGATCTAGGTGGAGATTGTTCGTGCTTCACCTTGAATGTATTTATGCCTACCTTTGATTTATTTCACAAGACTATATAAATATAAAAATAATAGTAGTATTGTACTAAAAACACATTTAGGGGCATTTTAGTCTCACTTTCAAGTTAAATTATGGAAGTTTAAGGAAAATGGGAGGATGGGTGGTTACTTGTAAATAGTTTGTTATAAGTGGTGGTTAAGTGAAAGTTTTTTAATAAGGGGTGGTTAATTGAAAACAAAGGTGAATAAAGGGTGGGTTTATGCATTTTGGCCTAGATAATAATAAATAAAAACTATAAAACCAAATTTGGGGGCATTTTGATCTTTTACTTTTAAGTTGAATTTAAAGAAAAATGGTTAATTGCAAACAAAGGTGAATAAAGAGTGGTTAGGTGAATTTTTTTTAATAAGGGGTGGTTAATTACAAACAAAGGTGAATAAAGGGTGGTTAAGTGAAAATTTTTAAATAAGGGGTGGTTAATTGCAAACAAAGGTGAATAAAGGGTGGTTTTATGCATTTTCGCCTATTCATAAACTTGGTTAGAACCGGTCAGGATCCCGTGGAGTTGAACTCCGTGAAGTTGGTAGGATTACCCAATAGGAATGCATCGACCCTAAAAAATAAATTAAAAAATGGCTAAATGCATTTAAATCTCAACTATTTATTTAGAATTAAGTGGTTAGGATTTAACCAACTTCACATGAAGTTATTTTAGCAACTCCATGGGATCCAAAGTGGGTTAGAACATAATGGCCCCGTGAATTATTTGTTTGATAGATTACAGATCTACTGTATTTAATAAGACTAGAGTATGAAGCATTGACCAAATAGAAAATTTACTCTTTATGATGATATTATATACTGTACTTTTTTTTTAAATACCATGCAAAACCCTTACAGTAAACTAGTTGCACCAAAATTTTGTGCTGTGCCCAAAAAAAATGGTGAAAATTACTGTGTAGCAATACTCCATGGAAGCTGGTCGAAAAGCAAAGGTTATATACTCCGTATATTACAGCACTGAAGCCTGAAGGACTTGGATACTTTCATAACCATAGTCACTCTTTACTAAACTATCGAATATAGTTTATCAATATGAGTCACTCCAGAGAATTTCATCAATCCCTTTTGCTGGCCTTAGGGTGGAGATTCTTTGAAGAGAGCTAAAATTAATGGAGGGTGAGAAACTGAGAATGATTAATCGTCAGACTTTTTGCAACATCTATCTGTATCTCTCTCAGAAATCGGTATCTTACATGAGATTGTCGAAGGAGTCTATACTCTCACATTGTCAGAAAAGCCCATCAATAAACTAAAAGCAAAAATAGAAGAAATTCCGAAAATGTTATGTCTACCTACTGCACATTAATCTCTAATGTTCGGTTTGCCGCCCTGGCCTTGGGGACGGCTACTTGCAAGACACCATCCTTTACCTCTGCCTTAATCATCTCGTGTATGACGGTCTCTGGCAGCAGAACCCTGCTGTAGTATTTGCCATAGCTCTCAGCAGGCCACTCATCTTCCTGCACATCCTGATTAGTTTGGAGATCAACTTGCCCATCTTGGCTTCTACCTGGCACCTTCTCAGCCTCTACAACCAGTGTTTTCTCCTCAACCCACACCTTCACATCCTTCCTAGTCATACCTGGCATGTCAAACCTAATGTTATAGCCCGCCTCGCTTTCTTTGACAGCCCAGGGTGTCCTTCCACTTCTGTATCCATTAACCTCTGTGGCAGGAGCTGATGGCCAAGTAATACTACCATGGGCGAATGGATTCTGCACCATCCCCGCCATGGTGTCCATCATCTGCTGCACAGATCTTGCCGCTGGAAAACTATCCCACGGCACTGCAAAAAGATTAAGCCATACACATGTATAAGTAGTTTTTAAATTTCAATGGGATGAATTTACAACTAATAAGAGAGGGTGATCAAGGACTGAAACCAGAACTGGAGGTGTCTTAAAAAAAAACATAATCTAACAATGATTTGCAATTATTAACATTTGATATGCCATAGTAACAAACTTTGTCTATCGTCTATCATCTATCAAATGCAAATCCTTGTCTACCCTGTCATTGCTGGGGTTATTTCATGAACTTGAACCTTTCTTTGTAAGCTTACCTGCGGCAGCAAGAGCGATAGGCGAGTACTGCTCGACTACCTGATCTGAACTAAATTTAGAAGGGTATTCTTTGCATCTTTCAATGTGGTTTTTCAAGGCACTTGTCCCACTCTTTGGATCACAGCCAATATGCCTAGAACAGTATTTACAGACAGCCTTTTGCAACCCATCTTTCAGAATCTTGTCAAAATGAGCCCAGTATGGAGACCGTTTCCTTTTGCCTTTGTTTGCAGTTTCAACAGAAGGGAGGGTGTTGATCAGTTGGTGTGAGGCACCGTTGCACTCTGCTGGGGAAGAGGATGGAGTTGCTGAAGCGGGAGAGGTCTCAATTGGAGGGATTGGGGATAGGGGTTGATTCCAGATGTCATCCATCTAAAATCACATTCAATGAAATCACAATCCCATCTCAGTCAACATAAACAACTCAATTTCTCAGTCAATCAAGAGCACACAATTTCTCAATAATCAGCCAACGAAGCAACAAAGCAAAAAATCAATTCAGCAACAGAGAACAAGAGAATCTACGGACAAATTCAAGGATTTCGATCAACAACACAGCACTTATTAAATTCAGCAACAGCGAACAAGCGAAGACATGAAATCAATTTCTAGGTTTTCCAATCGAAATAACAAAATAGTCACAACATAGCTCTGTGGAATCAAACTTGCTCCGAATGAGAGTAAGAGACAGTTGTACCTTGTACTTGGTAAGGAACCGGTGAGGAACCTCCGGCAATGGCTATTTAAGGCGGAGCCGACCTTTCGAAATCAATTGAGTAATCTTTCAAGAGAACAAGTCTGAGTGCCGATCGAGAAGGAGGTTTGAAATTCAATGAGTCGGCAGTCGGAGAAGGGAGGCGGCGGCCGGAGGGGTTGAGAGGGAGAACACCGGGCGGCGGCCTGATTCCAGAGACGATGGGGAAGGGTTTTGGGGGCAAGTGGGGGGTAATAATGTCAATTGGAAAATTAAGGGGTGCATATCTGGCTATCCGAATCGGTTATCCTGTAAAGAATTCCAGACTTCCAGTCCAGACTCCACTCCAGTCCAGGAATTTCATATCCGAATCCGACCCGCAATAACAATATAATTTGTACTTTCATTGAATGTGTCACTGTGTGTCTGTGTCATCTTATCATTAATACTCCATCTACTCAGCAAAACATGTCATTTTACTGTTCACGTATGCAGAGATAAAAACTATATAAAATATCTTTTTTTTTAAATAATTTTTTTTAACAATTTTGTACTTATTATTAATAAGTACAAACTTGTTAAAAAATTTATAAAAAAATGAATATTTTATATAATTTTTTATCATTATAAAGAAAAGTGTGTGAGTGTGAATAGTAATAAGTACAAACTTGTTAAAAAATTTTATATAATTTTTTATCATTAATAAGTACAAGCTTGTTAAAAAATTTATAAAAAATGAATATTTTATATACTTTTGTACTAATAACAATATAATTTGTACTTTTTTGTTTGTTTAACCAATCACATTTGTGCATAATAAATGTGATGGGAGAGTAAAAGTTACTCCGTATTTGATGAGGTATTTAACTGTGGAAGTGATCTTTCTTAATCTTTGTGCAAATTTCTAAAACATCGTTTCATTCCGATCGGATGAAGTAATGATTTGTATCGATTTGTGTGTTGTTGATTTTTTTTAAAGATTTTGATTGGTTAAAAAATGTATTGTATTAGGTATTAAATATTAATAAAATTTATAAAAAAGTGAGTGGAATGATGATGTAGAATGAAGGGTGAGTGTCATTTTAGGGTTTTATTTTCCACCATGCCTGCACACGATACACACTCTCATTTTATAGGTTTTATATTAGTTTTCTTCTTTATTTAAAAAAAAACACACATTGGACACATGTCACTATCTTATTCCTCCATTCCATTTAGATCAAAAGTTCATATTTGTGTACAAGGTACACACTAAAGCGTACAAATGATCTACACTTTATGTAGGGGATCTACTCTCTCTCAATATAGTACTTTAAATGAAGTCTTTACAACCAATCACAAGTTGGTGTAGTGGTTGTGAGGCTACATCCCATGTCAAGAGGTTCGAAGTTCGAATCCTCTTGGAAACATGGAGTCGCTTGTGAGTGGGAGGGTCAACCCCTTAAATGGGTCATACAGTACTCGATCTAGATGTAGAGCGACTGAGTCGATCGAACTGGACTAAGATTAAGTCTTTACAAATGATAGTGGTCAAATTTAAAGGTAAATAAACTTGTAATTGGAGAAAATTTTTGAAGATTGGTGAAAATAAGCGAAGAAGTGTGCTGCTTCATTTCCATGATCGATGGCGAACAAAAAACTCTAATTGTAAACACGGATTAATCGTGCAAATCTCAACAACTTTTAACGCCTCTATGACACACCATATATTTTCTTTTCTTTTTTAAGTTGGTAAATTATCGACAGATGGTACCAATGTAACGTGTATATATAGCAGAATTCCTTCTTGATCTTGAACAATATATATATACACATCACCCTTATGCCACAGCATACATTATCGCATCCAAAAAAGCATTGCAATTGATCTTGATAAACCCAGATGGTGAGACACTTCATTTAGGTAGCTAGGAACACAAGGAGCTATCAACTGAATTTGATCTCCTCGGTGTACCAATCAATGGCACTAATCCACTTAATTCACCAAGTGATAGCATTCAAGTGTTTTTTCGTACAAAAAATTATACTGTAAAAAGTTGAGCAATCGATCAATATATTAAAGTGTTCGTACTTTCAAAGTTTCAACAGTCAAAAGTGTTCCTACTTTCAATGAAATTAAATGTGGCGTTTGATTTAGATGACATCGACCTATGCCGGGTAGTGGTGGCTATTGGCTCCAACAAGATCAGATTGCAGGCCAGCTCCCAGTAGATGGTGACGTAGTGGCCCGGGCCGGGTTGTCTTGGCGTTGATGTAGCTCGTGTACTCGAACAATGCAGGCGTCTGAGTACTCGCGAAGGAGGGCGGAGGAGCCTTCCACGGCTCGCTGGATGAAGTGATGAAGATGGGTCTAATTGAGCAGCCCACAATCATAATCGGCCATCTTGAGTATGACTCCATTGAGATAAGACGCCAAAACGGTGTCTCTCAGACGTTGTACGACCTTCCAACTTGACAACTCTATGGACCCCACAGTGTATGCTATGAGTCGAATCGCTCTCCACTTCCTCTCTTTTGCATATTGGTCCAAGCCCATCTTGATCCTTTGGTACTCCTTTTCTTCGTCATCTCCATCTTTTCGAGCCAGCATGGCTCGACCCAAGCAGCGGCCTAGGATAACCCTATCCTCGAGGGACGAGCAAGCATGCACACTGACCAAGATCCGGGGTCATTGGGTGGAAGGCATCACCAGCCACACACACGTTGCCCCTTGTTATTTGGTAGGATGAAATGTCGTGTGTTTCACCTCGTCAAAGATAAAGATTCCCAAACTAATACACCAACTAGTAAACTAGTATAACGGATAAGTAAGAGGTCGAACCTACAGAGAGAATACATTTTCTGTCTACTCAAATTGCTATCAAAGTAATGAAATTGAAGGTAATTGAGATTATTAAAGTAACCAAAGAAAGTAAAAGTAGGAATGGTGATTGATTGATAACAATAAGGATGAAGTAGTTTCACCTACAAATTCTCAACAATAGTTGGTTTATTGAACTTTGGCTCTCTTTCTAGTTATTCTAATTATTTGGATTAATCCGACTTTGGTTTATATGGATTGACACTCTTCGTAGAGATGACAATCCCTTATATCTATAGGCAAAACCCTAACCTTGCAGGATTTAACATACAAACAACACAAATTCCCAAAGTTCTAGCCAGAAAGGTCGCTCAAACTGTCATTACCCTACACAATCAAGACCATCCTCGCGGAATCACTTGCTTGTGGTTGCTACGAAAGACACAATAACTCTCGCGAAACAATTGAAACCCTAGCACGATGCAATTCTAACAAGGATGTGAATCAAAGTAGAATCAACAACACAAAAACAGCGCAAAGGTAATGAATTAAATCATTGGAATAACATAGAATTCAAGTCTCACAAATCAACCAACCATGTCTCCAAATTGTAGGCGAAACTAAAGAGATTTAGTGAGTCATACCAAAGTAGAAAACCTCCATTCTTCTCTACATAATTGTCTAATGAATGAATAATGAAAAGAATAGTCTTTACAGGCTCAAAACCAACCCTTGAAAACCATAGGAAAAGATAGATAACAGTTCCCATAAAAATAAACTCGGGCGTATCGCAAAATCTGAATCTAAGAGGACAGCGGGCGCCGTCCGTACATCTTGACAACATCGACAGACTGAACTTGTAACACACTTTCCGGAGTCATCCTTCGTTCGATTGATGCATATGAATATGCGTTGGAAAGCTCTTTTCAAGCAATACGATTCTCATGAAGGCCTCAGGAGCTAATTCCAACTTATCAGAACCTCAAAGATGTGATTTCTCCATGTTCTCCATTTCCGCTCTTGTTCCTTAGCTCTTCTTTTGTCCATTCGCTCCGAGTTTTCTCCACCTTTCGAGTCCAAATCATAAGACCTACAAATAAACACTAAAAACCAGAGATTCCGAACTCCGAATACCAAATGATCAAAAATGCAAATTAGCTATAAAACACGCAAGAAACTAACTCTAAATGTATCTAAAACCATTTATAATGCCTATCTAAAATATGTATTATCATTATTTCTCCCCAAAGGACCTCCCATGGGTACCTTGACACGAGTGGAGAGCATATGATGTCGTTCGGGTTGGTCTGCTCCACAAACTGTCTTGCATCTTCGGACCCCTTACCAAGCTTGCTTAGCACAAACTGCTTCAACTTCTCAGGGCTTCGCTCATCCACTTGTGATTCCTCTACAGTGTTGGTTTTCATTTAATTATTTGCAAATTTAATTAATTTGCTCAATCGATCAGTATATTCAATCTAAAGCAGGTGATAGTATGTGTTATGATATGTATTGACAAATCTAGGGATAAAGTAAGAATGTACCGGTGTATCGAGAAGGGGTGAAGGTGAGGAACCAATATAGGTTGTTGTCGTTGATGGGTACGATCCCATATTTGACACCATCCCCCATGAACTGCTTAATTCTTGGTTCAACTGGGGTCCTTAAAAACCCTCTTACTGTAGAATATGGAT
This sequence comes from Persicaria tinctoria, assembly GCA_037127255.1. Taxonomy (NCBI): domain Eukaryota; kingdom Viridiplantae; phylum Streptophyta; class Magnoliopsida; order Caryophyllales; family Polygonaceae; genus Persicaria; species Persicaria tinctoria. The sequence continues at coordinate 62,540,925 of JBANSL010000015.1, read as the reverse complement.
CTCATATATGTACATATATATATATATATGTACATACATATGTACATATACATGTGTGCGTGTGCGTGTGTGTATGTGTGTGTGTGTGTATATATATATATATATATATATATATATATATATATATATATATATATATATATATATATATATATATATATATATATATATATATATAAATTTTTATTATTATTTAATATTTTATTGTTTTTACCTTTAAGTTTTATATTTTAGTTTTTACTTTATATTTTGTGTTTTGATTTTGACCTAAATTGGTCATTTCTATTGTTTCTAGTCTCTTCGTTAGTTCGTTCAAACAGACAAACACAAATTGGTACTGTTTTGATTTTGACCTAAATTGGTCATTTCTACTGTTTTGTTTTTTTATTATAATGTTTTATTGGTTGTGAACTTGGTTTATTTGAACTTTTAACATGTGGTAACCATATTATTTTTTGTAACCATATTTTTTTGTTCGATAACTTTGATGGATACCGGACGGTAGCCAAGGGTTTTCAAAAAAACAAAAACATAATTACAACATGGTAACCATGGTAATGTACTGATTGTAACCACAAGTCGTAGTTACCACATATGTGGTAACCACGACTTGTGGTTGGTACTAGGGTTGGGGAAAAATTCACATGAAAAACAAAACCAACATGTACCAACCGAACCAATATAATTGGTTCAGTATACCGAATCAAGTTCCAAAACTTGGTACGGTAATGGTAATGAAAATGAAAAAGTTGGTATTACCATTACCAACCAATTTGAAATTGGTTGTTACGGCAATACTAACCAATTCCTACCGAACCAATTATATCTATTTTTATTTTTTTAATTTATTTTGTAATTGTTTTAAGTTTTTGTTAGGAATTAGTATAATAGGGATAATACATGTAATTAGTAGAAAGTTGGACTTGGAATTATAAATACCTACAATGTGTATTGTACCGGGCATCAATGAATGAATTCCAATTACAATTCCTATCTTCTTCATCTATCGATCTCTCTCTCTAACATATGTGTACATTCGAACTCAAGACCTTTATTTACCCCACTCCACCCTCTAACCAGTTGTTTTGTATCTTAATCACCCTTTTTTACTATATGTATAAAAAATAATTTTTATTTTTATTTTTTAAATTTTCAGGGGGCTCGAGCCACCGCATGCCCCCCGCCTCTGCCCGGTGTATGTACATATGTGCATATGTATGTATATGTGTTCATATGTGTATGTATGTGTTCTCGGTGCTGGCTTCACAAATCCATTGCATTTGCCCTTTGCCATATCCATCTTAATCTATTGACTTTAAGGTCATTGCTATCCTGGAGGGGCGGCGGCGGCAACAGGTTGCACTACGCCATTTTGACACTCGGGCGACGGACTTATTCCGTCACCTTAAGAACAATATGGTCGCTTGAGGCGACGACTTTGACAACATCCGTCACTTCAATCTTTTCAGGCGGCGACATCATTTTTACCCCACCCCTACATATTCAAGCGACCCAATCATCAAGTCCGTCGCTTGATTAATTATTTATAATGAAAATCTACAAATATAAAAAACAATAATAATAACTAAAATCTATATATATATATATATATATATATATCATATTTTTTTTAGTGTCATTTATCCAAAATCATTAATTCAATTTCATCATATTTGGTATTAGCCAATTAGCAAAACCAATAAAAAAGAACAGGTAAACAACAAAATAAAATTTAATTATTCATTCGCCCAGTTTATACCATCATACAATATAGAATTTAATCACCTGAACAAACAAAACTCAATTGAAAGTGAACAATATTCAATCAAAGAAAAAGGTTCCCAAAAACTAACATTCAATTCCAAAAAAACTTCAACACAACTGCTCGAGGCTCAAGGAACTCCGGAATGCAGGAGGTCTCGTTTGGCCTCGCCAGTGCTCGGTGCGGATTCGGGATTGCAAACGCCGGCTCAGACGAGGGCGGGGAATGGGTACGTTTTCAGATCTGATCCGCGCAAATACGAGAGAACAATTATCGTGGTGTTCCCGTTGGCGGTGAAACCCTTCTCGGTACTGCTAAATCTGAGGCGGAGTAGCTTCGTTCCTCAACAAGGGGTTGCTAGATCTGAGGAGGGGATAGTGACATCTCTCACCGGAGGCGACCTAAGGAGCGGAAGAAGCTAGCGGCAGCGATGTCGGAGCAAAGGAAGCTGGCGGGGAAGCGAGATGAGCCTGCGGGCCGGGGAGGACTGCAAATCGAGAAGATCCATGGAGATTGGAGAGAGAGGCGGGGAAGGAGTAGATTGGGGAGAAGCTGAGGAGAAGAGGAAGGTGAGGCGTTATTTCCTCAAAAACGGAGTAGACAGAGAGGGATAAATGGAGCTCTGTTAAATATTTTCAATTTGATTTTGAATCCCCGCCTCAATTTGCCGCTTCATCATTTTGAATTTTCGGATGCCGCTTCAATTTCATTTTCATTTTTGTTAATTAATTCAATCCCGCTTTTATTTATCGCCTCAACTCTCGACTGTTTTTTTTTTTTTGGTCTTCTAGCCTATACTTTTACTTTTATTAACTTTTCCCCTTTTGTTTTAATTAATTAACTCCATTGAGGCGATTGTAATTTTTCATCTTATACATCAAAAAAAAAATTAATAAAAAATTAATAGTTTTATAGAGTTTAATAAAAAAATATTCAATAAAATATTTTAAAACATTTTTGTATAAAAATCAATATAGTAGTTATTATGTATTTGTTTAAAACATTTTTGTATAAAAATCAATAAAATATTTTAAAACATTTTAGAATATTTTAAAAAATATTCAATAAAATACTTTTATAGATTTTTAAAAAAATTGTATAAAAATTAATAAAAAAATTAAATATTTTAAATACTAAAATATTCAATTTTTTCTTGTATAAAAATCAATATAATATTAGCTTATACTATTAAAATAAAAAATATTTTTAAAAAAGTTATTTTCCTAGAAAATGAAACTTTTTTTTGGACTAAATCAAACTCAATAGGTTTGAAAACATCTATATCTATATAATATTTTAAAACAGAAGACATTGTTGACGTGTCATCCTCCCCTTAATTGTAGCATTTTTTCCAATTATAATTAAGTAACTTTTAAATCAATTTTTATATTTAAGATTTTTACCTATTTACTAACAATCTATATAATACTTTAAAATAGAAGACATTGTTGACGTGTCATCCTTCCCTTAATTGTAGCATTTTTTTCCAATTATAATTAAGTAACTTTTAAATCAATTTTTATATTTAAGATTTTTACCTATTTACTAACAATCTATATCTATCTAATACTACCTCCGTTCCATAATACATGTCCTTTCACTTTTGGGCACGTTTTTTAAGGAGCGAAAAACTCTATAAAATATTATTTTTTTAATTAATTTTTTTATATAATTTGATACTTGTTACTAATAAGCATCAAATTATATAAAAAAATTAATTAAAAAAATAATATTTTATAGAGTTTTTCGCTCCTTAAAAAACGTGCCCAAAACCAAAAGGACATCTATTGTGGAACGGAGGGAGTATCTAATATAATACTAAAACAGATCCGAAAGGGACACATGGCGGCCTCACGTTGAAAGTGTCACGTGGCAGCCATTCGCTTAACATACCCCCATATATATTTAAAATAAATATATTTAAAATCATTTTTTATTAATTAAAATATTGAATTTGTTGACCAAATCATAACAACATCTCCACATTTGCAAATTACTTTTTATCCAACATTTTTTAAAGCCAGAAAATAATAAATTAATATATTATTAATAAATTTAAATTAATTTATCCAAAACTTTTAACTAATGATTTGAAAACACATAACAACAAGATTTGTTTAATTAATAATATTTAAACGTTGTTTATATTTTCTTCTTTTATTTTACTAATGTTGTTTTATCTAGAGTAATTTTTGTACATATAATCAATAATGAATGATCTTTATTACAGTGAGGAACTAGCAAACTCTATAAGATTAGAAGATAATTATATATAAAAAAAAGAGTAGAAACAATATTTGCATATAAAAATAAAACAATAATGTGTATTTTTTTGGAATAAATTTTTTTAAAACTTATGAATTAATTTAAAGTTAAATAATCAGATTTACTATACTATTACAAGCATGTAGAAGGCAAACATGCAATATTTGGTGTGTGGTGAAACTGATGAGGATTATTTAGCTGAAGAAGTAAGGAAGATGGAGATAAAGAGGATTATAGGTGAAATATAATAACCTGTATATATTAAATACAATATGGAAGTGATGAAGAGGATGGTGAAAATCAAGACAAGAATGAGAAATGACAATATCAATCGAAACAATAATGGTTAATAATCAAGATATGAAAATAGATTGTCTAAAAATCAAGACAAGATTGTCTAATATTTTCTGAATTTAAAATTTATAAAAGTATGTCACAAGATCACAAGTTAGAAAAACCAATTATATCATATACATATTGATTATAATGTGTTCATATACTCCCGTGCCTCAGGCACGGGTACTGTACTAGTAATACTTTAAAACAGGAGACATTGTTGACGTGTCATCCTCCCCTTAATTGTAGCATTTTTTTCCAATCTATATAATACTTTAAAACAGAAGACATTGTTGACGTGTCATCCTCCCATTAATTGTAGCATTTTTTTTCCAATTATAATTAAGTAACTTTTAAATCAATTTTTATATTTAAGATTTTTACCTATTTACTAACAATTGAGTTTAATTTAAAACATTCAATTAAATATAATGTCTACTATTAATTTCTCTTATTATTTCTTTTTCTTTTTCTCTTTGTCTCTTTCGCACATTTACATTTTCTCATTTTTATTTTTTACCCATTTACTAACCAATGGGTTTAATTCAAAATATTGAATTAAATCCAATGTCTACTATTCATATATATATATATATATATATATATATATATATATATATATATATATTATATATATATATAATAATAATAATCTATATGAATATAATATTTATATTAAAAAACCTTTTTGATGAAGCCTAACTTTATGGTAAATATTTTTACCATTTTCTGAAAGATTTCAAGCCTACCTTCATTATTTTATCCAAACTTTTATTAATATTTTATAATATTAATTTATTATGTTGTTAAAAATTTATTTATTAAAAATCGCGTCATGGCGTGAGAATTGTACTAGTTTTTGTTAAAACAAAATCTCTTCTATAAATAATACTTTAATTGAATTTTTTTAGTAGTTATTATGTATTTGTTGATATTTTTCTTTTTTCTTTTTAAAGGGTTATTGATTCCGTCGCCCCAATAAATTCAGGCGACGGACTATATATAATTCCGTCGCCCCAATGAGTGTTAGAAAACCACAGTCCACTTCCACATTCCAGCGACGGCTCATATATATATCCGTCGCCCCAATATACTCTAGCGACGAAATAGCTCTGATTCCGTCGCCCGAGAGCTGTGCCTCGTTGAGTTACAACTGGCTCGCCCACGCGCGACGGCTCATGTTTTCTTCGTCGCGAGAACGTTATTCAGGCGACGAAAAATTTGTTGCCCGTCGCCCGAATGTAAATCTGGCGTAGTGTTGGCGCGGCGTACGAAGCCACGCAACAGCTGCTGCACCTCTTCAGCAATGGGAGGCCATGGTTCCATCAACGTCCCTGACAACGGGTTCTCCTTCCCGCACTACATGCCCTCCCCTGCTCCAAACTTATTTGACGAAGAGCGTGAGCGCTCTGAGAAAGCCGTTGTTGGCTGGGTAAAGATCAAGGCAGCAATGCGATGGGGAATCTTCATCCGTAAAAAGGCACCAGAGAGGAGAGCACAACTTATCGAGTTGGAAAATTGAATCATTATATTCAACAAGAAGTCACATGACACATAACTTGACATCGGAGGTGTCGGTAAAGCTGGTTTAATTTACTATGTGGTTATAAGTAGACAAGAGGAATCTGCTATTGTACAGTCACCTGTACAGGTATCTATTTCTCTTATTGTAGATTCAAGATCGACTTCCTACCTCTCAGATCGGAGGTAAGAAGTTAGGGTTTGAGAGCAAACTACCAAGATGAACCGTAAAGGAAAGCGACACAGCAGATTTACGTGGTTCGATCCGAAGATCTACTCCACGGGGCCTCAGCAGGGAGGCACCGAGTCAAATCCACTAAGTACTAATCGGTATTACAGAGTATGGTTGCAGGTGAACCAATATTAGTCAAGGCAAGCAAGAATAGAGCAAGATACAAGAGGAAAGTGAAGAAGTAAAGCAAGAAAAGGTAGAACACTCCCCAGATCTGAAGAACATGTCAGATCTGTGCGAATGAGCTCGTCGGAGAAGAAGGACTTCGCTGAAGGAGGTGCAGACGCCTTGTTCTTCCTTGCTGTGGACGAGATCTAAGGTCTCGCAAGGAGATTTGCCTTAGAAGTCGCCGGATCTTCACGAACGCCGCCGAGGAGCACCAGGAAACCCTAGCTCCCAGAGTCTCTCTCTCTCTCTTTCTCTCTCTGCTTTGGCGGAACTGGATCAGGTTAAGAGAAAACCCTAGAGCCGCTTCAGCTATATAGGCGGAGCTAATAACCAAAACGCAGCGTCGATGAACTGGAGCGAGCTCAAGGAACCTGGGCTTCAAGTGGAGCTGGCTTGGGCTTCTCTAGAAATGGGCTCGAGAGAATAGGCCCAATCCGGATGAGCTAAATGATCCATCATACATATTATACTACACATAACATATACTTTAACATATATGTGAGCATAGTATATTAACTACACTTCTAACATATAGTCATAGCATATAATATATGTGTATAATATATATTAGTATCTTGTTAGTTAATCTTGCCTACGTCTTAAACCGATATTAGTTAATCTACTATCCTATACTCCTAGATCAAATATGCTTAAGATTAAAAAGACATAATACTTATCATAGTTCCCTTTTTCTGGTGAACTAGATGCCAGTTTAGTATGGTGGCGTTCATGTGAAATAGTTTCTGGTTTTTAGTTTCAACTCGTGTGTACTTTTTATTTACCGTGTATTTTGTTACCCAATGAAATGTAACTAATATCTGACATTTCCTGCGTATATTTTATTTCACAACGGGAGTTATTATTTTGTATTGTTGAACATTCAATTCAAGCCGTGCGTAGCACGGCCACTCACCTAGTGTGTGTATATATATATATATATATATATATATATATATATATATATATATAGGGTCGCGCTTCGGTGAAAACTAATCTTATGATAGAAACCGTGAGGACTAATTTAATTGGTTGAGGATAATAAGACACGTGGACTGTTTAATTAAAAAAAACACGCGCGACGCGCTATTGCTACGGAGTACTCCGTACAAAATAAATGCCGCCAGTAAAGAGAGTCGAAACTAGGGATGCACGTTGCCTCCATCATTACCAAAAAAAGTAATACTCCGTACTGTCTCAATTAGGCTAGAAAATTTGTACTCCGTATGAATTAGTATTTGAATCTGTTTAACTTACTTATATTGGTTTTTTAACATACGTATCAATTAGGGGATGAATCCCCGTTAAAAAAATTGTTTGTTTAAGATTTTTTTTCTAGAAACATGAAAAATTATAGTTTACTTCATAAAAATTTTAATCTATATTTTTTTTATAATTTTTATAATTATGGGTTCAAAATTTAAAAATCGTAAACCTATATAATAAAACTTTGAACTTTCCATTTTATAATTGCGGAATAAAAATTTTAAAAATTTGAACCTACTCTTTTATAATTGAGATATAAAGATGTTTGAAAATATGTTATCTTTTTATTGTATTTTGATATATAATTGATTATAAAGCCAACCTAGATAAAGATTTTGAACTTACAATTTAATAATCTTGACCTAACGTAATAAAATTTTAAACCCGACGTCATAAAACTCTTGAACTTAACAGTAGGTTCAAGATTTTATAATGGTAGGTTTAAGATTTTATAACGGTGGATTCAATATTTTTTTTTGTGTCTATAGTGTCTTGAACCTACTTAATATATAAAAAAAATTAACCTATATGTTTTTTTTAATTATGAGTTCAAGATTTTAAAAATGGTGTTTGCCTTTTGAAACTTTATTTAAAGTAGGTTCAAGATTTTTAAATCTTGAACCCATAGTTATATATAGCCCTAAAGTGATAACTTGATGCATTACATTTCATGTTGGTTTATTAAGTAGGTTCAATTTTTTATGATGGTGTATTGCATTCATTTAGAATAGGTTCAAGATTTTTAAATCTTGAACTCATAGTTATGTATAGTTCTAAAGTGATATCTCGACTCCTTACATTTCATGTTGATTTATTAAGTAGGTTCAAGTTTTTTTCATGGTGTATTGACTCCAAATAAAGTAGGTTCAAGAATTTTAAATCTTGAACTCATAGCTATATATAGCCCAAAGTGACATCTTGTTGTCTTACATTTCATGTTGGTTTATTAAGTAGGTTCAAAAAAATTTTTCATGGTGCATTGCCTTCATTTAAAGTAGGTTCAAGATTTTTAAATCATGAACTCATAGTTATATTTAGTCCTAAAGTCACATCTTGCTACCTGATATTTCATGTCGATTTATTAAGTAGGTTCAAGCTTTTTTCACGATGTATTGCCTCCATATAGAATAGATTCAAGATTTTTAAATCTTGAACCCATAGTTATATATAGCCTAAAGTGACATCTTAGTGCATCACATTTAGTGTTGGCCTATTAAGTAAGTTCAAGCTTTTTTCATGGTGTATTGCCTCCATTTAAAGTAGATTCAATATTTTAAATCTTGAATCCATATAGTTATATCTATAGCCTTAAAATGACATCTTGTTGTCTAACATTTCATGTTGATTTATTAAATAAGTTCAAGTTTTTTCATGGTGTATTGTCCCCGTATAAACTAGGTTCAAGATTTTTAAATCTTGAGCCTATAGTTATATATAGCCTAAAGTGACATCTTGATGTCTTATATTTCATGTTAGTTTATTAAGCAGGTTCAAGTTTTTTTCCATAGTGTATTATTGTCTTTTTGCCTCCATTTAAAGTAGGTTCAAGATTTCTAAATCTTGAACTTATAGTTATATATAGCCTAAAATGACATTTTGATGCCTTACATTTTATGTTAATTTATTGAGTAGGTTCAAGTTTTTTTCCATAGTGTATTGCCTCTATTTAAAGTAGGAGGAAGATTAACCCATAATATAGCCCTAAAGTGAACTTTAGTTATAAAATCTTGAACTAGTTATAAAAATCTTTAACCTACTATTATGAAATCTTAATCCTACCATTATAAAAAATTATTGAATTTATAATTAGAAAATCCTGAACTTATTGTTGTAAAATCTTGACCCTTAATAAAATCTTAAAACTATAGATGTTTGAATCATATGTTATAAATATTTTTATATGGTCAAAATGAATTTCAAAAGTAATGTAATGAATTTTGAAAATAGTACAAGATTTATAATTGCAAGTTCAAAATTTTATAATTATAACCATATGTTCTAGATTTTATACTCACAAATATTTCAAGATTTCATAACTATAGGTCTAATATATTTTTAACTATAAGTTCAAATACACACTATAGGTCTAATATATTTTATAATTATAAATTCAAAATTTTATAATTATAAATTCAAAATTTGGCGATTTATAATAACTAATGAAACTTTGGGTTAATTTTCATAAATATAAAAACTAAAACATGGGCATAAGTGGTAAGAACCCAAAAGTATGGGAGTAGAAACATATTTTGTCCTCCTTCTCCCCCAACCCGACAGTGCTGTGTCCCAACCCTCTCCGGTGAGCTCCGAAGGAATTCCGATTACTTGGTGAGCTCCGAAGGCAACGCGGCGACATGACAGAACGATGGCTATATCTCCATGAGGCGGAGGCGTTCCCCCTGATGGCTTCAAGTGATCGCAGCAGCGGTGAAGAGCGGTGGTCGATGGTGGCGCCGGCAACGAAAATTCCAAAATTGGGGCTTTTTAATTAGGGATGTTTTTGTGAGATTTGTTTTGATATGATTGATCATGGATGTGTTTAGAACATGTTGGAGTAGGTTTGGAGCCCAGATATTCGGTGGAATGGTGGTATGAACTCCGAGAAAGTTTACGGATTTCGATCGTCGTCGACACCTTAACCACCGCCTGACGCCATTCTCGGACCCGCCGGACCTCTATGAAGTCGTTCCGAGCGCTGAAATGCCTGCTTGTCACCGTCGAAGAGCTTTCCTGTATATGTTTCATACAAAATATCAAGAAATTGGGTTTTCGAACAGGACATCGCTCTTCTTCGATAGAGACAATGGGACATCTGGGCTGAATTGAGACGATGGAACATCTGGGAGGTTGAGCAGAACACCGTTCTTCTTCGTTCGACGCCTCTCTTTGACTGGAATGTGTATGGAAGGGAAAACATAGAGATAATTTTTTTTTAGTTTACCCGCGTCCCTTTTTTTTCCCTTCAATTTCAACCAATCAGATTGGTCATCACGGTTTCTACCCTAATTTTTGGTTTTTACCGAATCGACCGTATATATACTTATGTGTATATATGTATATTTGTATATATTTAATGTTTTATTGTTTTTACCTTTAAATTTTAAGTTTTTATTTTATATTTTTTGTTTTGATTTTGACATAAATTGGTCATTTCTATTGTTTCTAGTCTCTTCGTTAGTTCATTCAAACAAACAAAACACAAAGGGGAATCAAGCGACACTGCGGCATTTTAGCCCCAAGCTGCCTCATTGAGTTGAATCAGACTACTTGTGTTGATTTGGTTTTTTCTTTTATTTCACTCATTGGGTACCCGCTCGACCCGCATCACCCGCACGGGTCAGATGTGAGTGAAGAAATTTACGGGTGATGGATGAAGCGGGTGAAATTTTTTACCCACGGAGCGGAGAATGGAGTGACTTCATTCACCCTAACCTGCCCCATTTCCACCCCTACTTAGATGCAATAATTAAAGAGATTAATTGCATGCAGAAGCAAAGTATCAATTGCAGAAGAATTGGTGAACAGGCTGGCTCTCCCAATGAATCGGCAAGGTGGAATAAAAGCCATAAATGGACAGGGAAGATTGATGCACTCATACACACTCAAATCCATATATATGGAAAAAAGGTGCAAACATGAGCCCGATCTGAAATCCAAATCAACACCAAATTAAGTGTCAAGAAGAGCTAACAAGACAATTTAAAAAAAAAAAACAGATTTAATCTTTATAAAATTCTGATTGTTTATGTTGGTTCATTATGTTGGTTCATTAATGGCTTGAACGTGATATCTCACCGTCTGTTGATTGTAACCGAATTTTGGAAAAGAGAATCTCAAAAACAGATTGAACAACTTGTGTTTTCTGTCACTGAATCGGGAAAATCTAGTTCAATATAGCTTCGCGTGCGATACGCGTGCTAAATTTTACAAAAGAAAGAGTGGAGGACGGAACGGCGTCGTTTGTACTTGGCGGGAAGCTGAGACAAATTTCATCTCCTACCTCCAACAGACAAACACCGTCTCTGATTATAAAATATATGTAAAAATAATTTGATTAATAATTGTAATATATGATTTTGGCTTGGAATCTAAACTCTGTTTTCATGGTGACAGGTACGTTCATTGACGGATCTAGTGTTTTCATGGTGACAGGTACGTTCCATGAATGGATAAAAGCACGGGCCTGTACTTAGGGACGGACAGACCCAGGGGTGAGCTGGGCTTTGCTGCATCCCACCCCAAAAATTTAGAACTTATATAATTAATAGTAGTAGATATCAAAAACTGATCACTCTTATAATAGCTTGTCAACACGGGTGATCAGTTTTTGAGCCGCCCATATGATCCCTTTAATGTGTGTACGAGCCCCACTGAGGCCATTCTATGCTCTGACTCGTTCCAGAGCATGTATGCGCAGATGCTTTGCGGCCTCTATGAGCGGGACAGCGTGCTCAGATTAGGGGCAGTTTTTGCTTCTGGGCTCCTTCGAGCCATCCGATTCCTCGAAATCAATTGGCCTGAGCTGGCCCGTGATATCGAGACCGGCACCCTCAGCGACAGGATTATGGACCCGGCAATCAAATCGTGCATGGCCCGGGTTGTGAGGCTGGACCCGGACCTCGCTAAGTTGATTGTGTCCGAGTGCTCCAAGGATTGGGACGGGGTCTTGACCCGGATCTGGCCCAACACGAAGTACGTGGACGTAATTGTCACCGGCACCATGGCCCAGTATATACCCATGCTCGACTATTACAGCGGAGGCCTCCCACTCGCGTGCACCATGTACGCGTCATCGGAGTGTTACTTTGGCCTGAACCTGAGGCCAATCTGCAAGCCCTCGGAGGTGTCGTACACCATCATGCCAAACATGGCATATTTCGAGTTTCTTCCACTAGACCAGCCTGCCGGGCCGGGGCCGGCCCAACCCAAGCTGATCGACATGGTCGACGTGGAGGTCGGGAAAGAGTATGAGTTGGTAATAACGACCTACTCGGGCCTGTGCAGATACCGGGTTGGGGACATCATTCGGGTAAGCGGCTTCCATAATGCCGCGCCTCAATTCCAATTTGTCCGCCGAAAAAATGTTCTGCTTTCGATAGACTCGGAAAAAACTGATGAGGTAGAGCTACAGAATGCCGTGGGGGCTGCATCGGAGCTGCTCCGGGCCTACAGCACAAGCGTGGCGGAATACACAAGCTTTGTTGACTCACGGACCATACCAGGCCACTATGTGATATACTGGGACCTCATGGCCAAGGAGTCAAACAGCTCATTGCCGGGCCACGTGCTGGAGGCATGCTGCTTGGCGATGGAGGAGTCGTTGAACTCCGTCTATAGGCAGGGCCGGGTCGACCGGGCCCCTCGATATCCGGGTCGTCCGGTCCGGTACCTTTGAGAAGCTCATGGATTACGCGATCTCGCGCGGCGCGTCTTTCAACCAGTATAAGGTGCCGAGGTGCGTGAACTTCACGCCCATCATGGAGCTATTGGACTCGGGCGTCGTGTCCGCGCATTTTAGCCCCAAGCTGCCTCATTGGACTCCGGAGCGCCGTAGGTGAAGGTTAACTAAGTCATTAAGGGCATGTTTGGCATGCCATTTTTTTAATCTAGCTTAAGATTATAATTTAGATAAAAAAATTGATCTAGATTAAAATTTTGATCTTTGTGTGGAGATTAAATAGATTAAAATCTTGTTTGGCATGACTAGTGATTATCCAAGCTTTTTGGAGATGAAAGTGTAAAATTACCAAAATGGGTATAATAAATAGATGAAAGAAAACAATTACACTATTTTATTTGATGCATGACTTTACATCCCAATCATATTTGACCTGGGCTATAAAGTTCCTTTAAAAAGGGAAAAAATACATGACTTTATAGCCCGGGAACAAGGTCGGGCTATTAAACCAAAATCATACACTGTAAAAAATATCAGAAACTAGCAATTGTGACTTCAACAAAACACCCCATAGCCTAACAGCTTGACTGTTAGGACTGTAAACCCTTCCAGCTTGAGCCTATCGTTTCAAAGTCTTCTTAGTCTGAGCACCTAATCCTTCAAGATTCTTCTGGTTAGATTTTTCAGGCATGCCAAACATATGATATTGCTTGCCAGCCTCTGATTCCAGCAAGGGCACAAAAGCTGAAATACAAAGTCTAAACTTTCAAAAATAGGAAACATCTAATGAAGTATATATTGAGAATGCAGGTATCTGACTGATCTTATAAAGATTTAGGTGAAAGAGAGCAAAGGCTGATTGATATTTGATTGGAAACCTGAATTATGAAGACACCTTGTATGTCCTATGCGAGTTTAGATTGTTTCATGTCTTACTTTTTAATAAGACAATGAAACAATTCATTTAATTATCAGATCATAGCTTCTATGGTTTGTATTAGTGAAAGTAAAAAACAGGGAATGTTACAAAGGTCATACAAACAAAAGTGCTAAAAAAAGCACCAGAAGCCAATATCATATAGCATATACTAACAAAAGTTATTGAGTAAACAGAAAAGGAAAAACTTTGAACAAAACACTGAAGTTCTCACCTTCACTTCTTCCATGGCTATTGTACTTGGATCGACTGTCAACACTACCCTGACCCATTCAAGGTCAATATTATCACTATGGTAGCTCCCGTGTGCTATCAGAAGAGGTTAGGCCCAAGGAGGTGGTTTTGGCAGTAGTGCACCTCCATTAGCTAAAGGAATTCCTCGTCCAGATAGTTTTTGGATGTTGGATGGATCCTTGGCATTACTAAAAACAACAAAAATTGTGCAAGTTATAATAAATGAGGACAATTGCCTGCACCAATTTAAATACAGGTGCAATATAAAGTAAATACCTTTGATTTTCACATTTCAAAACCTACGCATCTATAATTGGTTCAACCTCCAGAAAGACCTTCAGTGAGGTATATATTTCAAATAATTTGTATATATTTATTTTCATGGTTTTATTTTTACCACCTTCTCTATTTCATTTTTCCCAGCTTCAAAATTCAACCTATTGCTAAATTGTAACAAGATTTGGAAAAAATATCCTTCTTTTAACAATCACCAAATATCTCAAATTCTTAAGCTCTACTCAAGTCTTCTTAATGTACTTTTAAGTAAAAACTAAGAAGACAATCCATGATGCAGTACTCTATTCTTACAATGTAATGAATCACTCAAACTGAATTTATATAAAGGGTACAATGATACCAATTAGAAACCTTGAGAATGCTAACAAACATATCCCAAATGATAACGCAATATCAAAAAAGCATGATAAAACACCCAACCTCACAAAGAGCACTTTTACTGCAGCAAGTTAATTTCAAAATTTAGATTCCTAAAGCTGGAGACACTGCAGCCACAGTTGAGTTCAAATTCAGATTCAATACATCAGTGTGTAAACAAGTCAAGCTAAATGTGCCTCAACTTCGTTTCTAATTGAAAAATGCATCAGTTGGGATGTGTATTTGTTTGGAATCACTGAATAATATAAGCATAAGCAAACATTTGTATTGAGTATTGACTGCAAAAGCATATAGCATAAACTTGTCCAATTTATTCAACAACCCGTTTGGATAAAAAAAATACCCTTCTACCGGGATTTGTATCCACCCTACTAGAAATTTAGAGATCAAATTTCAGGCCCTTCAATCGAAAATTAGGGTTGTTACAAATCGAATTTCAGGCCCTCCAATCGAAAACTAGGGTTGTTGTAAATCGAAATTGCATAGAGAAAATTGTACAATAAAGAGGTGAAAGCGAAATTGCATAGATTGAAACCCGATCTCTTACCTGAAGGTCATGAGAGTGAAATCGCTTGGTGGAGAAGACGAAAAGACACTTGTGAAGAACCCTGCCAACAAAAGCGCAAGTGGCCATTGGTGATTTTCAAAAGCAAATTCAGAGATCAAATCGATTCCAAAAGTTGCAAACCTCACCATCGAAGTTTGTCGTCGTGAATGGAAGGAGCAAGTGAACTAGTTAAGACGGAAATGGAGTTATGCGAAGAAGGCAGACACTGAAGAGAAGATAGGGATACTTTGGTCTTTTCCAATCTCAAACGCTGCTCGGATTTCATCCAACGCTTCCATAGGGGAGATGGAGATGAAACGCTTTGCAAGCTTGTGAGGAAGATGAAAGTCTGAGCGTATTGTAAACGCTATACACTGCCAAACACAAATATCAAAAGCGTTTTTGTGGGAAAGCGTAAAACGCTCTATCTTAAGCTCCAAAACGCTCTGGCCAAACATGCCCTAAGTGTCCGTAGGTGAAGATTAATCAATCGGTTGGGAAAATGTGCAAGGAAGATGGGAGTTGGTAGTGTTTGAGTTTAAGGAGGGTTAAATAAGTCATTTAAGTGTGTGTAGTGTTGTGCCCTTTGAAGATGTTTCAAAGTTAAAATTAAGATGATGCAGTCATGCAGCCGTTTGTAGAAGCCACTACATGAATTGAATTAATGGAATGTTTGGCTTTTAAGTTCTACCAATTTTGATTTTGCATACATCAACAATGTAAGCTTAGTTATATGTGATATATAAAATCTCATCACCCAACCAACTTTTGCTTGCAATATGAATGGTAGCTGTAGCTGATTAATGTTGAAGGGAAAATAAAAGGGGCTTTAATAGTTTTGGGTTATTGCTACCATTTTGATTTGGGCCTATGGCCTATGCAACCCAACATGAACCTTCTTGAAAAAGTAGGGCTTCTTATGGGCCTTCCAAATATGGCTTCAAGAAGGATATGTCCAAAACAATGCTTTAGCCTTCAAGCCCAACTCAACTGCATCATGGAGAAGCTTGAGGCTTACTTACCTACAGTATTATATTACTACATATCCTCAATTCATAGCTCATGATTTATGATTATACTAATACATATATTCCAAGTAACTTAGGATTAGTAATATCTCTACATACCCTTGAATTAGGGAGCCTTGTTTTTTAATACGGCGACTCGAAGAATGTCCCCCACACGATACCGGTACAGCCCTGCAATGTACATGTCAACATCATTTAATTGTTATGTACCGTAAATTAATCATATACTCCGTATTTATGTACCGTGTGTTGTGTAGCTTAATTATAATATTTGGATCTACTACCTGAAATTGTACAACATATGCATTACTGGTACGTATAACCAGGGCTGTGCCAATCATAATTGTACAACATATATAATATTTGGACCCACTACCTGAAAATTGTACACATATACATACATATGTGCATATGTTGTATGTATATGTGTACATATGTGTATATGTATATGTGTGTGTATATATTAATTTTTATTATTATTTAATATTTTATTGTTTTTACCTTTAATTTTTAAGTTTTTTTATTTTAGATTTTACTTTATATTTTGTGTTTTGATTTTAATCTAAATTGGTCATTTCTATTGTTTCTAGTCTCTTCGTTAGTTCGTTCAAACAGACAAACACAAATTGGTACTGTTTTGATTTTGACCTAAATTGGTCATTTATACTATTTTGATTTTTATTATAATGTTTTATTGGTTGTGAACTTGGTTTATATGAACTTTTAACATGTGGTAATCATATTATTTTTGGTAACCATATTTTTTTGTTCGATAACTTTGATGGCTACCGGACGGTAGCCAAGGTTTTTCAAAAAAATACAAACATAATTACAACATAGTAACCATGGTAATGTACTGATTGTAACCACAAGTCATGGTTAACACATATGTGGTAACCACGACTTGAGGTTGGTACGTGGTATGAAAATTTGCGTACCACAAGTAGGTGGTTGGTATGTGGTAATCACTATTTTTTGGTGGTTACCGTACCATGTTAACCCTAGTTTTGAGGGTGGAACCATCAGCAAGATAAAGGAGCTTCCAATGGTGATCCGATTCTTCGATAGACACCACCTTAGAGGAGAACCTTATGCATCCTTGTGGCAGTTCATTTGCTAGGGTGTGTATCAATATTCTTCTTTCCAAACACCTCGTTTCATAGTCCTTGCACGTACGTAATTTCATATTATATGGATCTGTATGTTTTAGGGTTCATCCATCCTTCATTTAATTAATTAACCCATCCAGTTGAATTTACATACATACATACATATATATATATGCTTACTTTTCTCCTTCATTGGATGAAACCATTGAGATTTCTGAAGATGTTTTTCCATTGTTTGCAGAAATGACGACCAACCTGCGCGCACAAATGACCAAAATGCATTAATCAATTACGACATTGTGATATAATTTACTCGCATCTGTCTTTTTTTAAATGCTTAGCTAGTTTATAGTTATCCTTACGCTCGCTGCCTAGGACGTTTATGGCGAAGCACATCGCTTACACTGAGAGCGTCCAGTGCTGCCCAAGCATTGCTCCATGAAGTGAATGCAAACCATGTGACTCTCAAATCACTCAATGCCTCTAACATTGTACATCTTAAGCCCAACCTACACTACTACAATTTTTTTGCTCAAAACCTATACCAACAAACCACACATCGTACATATTAATTAAATTTAAACACGGACAAACATATATGAGATCCATCAATCAAATATATTAACCTCGCCCGGGTAGATTGATTAATTCGTTACTCACAAATCTAGTTTCCGACGCGGTACGTACATATGAAGCCCGACGGTTGTAGATAGACCAGAGATTCCAGCTCTCACAATTACAATATCTGCAGATTGCATCTCCCTCTATAGCTTCTCTCGATCTTGTGTATATGTGTATATATATTTGTGTGTGTGTACATATGTATATGTGTGTGTGTGCATATGTATACACATGTACATAAGTATACACACATGTACATAAGTATACACATATATACATATGTACACATATGTTGTACATATGTATGTACATATATATATGTACACATGTTTATACACATGTGTACATATATGTGTACATATGTACCTATATGTATATATGTATGTATACATGTGTACATATGTGCATATGTATGTATATGTGTACATATGTGTATGTGTGTGTACATATGTGTATGTATGTCTTCTAGTTTTCGGTGATGGCTTCACACAGGATCCGTCTAACCCACTTACTTAAGTAATTAAAGCAACGGTTATTGACATATATAGATCCAGCTAACTCTCCGATCATCAACAAGAGGAAGAAGAAATACAGATGCAAGATCTCATTCAATATATATATATAGCAGAAGCAAAATATATGTTACAAGAAAGTAATCTTGTGTGTACGTTAGGCTTGATGCCTTTTACAACCGAACATGACCTTTGTAATTTACAATTAATTAAGGACCTCTATTTCCGATTGATTACAATTGTAAGGTAATGATAGTAATTTGGGTTTTGTTAATTAATTAAATCTGTGTTGTATAGTACAACAATTAATTAGTTCAGTTAGATATATAGGTAATAGGGTAATAGCCAATAGGTGTGATTAATCATTGTAGGTACGTACGCTCTTAACTGCATGCATATCCTCTGTCGGGTGATAATTGACGCTACAAAATGAGAATGCAATCCACAAATTCCCCTCTAGATATAGAATATAGATCTACTAAATTAATTAATCAACTTGAACATATATTATAATTGAAGCTATATATACAAAACCTCTGTTCATATATAGAGAGCCTAACAAGCCCGTTGTGTACGATCCCATATTTGACACCATCCCCCATGAACTGGGGTCCTCAAAAACCCTCTTACTGTAGATTATGGATCTCATATATGTATGTATATGTGCATATGTATGTATATGTGTACATATATGTGTATGGCAAACAAAAACTCCAATTTTAAACACGGATTAATCGTGCAAATCTCAACAACTTTTAACGCCTATGGCACACCATATATTTTCTTTTCTTTTTTAAGTTGGTAAAGACAAAAGAAGAAGAAGAAGAAAAGATCGACTCGAAAACTTATGGGTAAGGAGGAGGAGAAACAGAAGAAACGAACAATTGTGTTGGACCTCGATCGGAGGATGTGTGGTATTAATACTAAATAAATTTATGCAAGAAAGACACTTAATGATAAGTTTTTATAAGTGGAAACCATATAACTATCGACAAGGTAACACAGAAAGAATTGCATTGACCCATTGACCCTAACTTTACAATAAAACAATTAACCAATAAACCTACCCAAACTAACATTTTAAACAACAAACAAGAAGAACACTTCGTAACCTCAACGCCTCACAATACATACACTATAATAACTCCATCATTATGGTTGTCCTTTGCATGCTTTTATGCAACACTTCTTCTTTAATTCAATGCTTTCGTTCTTCTTTTTTTTTTTTTTTTTTTTATTCTCTCATTATCTATTAGAGCATCCCTAATATATTTGGTGAAAAAATCTCTAAAATAGAGAAAAAAATTACAAAATCTCTATAAGTTTTACCTTACAACTCCAACGATTACTCTATTTTACAGATTTTACATTTATTATTTTGATCATTCATTTGTTCAATTTGAATTAGGGGAACACTTTTTAATCATTTTTTTTTTGTGATAAATGTGTGATGAAGTTTTGAGAGCTAGTGAGCATTTAATTTTTAAGGTTTTCTCAAATGCTACAAATATAGAGATTTTTTCATTCTCTCTCTTCTATTCTCTATTTTAGAGAAAGAAATAGATGATCTGTTGAGTGAAAAAAACTCCAATATTTTGCAAAGTTTCTACTTTTCTCTATAATAAAGATGATGTTGGGGTTGCTCTTAGAACAAGAATTTTTTTTCCTCGTTCATTAAATAACCCCAAATACAATCTTCTCCCCATATAAAAGATCTTTCAAAACAAATGAAAATTTTCTTTCTAAGCCTAAAATAATATAGTTTTTACTAAATACACTACTATTTTTTGTTGGATACACTGTTAATTAAGCTTTGCAAGCTCTTGCGGCCCTATGACGGGAGTCAAAATTCGTTGGTTCCCTGTCAAAAGTAATCCAAACTAACTAATTACTATAGTCAGTAAGTCCGGAATCGATCCACGAGGAGAGATACCATTTCTATGTGCTTTCTTTGTCAACCAAAAGTAACTAACTAAAGAGATTGCGAAGAAGGAAATGAACAAGCGAAGTAACGAGAGAAATGATTGCTAATTCGATAACAATGAGAGAGAAGTGCTTCACCTACAATTTCTCAACAATGGTTGGTATTCACGATCCTTGACTCAATTCATAGTTATTCAAGTTCAATTAGTTATTTCGACATTGGTTTATATAGATTTTACTCACTACCAAAAAAAACCAAAAACAAATTAGCAACGGCAAGGTACCGTGGCAAAAAGTAGATTTGTTGTGGCCAAAGGGGGCTAGCAACGGCTATAGCCATGGAAAGTCAGGCGTAACCAAACCCACGGTGGCAAAAAGATTGTAGCAACCGTGGCAGCCGTGGCTAAGCGTTGCCATGCTAGAGAAACCAATGTGAGCGACAGGGCTTCCCGTGGCTATGAAATTTGGGGCGCCAAGCAACCAAAAGTTTCCCATCAAATTCTTGGCGCCCTTTTTCGCACTTTGTGATGGGTAACTGTCGTGGCTAGAGTTTGTTGGGATTTCCCACCAAAATTTGGCTCCTTTTTCTATTATTGGCCACGGTAAGCTACCGTTGCCAATTCCTAATCGTATTTTTACTGGCTTTTTTTGCTTTACCTATTCACATTGATGTCCTTGTTTAATTTGGAGACCGAACATCGAAAGTATTCAAACAAGGTATTTCTTCTACAACACACTTTCATATTAAGCAAACACCATACAAAAGTCTACTGTTTAAGTTTCCCGATAAAACATGAAGCAAAAGAAACATAGTTTTCCGAAGTTTATGTTTTCAGTAGCTTGGAGAAATCCTCACCATCTCATCCATTAGCTTGTTCATCATTGTCTTTAGTAGCCTTTAAGGATGAATCTTCATAGTTAGCATCTCCCTTGGTTGATGTGTCATGCTTCGTCATTTTGTCCGCAAGAGACAATGCAATGGCATGGTTTATGTCTTCATCTTTGTTAACCGACCATTGATCATAATATATAAGCACACGCAACTAAATAAACAAATAATAATCGATCAACACTTAAGGTATGTATGAAATCATCAATCGCAAAATAGATGAGAAACTGAATAATAAAAGCGACTGATAAGTTGTACTGGAAGAACGTGCAATTTTACCTTTGAACATGCAATAATAAAAGCGGCCGATGAGACCAATCACATTTTTTCTTTTATTCATAACATACTAGTCTTATTACCCGCGTTTTGGTATATTCATTCAAATTGTGTGTTGTTGATTTTTTAAAAGA
The DNA here is from genome assembly GCA_037127255.1 of Persicaria tinctoria. Taxonomy (NCBI): domain Eukaryota; kingdom Viridiplantae; phylum Streptophyta; class Magnoliopsida; order Caryophyllales; family Polygonaceae; genus Persicaria; species Persicaria tinctoria. Next base: position 62,519,095 of record JBANSL010000015.1, on the reverse strand, counting down.
TTTTGACCGAATAAAAAATGTATTGTGTATTAAACAATAATAAAATTTATAAAAAAATCAATTGAATAATGATGTTGACGGAGAGTCTGAGAGGTGAGTGTCATTTTAGGGTTTTATTTTCCACCATTCCTACCCGCTCTCAATTTATAGGTTTAAGATTAGTTTTCTTTTTTTAAAAAAAAAAAACACGGGACACTTGTCACCATCTCACCTCTCCATTCTATCTATATAAATTCTTAATTTAGAAAAGTTTATGATGACGTGTCAAGCTTAGGGGAATTTTAGGAGTGTTGATCAATTTTTTTTTTTTTTTTGCCATCTTTCTTTGATTTTATTTAATTCTAATTTTTTTTATTCTTTTTCCTTTAATTCTCTTTTTGCTTTAATTTTACTAACTATCTATATCTATATCTATTAATATTACTAATTTTGCTAGCATTTTGCTGACGTGTCACGCCCACAATTAAAGTTGAATTTTTTATTCAAATGGTATTTTCTTATTGGTCAATATTATTGCTGAAATTATTTGTTTCCTATTTGGCATATATTTGTTTCCTATTTTCCATACGAATATTATTTAAATTGATATGTTAATTATATCAATTTTTATCTATTTTAAATACATTTATTTCCTTTTTTCATAGAAAAGATTATGTACATTGATACGACGAACTACAATTTTGGATATTATCATTCTGTATGGTCTTTTATATCATTATTTCATTAATATTATGACTTTATTTATACATTTCATTCATCAATATTATTACATATTTCTTTTTAAAATTTACATTTACTATACAATATAGACATCTTAAATTTTTATTCAATTTTTTAAAATATTTTTAGAGATAGAAGCAAAACATCATTAATTTTAAGAATAAATTATTTTTGCACCTGTTAACCTTCAAAAATTGAGAAAAATAATTATCCAAAATGAATATTTAAAATGTATACTTAATCTGCACATTCTACGTGACATCTATAGAAATTTTTAACAAAAGATTTTTTAGAGATAAATTACATTTATTTTAAACATCTTAAATGACTATTTGGAATACAAAAAATAATATTCTAAGATCTACAAACAAAAATGGAAGAATTTTGAGGAAAGAAAATGTGAAATTTGCATATATTATCATTTAAAAATAAATAAATAAACACTCTTTTATGATTAATTTTGGGTGTTTGGCTTCAAATATCGAAGAAAAAAAATCTTTATCCCCAAAATGAATATGTTACATCTATATTTATTTTATACACCCTAGATGTCCCTTATTATAATTTCAATATTTTAAGACCTGCAATTTTTTTATAAAGTTAGTAAAAACAATTATTTTGAGAATATTCGATTTCAAAAGTTTATTATAAAAATCAATTAGAGACAAATTTTTTTTTTTACAATTTACTTATTTTAAAAGTTAATTAAGACTTACAAGCATTACTTATTTTACATTTTAGCTGAGACGCCTTAGATCACTTTTTTTACCATCTTACCTTTATTTTCTCTATTTATTCTCCCTCTTTCTAGCCATCTTTCTCATGAAAATAATGAAAAGTTATGTATATCTACATAACTTCAAAAGTATTCGCACAATCGCGTGCTTATGATTTTTTAATCATTATATGACATCTTATATTTTTTTTTTAGTTTTATCCTAATGATAATAATTATATATGTATTTCAAATTATAATAGGTGGTGTGTTTGAGTTTTATTACTACTTTACCTTATTGAATCATTTAAAAAATTATATTGTATCTCTTTCCAACTAATTTATAAATTAAAAAAATACTTTATACATATTATTTTTGTTGTAAACAAGTATATATTAATATAGTATTATACAAATATATAGAATGTTGTTCAATTTGAAATGAATCAAAATCCCGTGCCTTGAAGGCACGGGTATTACACTAGTTTAGATCAAAAGTCCATATTTCTATTTAGATCAAAAGTCCATATTTGAACATAATGTACACCCGAGTCTCGGAGCCGCAACCTGCGATCCCGAATCGCCTTTGGAGATTGCTTCTTCTTGCCCTATGAATTGCTACGCGAGGAAGACAGTGAAGCTGTTAGGGTTCTGGAGCGGAAGCTTTCGGAGTGGAGGAAGCTGATTGCGGAGAAGATGGATGGGATGGAGGTAAATTTGAGAGAAGAAGCTTTCAAGATGATATGCGCGATCCAGGTTCCATTTGTCATTTGCTTTATTGTTTTTCCCTTATGGTTTGGATTTCCTTGTTCATGATGCCCTGATTTGAAGTTTCGGTCTGCTATTGTGAAAATTATGTGCATTTCCACGTGCAAAGCTTTCAAATTTGAATGGATTTTGCCTGTGCACGAATATTTTGAGGCATGGATAATAGTTTTGGGTAGTTTGCCTTTGCAATTCCAACAGTTTAAGCTTAGATGAAGTCCAGTGGAATAAGATTAAGAAAAAAGGGCCAAATTTGACTAATGTGTAGCTTAATTGGCCATTCAGACAGGTGTCACTAATGTGTAGCTTAATTGGCCATTCGGTTGTGATTCGACTTTGGGGCTCTGTGCCCTTCCAAATCCCAGGTGCATTCGAACCTATATCTGCCTGATTTGCAGTTCTTTGAAAAACTTGACTTCTTGGAAATCTGTCCATGCTTTGAGCTTGATATTGAGATGTGATATGGTGAGTGATTGCTATATCAATAATATAACACAAATCTCGAATGGAGTAAGGAAAGGAATCAATCAGGTGGTACTTTCCTCCTCTTCTGAAATTGCCATTGCTTCAGCTTAATGTGCTGGGAAAATCCTCCTTTTTAATTGAAGTGTATCTAGCAGAATGAAACATCAAACTCATTTTATGCGTCTGAAAACCTACTTTTTTAGCTTGCATCTGATGAGGATGAGAATCATAGTCTTTGATTGGATTTTCCCTTCAAATTTTCTCATGAACTTTTCATTCATTTACTTAACTATGCTATGATTTTCATAATCTTCTAGGTCTCATTCACTAAGATTAAGGGATCAGTTGCCTAAATTTTGGAGAGAAATATATGCATTTTTAATAAATTTAATTTTATGTTTCAGAAACTGGTTACTGAGACGAGTTTAATGCTTTCACTGCAGGAACTTTTTATTCCTAAAGGGTCTCCTTCAATGTTGAGGATGGTGGTCTTGATACATTTCTTGTTCAGCACCTTGTTCCTGAATGTGCAAGTGAGCAACAAGCCATGCCAAAAACCTAGAATTGAACTATAACGATGACTAACATTCAGATTTTTCTTGTTCCCCTTATGGTGCTTTTGAGGATTTTACTAGGCAATTATCTGGTTGATCACTAAGGCAGAATGTGCTTGCAATCCAGTACGATATTCGTTATAATGTCAACTCAAGGGTTTTTTTATGCTATATGTTATTTTTGCACACTTGTTTCATAAAATGGCACTAATATAGATTATTTTTGCACTTATCCAACTTTTATTAGTCTATTAGCTCAATGGGAGAGTGATGTGCTTACACATAGTTGTGGGTTCGACTCCCGCATAGGCTAAAATACATAAATTTGTATTAAAAGTGCAATAATAATATATATTAGTTGAGATGGTATTCATAAAGCAGTTTTGAATGTTTTTTTTTTCCTGATGTTATTGAAGGTTTTTTGTTTCCAAGTATAAAACTATTTTAGTTGAAATGATTTAAATTGCAAAACTAAGATCCTATAGTGCATGGATAAAATAATATAGTGCAAAATAAGACCATAAAGTGGATTAGATTTCTAAAAAACAGATTATTAATGCATATTGCACTTTACATGTAATAAAATATAAGGTGCATATATTAGATTATAAAGTTCATAGATACGATTTAAAAGTGCACAAATAACACGTCTAAATTCTATCTCCGAAAGGGTGAGATTTTCTTTGAAGCTAGGTCTTCAAATCATTCTAATGTTGCACTATTCTGCAAGTATCAATCACTCTATCAAACTGCTTGTTTCTATTTGTGATATTATCAAAGAAACTGAAATTGTTCTATTATGTAAATTATTTTCCCATCTTTTCAATGGGAACTATGAAGCTGCTTGTTTCTGTTTTTTTTCTCTCTCAGAAATCGTGTTTCCTTGACGACCTGGGACTCTGGGAGTGGGCATAATCCCATGGCCAAGGCTTTTAGAATGACTGATGGTGATTTTTCTATTCTAGCAAATTACCCTTAGGTTTCGACAAGAACATCTTACCTCCAAAATGGTATGTGTATTTGTAATTAATTTGTCCTTTTTTGTAAATCATCCTATTTTATCATGCTAGTTTGCAAGCTTTTACTGTACCGTTGTCCTTGTCCGGTCCATGCTCATCATTTTATTTTTGGACTTTATCATTTTATTTATGCACTTTATAATCTTAATTGTGCACTTCATAATCTTATTTATGCACTTCATGATTTTATTTGTGCACTTTATCATCTTATTTATGCACTTTATCATTTTATTTTTGCACGTTATAATCTTATTCATGAACGAGAACAAACACAATGCAATCATAAATAGCCTATGCAGGATTTGAACCCGCATCTTTGTGCATGGCACATCGCTCTACCATTTTGAGCTAATAGACTTTAAATCACGTCACTCTTTTTACGTTTAGTAATTTTAACAAAAAAAAAGTCCTATTTCAGTTGGTTAAAAGCACACACCTTTACTACCCGTCATGAGCTATCTAAGGCGTCCGGTTGTATAATCCAGAGAGATCAAGGTATAACAAGGAACCAAACCAACAAGTTCTCTTTCACACTTGTTTTCTAGGACATGAAATCATATTAAGCCAAATTAGCCAAAGTTATCTTCAACAAATGAACAAACACCACATGGAATAATACACTTGAAGCAAATTAAATAAACAGCCATACCATCACATAACATCCTAATCAAGCTTTGATGGTCACACTGCACAAGCACACACCTGATTTAGTGAGGTGTTCCATTCATAATCAGTTCAGAATACAGCACAAACATATCACCCAGATTGGCAGACACCCGAGGGCTTATCATACCTGCTAGTGGTAACTCCGGTCCTCGAGCCACAGATATTTGCGCCAATTGCTAACTTGCGTTGAATCCTTTCCTAGCAGCTGCTCAAATGTTTTTCCAGACAACTGCCTTCCCCTACTGCTTACAGCTAGCTTGTATGCATCACCGAGCTCCAAACTATTCGCCGGTTGAGTTCCTTCATCACTAGCATCCGATACATCAGCTGTAGCATGTTCCTTTTCCGCTTCATTTACTCTCTCAATGATCTCGATTACAGCCGTTTGCTCAACTTCTACAGGACCTGCATCATCTACTGCAATCAAATTACCAAATCACATCAGACCTACTTAACAATGTGATCAAATAAGTAGCAAACAAAGGAAGAACATGACCAAGTACATCAAACTTGCAATTACCTTTTGATGAATCAACTTGAATATCCGCAGCATTTAGTGATTCAGGCACATTAATGGGGCTGATCGATTCACTGGATGGAGTGGACTCGGTTTTAAGGTCAATATATTGCGAGTTAAGCTCTTCCAGCCCATGTCCAACGGTAGCAGGTAATGCAGATGGAGCCTCCTGGGATTCAGTCAAATCCGACTGAGATGGTTCAAGCTCATCATCGTCGTCATCTAGAAGCTGTTCAAGCTGATCATCTCTTATCTGAAGACAAACAATCAAAGGAGACAATTGTATGGGCAAAAGAGTCTGAAAAAAAATACCAAGCCAAAAATGAAGTAAAGGGATATACACATACCTTTTGAACTCGATTAGTCAACCTAGTCATTGCACTCTTCAGTTTTCGCACCCTGTCTAGATTACGACTACTAATCTGTCAATAAGCATAATTTATAATCCGAATTCAGATGGGTCCAATAGGAGTAATAACACAGAGGGTTCATCCAGTCTGAAAACATATTTATCGCCAGCAAGGACCACATTTCCAAATCCAACACAGATACACATCGGTGTTTTTTATGATTCGAAGTTGATAAAAATGGATTGAATATCATAGACTGGCCAATGTAATTGTAAAAAAAATCATAAATCCATGACACTGACGCCACGGTGTGATTCACCTTCATGGATGCATCAGCGATAATGTGGCCCATATCTTTTAGAATGTCAACCGTTCCAAAATACTTATCATAAATGTTGTCAATATTGCTCGCTTGATTTTGAATTCTAAATCCATATCTTAGTCCTAAACGCAGATAATTTTGAGAAAAATTGCACCTTTTGTCGAATCAGGTTAGGGTCTTCGGCTTCATAGTGTTAAATCATAAGAGTTTTATACTCTTCAGAACCAGGGGGTTTTAATGGCATCTTGTCTTTCTTCGTGTAGATGGGTGCTAAATCTGCAGCAATTACACTCATTGTCCGTCTTTTAGTATTTCGGATCAATGTGATTGAACTTAGTTTCTTTCATTTTTAGGTGGCTGAAGGTGTTGCAACCGCTGGATATTGAGACATGTATGACATGTATTGAATGATTGGGCTATTAGGCCCATAGGTAGTCCACTGTAGCCCATTACATATGCTAAGTCTGCAGCATATATATATACTACATAATGTGTAAAAAACCTAGATAAGAAATGAATGAATTGACATCCCTTCAGCCGCCACTTAGCATGGTATCTAGAGCCAGCTAAAACTTACGTTTTCAAAATTCAAACCTTTCCATCAAAACCCAGATATCCTTTTCTCTCCTCAAAATCAATCTATCTTTTGAGCTCTCTTAAAATCCAAACATGGCTGCCATCCAACTTCACAACCCATCCTCTACTACCCTCCCTGCATTTGCCAATTTCATCACTGTCAAACTAACTCAGACCAATTTCATCTTGTGGAAAACACAGGTCACACCTTATCTAACCTCCCAAAACCTCATCGGCTTTGTCGACGGCTCCACACCATATCCCACCTCCAACACTCCAGATCTCACTCAAGATCAAAAAGACTGGATTACCAAGGACAACTTGGTTATGGCAATTCTTACCTCTTCCTTAACGGAACCAATCTTGGCTCAGGTCACCGATTGTCGGACTTCTCGCCAAATTTGGGATGTCCTTCACGATTTCTTCGCAGCTTGCTCAAGTGCCCATGTGGTTCAGACCCGTTTCCAGCTCGCGTCTCTCAAGAAGGGCAATGATAGCATCACCGACTACTTCAATCGAGCTCGAACGCTCGCCTCATCTCTCTCCGCTGCTGGCCAGGTAATTGAAGACAACGATCTTATTGTTCATGTTTTGGCTGGTCTCTCTCATGAGTACGAATCAGTTGTCACCTCCCTCACCACACAACCTCAAATGCCTACCCCTGCCCTTGTTCTTTCCCACCTCCTCAACCAAGAGGCACGCATTGCTTTTCAAACCCAAACAAATCTTACTCTCCCTGGCGCAAATACTTCAGAAACCCGCCTCACCTTGCCTCCCTCTGCCCACAATACCACCACAAATCAGTCCAATCGAGGTCGTGGTTCGTATTCAAGGGGTGCCTTTGACTCTCGACCTCCCCGCGGTAGCTATGACCCACCTGCACACCAGCGTGGTGGTTATGAGCCACGAGGAGGAGGCCGTGGTGGCCACCGAGGTGGCCGCACCTTCACCGGACAACCCGACTCGCGACCAGTCTGTCAGGTCTGTGAAAAACGAGGCCACACAACTCTCCCTTGTTTTCGGATGCCTTTGCTTTCCTAACCTTAGACCATACCTTTCCCACAAATTTTCTCTCCGGTCTACCCCTTGCTTATTCTTAGGCTACTCACCTAATCATAAAGGCTACATTTGCCTTGACCGAAAAAACAAACCGAATTTATTTATCACGGACGTGCTCTTTCTTGAATCACATTTTCCATATCAACAAATTGTCCCTATGCCTAATCAGACCACTGACCCACCTCCTTTACCCGTCCTTTTTTCTTATTCTCAGCCCACATCACCAGGCCCCCAAATTCCTCCCGGTCCACCTCCCACAAACTTGGTCCACCCAAACACAATTGCTACCTCCCCTCTCCCAAATACAGAAGAACCTTCCTCCCCTACCCTAGCCGTCCCATCTTCCTCTTCCTCCCCAGACGGACGCCCACCGGCTCCATCAAATTCTGAAAACACCCATTTCATGCTTACCCGGTCCAAAAACCGCATCTCTAAGCCCCTTCTTCGATCCGATGGCACCATAAATTGGCCTCCTAATCCCTCTGCTCTCTCGACCACCACTGTGTTGATCCCTGACGAACCCACTTTGATGCGGGACCATCTTCTACACCGTCATCTACACCTCCGGATGCGCCGATCATACTCGGAGACGGACCGATGACTAGAGCTCGAGCTAAGAAGCTCCAACGAGACTCATTCCTCTTCGTGAGTCACTCCTTGTTCTCGAGCGCGGTCCAATTTCCGGAGCCACCAATGAAGGCGTACATGTGCATCGGAACCCAGGTTGCCGACGACGGAAGCTAGCTGCGAGGCACGTGAGGCTCCGAGGTGCGCGGGCGCGTGGATATGTGCGCGGGCGTGCGCGACCGGACTGGTGGACGCTGGCCATCGCGTTAATTAACTAGACTTTAGATTTCCTAATTAAGTTGTACGTTAGAATACTTAATTAACTAGGCTATTTTAAGAGTTATTTTATTAATTTTCTAAGTTAGTAATTTTATTATTATTTTGTTAAGTTTCGGCCAAATAGCTTGTTAGGTTATATTAGATCGGCCGATCCTTTAGAACATTCACGTCTTCCATTATTGAAATTTACAGCTCTTGTGTGGAACACAACTGTGAGAAAAGTCAATCGATTCGTAGCAAGGCTCATCGATTGCAAATTGGTTATAGATCCTGCTTGGTTTGCTTTGAGTTCGTCAACCTCGCGAGAGCTTGGTGATCCAGGTAATCACAAGTCCCCTCCTTGTGCCTCCAAGTTGTCCGCTTGGTTGTGTAAGGTTGTAGAGGCGGGCTTTATAGTCGTTGGTATTTGGTTCCTACCCTCTTAGGAGGTCTGGGGTCTTTGCCTCGTTCTATTTTAGTTCGAATAAACTATCTATCGGTCTTTATTTCATTACTTTTGTCGAATTTCTATTGCTGCGTTTTGAGTCTTTGTTCTTGTTCTTGAGTCTTTGCTTCCGTTCTTGTCTTTGAGTCTTGATTGTCGAAGATCGGGCCATCCTACGGCTAACCCCGTATCAAATTGGCATCAGAGCTTTGGTTTCCGACATCAAAGTTGTGTCTTTTGTTATTCCCTAAACACAAACCTACAAAAATAGAGTCTTTCTTGTTCTTGGTATTTTTACTTCTTAAATTTTTGAATTTGATTGCATTAACCTTTGTTTGTTTGTGATGATTGTGGTTGCAATTGGCCTAAACACATATTAGCCGTGTCCCACATACCTTAATCGGAGCCGATTTGACACAATTGCTTGAATTAGCCTTCAATTCGGCAATTCCACAGTAGCTAGCCATATTGAAGCCAAATTGTGCCTAGCTTGTTCAGCCGATCGATACCACTGGTTGAAAGAAATTTCTAATCGGCAGACTTTCAATCCATCCGCAAAGGTTCCCTAACCCTAGTTTGTTAGTCTATCTTTTGATCTATCTATTTTAATTCCCTAAATTAAATTCTGAATTTTTTTTTGTGGTAGATATTATTGTTTTATCTATCATAAATTATAAAAGGCATAAGATAGTTCCACTTACCTAAGATAGCCAAACCTCCATTCTATATATTTCACTAGGGCTACCTAAATTTTATTTTTTCTTTCACCATAGCTTAAATTTTCAAGAGTCCTTTTATTTCATATATAGTTTCTTGCATTAGTAAAAAAAAAAAAAAAAAAAATTACATTCAAAGCTTAGTCCTAGGAGGATAAAATTCACTAGGGGCAAAAGTAAGCTTTAAAAAAAAAAAATAGAATTGTTGAGATCTAGTGCAAGAACTTTCAAGGACCAATTTTGGTGAAATCATATAGCCCTAGTCGAAAAGTCTCAAACACATACCTCCCAAACCATAATTTTTTTTTAAGCCCCACCTTGCAACTACAACATCCATACTAAGGGTTTAAATCAAAAAGAGGTAAAAATCCAAGTTTTTCTTTTTTTTTTTTATTTCATTTTCTTTTCCTATTTTTGTGTGTCGCGTACTGCAGTGCCCATATCGACCCCCTCCAGCCTCGGTACAGCCTCGGTACAGTGTCTGTCGAGTCAGTTTGGTCGTTTTCGAGCTTCTGCCCAGCTTGTGTCGAGCATTTTCTTCAGTGTTTCTTTGTCCTTTCTCTTGATTACTCTCTTTTGATTGTTAAGTCTTCGCTTGAGTGTTGATTTGCCCAAAGCGGACTGCCCCAACAAGCTTGTCATAACCAATTAGAGAGAAGTGTGCGAGAGAAACACATAGTGCGGTTGTTTTATTTTGCTAATCTTGACATAGTTCTGTGTTTGTTTAGTTGCGATGTCTCAGCAGGTTAACAACCCGAACAATGCCAAAAATGGCAACGATGACAACAATTCCGAGGAAACCATATCCGTCGCAATGTTCAATAACATAATGAACACTCTCAACGCCACGTTGGCGGCAATGATGGATAAGCTGACGGCCTTGGAGGCTAGACCAACGGGTTCTAATAACCTTGGTGGTCAAGGTGATCAAAGGCGTAACGAGCCGCCTAATGATGAAAGGAAAGTCCGAAATCCTAACCCTCCTCCTAACCCTAATTTCAATAATCCTATTTTTGAAGAGAACCACTCTCCACGAGGGGAGAGAAATGGTCGAAATAACGGATTTGTTAATGCGCAGGGGCAAGGACGGGGAAGAGGAAGAGGTCGTGGCTTCCAGGAGGAGTTCTACTATTCGGAGCGTGACGATGACTTCCAAGAGGAGGACTATTGGGAGCAATGCCTGAGGAGGAACGACAGAGGAGGTCGTTACCAATACCGTGAGCATAGAGATCCTGATCAGGACGGCATAGGTAAGGTTAAGGTAAAAATTCCTTCCTTTGATGGCAAGACAGATCCAGATGCATATATAGACTGGGAAACTAAAATGGAACAAATCTGGGACTGTCACAATTTTTCTGAACCTAAGAAAGTTCAATTGGCTTCTTTAGAATTTCAAGGATTTGCTCTTATTTGGTGGGATAATTTGGTTAAGGAAAGAAGAAGAGCCCTTGATGCGCCTATCGCGTCTTGGAACCAATTGAAAGCTTTAATCAGAAATAGGTTTGTCCCTCAACACTATGCTAGAGAGCTTAGGCAATGCCTAGAGAACCTTAAGCAAGGTAATAAATCAGTTGAGGAATGATTTTTAATATTATGCAAGAAACCATGGCACGAGCAAATGTTGTTGAACATCATGAGGATACTAATGCTAGGTTTCTTCGCATTTTGCATCCCGCCTTAGCTCAGGACATTGATTGCTTTCCTTACTCTACTCCTACTGAATTGTTGCATTTGGCTATTAAAGTTGAACGTGGAGCTAGATACAGGAACCAAGGCGGAAGATGGACGAGCGGACAACCCCAACCTTGGCGCCAAAACCGGCCACAACAGCCCCAAGGGCGGACTGACGGCAGTTACACCTCTCGGCCAAACCAAGCCCCTGGGAGAGGAGATGGCCGAACCAACCCTACAGCTGCTGACAAGGGAAAGGCGTCTTGGACAGGACGAGATTCGTCTGGGACATCTACTGGTCCCAAAGGGAGTAATCCTAACCCCTCTACTGCTAGATCTAGGGACATTGTGTGCTTTAAATGTCAGGGTAGAGGTCATACTATGAAGGATTGTCCCAATAAGAAAACTCTCATGATTAATCACTTGGGTGAATATGTGTCTGACAATTCTTGTGATGAAAATGAAGAGCATGCTAATGATAATGATCAAAACCTTAATCTGCTTACCTATGATGAGGATGATGATGGCATTGATTATGAACATGGAGAATCACTGATTGTTAGGAGAGTCTTAAGTGTTGTTCCTGCACCATGTGAGGACAATCAACGTGAGAATCTTTTTCATACTAGATGCTTAGTTAAGGGTAAAGTGGTTAATGTGATCATTGATGGGGGAAGTTGTTGTAACTTAGCTAGTCAAGAGATGATTGAGAAATTACACCTTCCTACCATTCAGCATCCTAGGCCTTATAGATTGCATTGGATGAACGACTGTGGTAATTTGAAAGTGAATAGGCAAGTCAAAGTGCATATCAAATTAGGACATTATGAAGATGATGTGTTATGTGATATAGTACCTATGCAAGCCTGTCATATCTTATTAGGTCGTCCTTGACAGTTTGATCGTAAGGTCTTGCATGATGGCTTTACTAACAGGTATTCCTTTACTTTTCAGGGCAAAAATGTAGTTCTCAAGCCTATGACGCCAACCCAGGTGGCTGATGAGATTGAGAAGCGGAAGGTAAGTAAAGGTGAGTTAGATAAGGAGGCTCAGTCGAGCCATGTGTCTACCCCTACTCGGCCTAAGGATGTATTTTTGGCTTCCAAGAGTACATTTTTGGACGAGTTTGCGGATGGGGAAACAACCCTCATGCTCTTGTGCAAAGGGTTGAGTATGTTGACTGAGGAGCTTAGAGCTACCCTCCCTCCTCGCATCCTATCTCTTCTTGAAGAGTATAAGGATGTTTTCCCCGAGGACATACCAGCAGGTCTACCCCCTGTCAGAGGAATTGAGCATCAAATCGATCTCATTCCAGGGGCTGCATTGTCTAATCGGCCGGCTTATAGAATGAATCCCACTGAAACCCAAGAGATTCAATCCCAAGTCCAGGAACTGTTGGACAAGGGATACATTAGGGAAAGTTTGAGTCCTAGTGTTGTGCCTGTGTTGTTAGTCCCTAAGAAAGATGGTTCATGGCGAATGTGTGTAGATTGTAGGGCCATTAACAACATAACTGTAAAATATCGCCATCCTATACCCCTCTTAGATGACATGTTAGATGAGTTGCATGGTTCTTCTATCTTCTCTAAAATTGATTTAAAAAGCGGTTACCATCAGATTAGGATGAAGAAAGGTGATGAATGGAAAACAGCCTTCAAAACTAAATTTGGACTCTATGAATGGTTGGTTATGCCTTTTGGTTTGACTAACGCACCTAGTACTTTCATGAGATTAATGAATCATGTGCTTAGGAATTTCATAGGTAAATTTGTTGTTGTATATTTTGATGACATTCTTATCTATAGTAAATCACCTGAGGATCATGAAGCACATTTGAGGGAAGTACTTTCTACTCTTAGATTAGAACACTTGTATGCCAATCTTAAGAAATGTGAGCTTTGTAATGATCAAGTGTCTTTTCTGGGTTTTGTAGTGAGTTCAAGCGGATTGCGAGTCGATGATGCCAAGATCAAGGCGATCCAGGACTGGCCGACACCTACCAATATCGGCCATGTGAGGAGTTTCCAGGGCCTAGCGAGCTTCTATCGGAGATTTGTGCGCGACTTCAGCTCCATCGCAGCCCCTCTCACAGAGCTCACAAAGAAACGATGTGAGTTCAAGTGGGGTCCAGCTCAGGAGGAGGCGTTCTGCAAGCTCAAGGAGAAGCTCACTCATGCGCCATTACTGGCTCTGCCTGATTTCACTCGGCCTTTCGAGGTTGAATGTGATGCTAGCGGAGTTGGGATTGGAGGAGTCCTCATGCAAGAAGGTAAGCCTATAGCCTTATTTTCTGAGAAATTAAAAGGTGCATGTCTTAATTACTCTACGTATGACAAAGAACTTTATGAATTGTTTAGAGTCCTTAAGACATGGTCCCATTACCTTTGGCCTAGTGAGTTTATACTTAGGACTGATCATGAATCTCTAAAACATTTTAAGAGCCAAGATAAACTTGATAGGAGGCATGGTAGATGGATGGAATTTATTGAGACATTTCCTTATGTTATAAAGTATAAGAAAGGGAAAGACAATGTGGTTGCTGATGCTTTATCTAGGAGACATGTCCTTTTGACCACTTTGGATTCTAGAGTCTTAGGCTTTGTATACATTAAGGAATTGTATGCTACTGATGCTGATTTTGGGGAAGTTTTTGGGAAGTGCCTAGATAAGGGTCCTACCGACCAATTTTATATCTTTGATGGATTCTTGTTTAGGAAAGACCAAGTGTGTATACCTAGGTGTTCTCTTCGATTATTATTAGTGAATGAAGCCCATAGTGGAGGTTTGATGGGTCATTTTGGGAGAGATAAGACATACCACACACTTAAGTCTCACTTCTATTGGCCACATATGCTTAGGGATGTAGAACATTGCCTTAAGAGATGTATTGACTGTTTAAAGGCCAAGTCTAAGCTTATGCCCCATGGTTTGTATACCCCACTGCCGATTCCCTCTGCCCCTTGGGAAGATATTTCTATGGACTTTATTGTGGGATTGCCTAGAACTAAGAAGGGGAGGGATTCTATCTTTGTTGTTGCGGACAGATTTTCTAAGATGGCTCACTTTATAGCATGCCATAAGACTGATGATGCTACGAATGTTGCGAATTTGTTCTTTAAGGAAGTAGTTAGGTTGCATGGTGTGCCTAAGACAATTGTGAGTGATAGGGATGTTAAGTTTCTTAGTCATTTTTGGCGTACTTTATGGAACAAATTGGGAACTAGATTGTTATTCTCTACCTCTAGTCACCCCCAGACTGATGGCCAAACTGAGGTGACCAATAGGACCTTAACCACTATCCTTAGAGCCATTTTAAGGAAAAATTTGAAGCTTTGGGAAGAAGTCTTGCCTCATGTGGAGTTTGCTTACAATAGGACAATGCATTCCTCAACTAAAATCACTCCTTTTGAATGTGTATACGGTGTTAATCCACTAACCCCCTTTGATCTTACTCCATATCCTATGAGAGAGAATGAGTCTTTTGACGCAGGTAAGCATGTTGAGTTCGTCAAGGAGCTACATGAACGGACGCGTCAGCAGCTCATGCGGAAGGCTGAGTACAACGCCAACAAGGCCAACAAGGGCCATAGATTGGTGACATTCCAGCCAGGGGATCTAGTGTGGGTGCACCTGAGGAAGGAGAGGTTTCCCAACGAGCGGAAGAGCAAGCTTTCACCACGAGGAGATGAACCTTTTAAGGTTCTGGAGAAGGTGGGCGACAATGCCTACAAGCTGGAGCTTCCTGGCACATATGGCGTGAGTGCTACTTTCAACGTCGCGGATCTCATTCCATATCTTGCCGTGGACGACTTGGATTCGTGGACGAATCCTTTCCAAGAAGGGGAGGTTGATGCGGGACCATCTTCTACACCGTCATCTACACCTCCGGATGCGCCGATCATACTCGGAGACGGACCGATGACTAGAGCTCGAGCTAAGAAGCTCCAACGAGACTCATTCCTCTTTGTGAGTCACTCCTTGTTCTCGAGCGCGGTCCAATTTCCGGAGCCACCAATGAAGGCGTACATGTGCATCGGAACCCAGGTTGCCGACGACGGAAGCTAGCTGCGAGGCACGTGAGGCTCCGAGGTGCGCGGGCGCGTGGATATGTGCGCGGGCGCGTGGATATGTGCGCGGGCGTGCGCGACCGGACTGGTGGACGCTGGCCATCGCGTTAATTAACTAGACTTTAGATTTTCTAATTAAGTTGTACGTTAGAAGACTTAATTAACTAGGCTATTTTAAGAGTTATTTTATTAATTTTCTAAGTTAGTAATTTTATTATTATTTTGTTAAGTTTCGGCCAAATAGCTTGTTAGGTTATATTAGATCGGCCAACCCTTTAGAACATTCACGTCTTCCATTATTGAAATTTACAGCTCTTGTGTGGAACACAATCGTGAGGAAAGTCAATCGATTCGTAGCAAGGCTCATCGATTGCAAATTGGTTATAGATCCTGCTTGGTTTGCTTTGAGTTCGTTAACCTCGCGAGAGCTTGGTGATCCAGGTAATCACAAGTTCCCTCCTTGTGCCTCCAAGTTGTCCGCTTGGTTGTGTAAGGTTGTAGAGGCGGGCTTTATAGTCGTTGGTATTTGGTTCCTACCCTCTTAGGAGGCCTGGGGTCTTTGCCTCGTTCTATTTTAGTTCGAATCAACCATCTATCGGTCTTTATTTCATTACTTTTGTCGAGTTTCTATTGCTGCGTTTTGAGTCTTTGTTCTTGTTCTTGAGTCTTTGCTTCCGTTCTTGTCTTTGAGTCTTGATTGTCGAAGATCGGGCCATCCTACGGCTAACCCCGTATCACACTTGCTTCTCTCAAGCTCATAAATTCCCTGAATGGCGTGAGGCGATGGCTCGTGAATTTGATGCTCTCATCCAAACCAACACTTGGACTCTCGTATCACCACCACCACACTCCCTTCCCCTTGGGGTTAAATGGGTATTCAAAACCAAGCTTACATCCACTGGCCAAATTGAGCGTAGGAAGGCTCGCCTCGTAGCCAAGGGTTATCACCAAACTCCGGGCGTCGATTTTTCTGAAACGTTTAGCCCCGTTGTCAAACCATCAACCATTCGAATTGTTTTGTCCATTGCCTCTATGTTCAATTGGGTGGTGCGCAAAATCGACATTCAAAATGCCTTCCTCCATGGTGAGCTCAAAGTTAAGTGATACTCTGATTCATCTTGGTTTCGTTGCTTCTCGCGCGGATACCTCTCTTTTTATTCACAAACACAAGTCTGTCACTGTCTTTGTGCTCGTCTATGTAGATCGACGATATCCTTATAATTGCCTCCGATCCTCAACTTGCACACAAATTTGTCACATCCCTCTCTCAATACTTTCCTGTCAAAGACCTTGGGGATTTATCCTACTTCCTTGGTATTCAGGCGACCAGAACGGCATCGGGTATCTTCCTTGACCAATCCAAATATATTACAACTCTTCTTCATCAAACCAATATGCAAAATTCCAAACCAGTGTCCACTCCCATGGCCCTGAACCAACTGTTTGATGTCACTGATTCTCCCTTGCTTCCTGAACCATCCCTATACCAAAGCGTTGTTGGGAGCTTACAATATCTCTCCTTCACCAGGCCCGACATTGCACATGCAGTGAATAAAGTGTGCCAGTTTATGCACTCTCCTCGAGAGATACATTGGCAAGCCACCAAACGCATTCTTCGGTATTTAAACTCAACAAAAAACCTTACTCTTCACCTACCGTCCACGCCGGACATCTCCCTCTCCGCACACTGTGATGCTGATTGGGCTGGAGACCTCTCCGATCGACGTTCTACCTCCGCTTATTGCGTCTACTTTGGACGCTCACTTGTCTCCTGGTCATCCCGAAAACAGCAAAATGTTGCTCGATCCTCGACGGAGGCGGAATATCGATCTCTTGCTCAGGCCACTTGTGAGATAATTTGGCTCCAACATCTTCTTGCAGACTTGGGCATCTTTCTTCCTCATGCTCCTCGTCTTTGGTGCGACAATCTCGGCGCAACTTACCTCGCCGCTAATCCCGTGCATCATCAAAGGACGAAGCATATTGATTTGGACTTTCACTTCGTACGAGAGCGCATTGCAGCCAGAATGCTCCAGATATCCTTCATCTCTAGTAAGGATCAAATTGCCGATGCGTTGGCGAAGCCGCTGAGCTCCTCCAGATTTGAATTTCTCTGATCTCAACTCGGCCTTACCCGTTGAGCTCGAAGGGGCGTATTGAGACATGTATGACATGTATTGAAAGATTGGGCTATTAGGCCCATAGGTAGTCCACTGTAGCCCATTACATATGCTAAGTCTGCAGCATATATATATACTACATAATGTGTAAAAAACCTAGATAAGAAATGAATGAATTGACATCCCTTCAGCCGCCACTTAGCACTGGAGCTGTTATCGCGTTGGCCCAGAAGTACAATGTCCGGTTTTGACTGCCGTTGCAAGGATTATAGACAATGAACTCAGAAAGTTGTCCTTGAATTGACGAGTCTTCAAATTCAGTCAGAAAGGATAGTGCATTTGAAGCATAGCTAAAGGATAGTGGCTGTTTGGTTTGTCTATTTTTGTATTGTTGTTTGTGTTTTATAAATAATGTTTCCGATGGTTTCATCACATATGAGCACATTTGAATTGTAGGCGAATTGATGTTGTTTATTGGTCAAGATGGGAAAATGCAAGAGATGTTCCATAAGACATTGGAGCTGCTCCCTGAGCAGTGGAAATGGCAGGATGCCTCGATGAAGCCATTTCATTGTTTAGAGTTTAGAATTTGGACCCCGAAAGGCTAGCTGCTGTGCAGAAGGCTCTGGCATTCTCATTGCTATATATATGGCGTTGTTTAAATGAGCCTTCTGAGTCGAAAGTAAGAATCTCATTCACAGGGCTTGTCGAACTTTTCATCGTGTTCGATATATCGATTCAATGAAAATAGACTGTTTAAATCGATTTGAAGTTCCTTTCCTTCTTTTTTTGGTGTGTGTGGTTGTTCTTAACTTTATATTAGTGATATTGAAATAGATTTTGTTTTCAAAAGGGGAAATTGGGCCTGATTGTTTCACCATCTGTTTGAGAAAGGAACTTCCCAAGATGTGGCCATGACTATGACTGATGCAAGTCCAACTTCATCTAGGGCCACTCCCAGTGCCAGGGGACTCAACTTTATTGAGGGACTCTCTAAAATCTAAATCGTCATTTTTAACACAAGAAACCGACTTGGATGGCTCTTCTATTTTGCTTCAATTGAGATAATATTGTTCATATTTGCTCGTTAAACTTATGAAATTGTTTTAGATTGGTTGAAAGTGCACCTGGATTATATACAAGATGACAACAAATCTTAATAACCTATATATATAGTGAAAGGTTCTAGTGAAACAAAGGATATGATATAACGTGTAATATAATTATAATCGTTGGATTTAGGTGAAATGAATGGTTGAGATTTAGATTTGGAAAAACTTTTCCATCCGAGATTAATTAGTGTTAAGTGATTGATTGGATTGAATAGGAAAGTTATTCACCGGCCGATAGTGCAGCACATTTCCTTGAATTGTACTTAGTGCGATGTCCTTCATTAGTTTCAGGGTCTCGAGTCTTTACAATCTTGCGAATATAATTAATATTTATGTGTTAATTATTCATATTGTGTAAGCAAAATATTCAGTATTACAGAATCACTTTTAATACGATTAAAAAAAAAATTGTACTACCAATCACAAGTTGGTGTAGTGGTTATGGGGCTACATCCCATGCCTCGAGGTTCGAAGTTCGAATCCTCGTGGAAACATAGAGACGCTTGTGAGTGGGAGGATCAACCCCTTAAAATGGGCCTATAGTAACCCGATCCAGATGTAGAGTGGACTAAGCCCATATGAACTGATCCAGATATAGAGTGGACTAAGCCCATTTGAACTGGAAAGGATCTAAAAAAAAATTGTACTGTGTTTGGGTACATGATTTGGATTTATAATATAAACATGTGGCATGTTATTTTGAAAGTTATACTTCATTATTCACTTTAAACGTATTGAGTATTCATTTTACAATTACAAAATATTCATTTCATTATTCACTTTAAAGTTTAAACATATTGAGTGTTCACTTTACAACTACAAAATATTCATTATCTTTTAAGCAAAGAAGAAATTTATTACTCAAAATCCTAGTAGTTTTTCCTTTCGATCCCTTAGCTTTATTACGGAGCCAGCATGCAGTGCGTGCCCAGACCGAGCCGAGACCCTTAACCACTTGTTTAGGTGTTGCTGCAAAGTTGACGGGTTATGGACGGCTTTCGGTAGGCCGACGAGCAGCCAGACTTTCTTTGAGAGTCCATTTGCTGCCTGGATTAGGGAGCAGCTGCTTGTGACGCAGAGCTATACTGGCGGTGTCGAGTGGGGTTGTGTGTTTGCGACTGCGCTTTGGTGGATTTGGAGGTGGCGGAATGACCGTGTGTTCAACGGTAAGGAATGTATGGTGGATAAAGCGCAATTCATTAAGTTAAAAGCGCTAGAGTATGCCACTGCTTGGCAACGCCTTGGTGCCAAGACGCTCGTCGTCGAGAAGCGCAGGACGGAGATCACGTGGGAGAAACCAAGTGTGGGCTGGGTTAAGGTGAATACCGATGGCTCTGTTGCGACTGATGGGAGTGCTGGCGCGGGCGGAGTCCTGCGGGATGCAGATGGGCGCTGGCTGGCCGGCTTTGTTCGACACATTGGATGTTGTACGGTGCCGGTAGCTGAGCTATGGGGGCTCTTGGATGGGATCCGTTTGGCGTGGGAGGCAGGACACAAGCAGGTGATTGTCGAGTCAGACTCTAAGACCGCAATCACCTTGCTTCGGAAGGGCATTGCGAACTATCATCCCCTTTCTAGTCTGGTACATCAGTGCCGGAGCTTGCTTAGTCGAGACTGGGAGACCCAGTTGAGGCACGTCTTCAGGGAAGCGAACTCGGTCGCCGACTCCCTCGCGGCTCTTGCCTTGTCTTACCCTATTGGTGTACATAGTATTTCATTTCCGCCTTTAGATGTTGCTTCTATTATTGATGAGGATGCTAGGGGAAGGGCTACTCTCCGTTTGGTTCCTGTGTAGCTCGGTTTTTATTTATAGATGAGAGCCGACCTCTCACATTTTTCTACCAAAAAAAAAAAAAAGAATTGCTAAAGCAAACAAAATGCATTTACAGTACTAGAAAGGTTTTGATGGGATATGATCTAGCGCAAGTTTAAAAAACAGATGTGATGGATCACCAGACGTGCTCTAGCTAGGATCATGATCATGATAAATTGTTAAAAAAATTAATATTTTGTATATTTTTTTTATCATCGTAAGAAAACATGAAAAAATAATAAATAATATATTTTTTTCGAACGGATTGAAGCCTTAGACCATCAGCAACGCAGATCCGTGGGGATCAAAATGAAGGACAGCTCAGCCAAAAATGTGAGAAAGAGGAGAGAGAGTATTTTGATTCGCAGTAAAAAATGAGGGGGGACGCCAGGAGTTGATGCGGTTCATTCGTATTTTTTTTTTGTTTTTTTTATAGCCAATGGTATAACGACACATGACAGGGGTTTTAATTAAATTAAAATTCTTATTTATTTATTAAATAAATTATTATTTTTTTAAAAAAAATATTTTTGAATACGATTTATTTTTCTTTGTCCAATGACACCCATTTTGCATATGTTAGGGGAAAAAAAATTCACTAAGTTTACTATATGTTAAAGATTTATAGTCACGTAAACAACATTAACTTCAATCAATATAAACTTACACCATAAAAATACATAAATTTGAACATTAAATAACAATACCCACTACACCCTGAACATGAAAACACACACACACATATAATTAAACATAAAAATAGTATTGGGTTACATATAGTTAACCTTATTTTTTTTGTTTTCGTGTTTTTTTAGTTTATCAATTTAATAAAATATTTCTAATTTTAATTGTGTGCCATTTTTATTTTAATTATACGTATTAATATTAATATTAATAATATCATTAACAAAAAAATTTAAGTAAAATAAATCAACATTTAAGTTAATAAATATAAAAAAGTGTAAAGTGAGCTTTGATTCGCGCGACTCTTTATTGTGGATGAAAAATGTAAAAAACTAAAAAATTAGTGGAAAACTGATGTGGCATGAATAATTGCTGATGTGACTGAAATGAGTTTTGATTCGTGTGACTCTCTGTTGCTAATGGTCTTACTAGCTTAGCTTGTAAGGATTACATGTAGTGATCAATTGGTCACGAGTTCGATTCCCACTCACCCAATATTGAATTGGCCTAACAAGTACCTACTAAATTAAAGAAGAATTGAATCATACAAAAAAAAAAACCAATTAATTATGAATACGATCGACCATCCATTAGCTTGCTTTTATGCTTCTTCTGGATTTGAATTTCCCTCTACTTATTTGGTATTGTTTTTAGAGATCTTTGGGTTGATTAAAATAAGATGCTGATTTTTCATCAAATTTTTTTTTGTTGATATGTCCAATGCCTATACCTATTTTTGGGTGAAGCAACATTCAGCTACACATATAAAACAATTAATTTTTTTTAGCATCTAAAAACTAGTGACACAATTGAATTACCATGCCCGATGCCCACAATTGAATTACCGAATTGAATAGGTTATTTATATGTTTCTTCAAATAATGAATTTGGATGGTACCATTAGCCTGTCTGCATTTTTTTCCCTGGCAGTGATGGCATGGGAATCTTCAATTGGGTGATATACATCCATCTGTTTCGATTCATCCAGCATTCACGTACAGCAATCCTTTATGGTCTCCAATTCTACATGATCGATCAGCCTCCACCTTGCGTACTGATCGATGATGATGAGAATCCACACATGGAATTTTGGAAGAGAAAAGGTTTTTGTGATTCTCCAAATTAATCAATTCAAGGCTTTTAAAAATGAGATCAACGGCTACGCATGGAATATATAGCAGTTAATTTTAAACAAATAATTTTAATTTTTTTTATTTAATATAGATAATAATAATTTTATTAATTCATATTTGAATTTATTTTTTTCCAACAAAAAATATTATTGGAATAATATTCCAAAATGTTAAACCGTTGGAAATTTTTACAGTATGAAATTACCTCCAACAAATTTAAAGATTGAAAATATTTTTCTAACACTTATTTTTTTTGGTGAACACAGTTATTTAATAATGGGAAAATCCCCTGAAAAATTAGCATTGAAATAACATCTGTTTCTAACCCGCACTCTGTTGAGTGTTGATCATACTAGAGAGCTGAGTGAAGATCCAGTTCAAATCTGAATCAAGTGGAAGAATCTGTTAGAAAGGGTTCAAACCGGTTTAGTTATTAATGTCGCTCACGTGCTTCTCACGTGTTGGGCATCTATTATAAATTGCTCTTCCCTCCATTGTATTTGTAACACTATGTGAAAAGGAATCGAAATGGGAGCTTAGATGAAACTCATCAATGGAGGTTCTTGGATTTTCCGGTTGGAGTTTGTTACAGGACTCAACAAACTCCATATTCCTCTTTTTGTTCTCAATTGAATGAATGTACAAGCTTGAGCAAAGGGTATTTATAAGCCTATACACATTTGACTAAAATACCCTTTGTAATGTAACTCTATACACAAATTGATCAAGCTGTACAACTAACATTTGAGAGCTCTATATGCTCAATATCCCCTCCTCAAGCTTGACTAGTGGATGCCACAAGTCCAAGCTTGTAAGGCAAGTGTTTATGCCTATCTTCTCCCAGGGGTTTGGTTAGCAAATCAGCTAGCTGGTTTTGAGAATTCACATAAGTTGGCACTAGAAATCCTTCTTGAAGCCGTTCCCTCACATAATGACAGTCTAATCTCAGATGTTTGGTTCGTTCATGAAATATGGGGTTTTCTGCAATGTGTATTGCTGACTTGTTGTCACAGAATAAAGGGATGGGCTTGGGAATTTGGCAATGCAGGGCACATAGGATTGAATCCAGCCAAACCAATTCCCCTGAGGTTTTAGACAAACATCTATACTCAGCTTCAGTTGATGACTTTGAAACTGTTGGCTGCTTCTTTGTCTTCCAAGAGACCAAAGCATGGCCTAAGAAAATGCAGAATCCAGATAAGGACCTCCCAAAGAAAATGCAATTTCCCCAATCAGCATCACAAAAGCCTAACAGGTTATTGTGATTAGATGATGGATACATGAGGTCAATGTTGAAGGACCCTTTCAAGTACCTGACCACATGTAGAGCAGCTTGCCAATGTGGTAATCTAGGAGATCCCATAAACTGGCTAAGATGCTGCACAGAATAAGAGATATCCGACCTTGTCATGTTGAGGTAGATTAGTCTCCCTACAAGGCGTTTATACCTCTCTGGATCCTCAAGCAAATCACCAATCTCTGTACTGAGCTTTAAACCACGAGGCATAGGAAAGGGAGCTGCTTTACAGTTTTCCATGCTTGTATCTTTTAATATGTCAAGGACATACTTTCTTTGGTTGAGGAGAGTGCTCTTGTCAGTTCTTGATACCTCTAGGCCCAGAAAATATCTGACTTCTCCTAAGTCTTTGATAGTGAAAGCAGTGTGAAGAGCTGCCTTGATAGACTGGATCTCAGAAACATCATCACCAGTAATGAGGAGATCATCCACATAGACTAGGATCACTACTATGCCAGCAGGAACCTGTTTGATGAAGAGAGAAAAATCAAACATGGACTTCTCATATCCATGTGACAACAGGAATTTTGACAACTCAATATTCCATTGCCTCGATGCTTGTTTCAGGCCATACAAGGATCTTTTGAGGCTGCAAACTTTGCCAGGATTGACTTCATATCCTGGAGGAGGCATCATGAATACTTCCTCATCCAAAAAACCATGAAGAAAAGCATTGTTTATATCCAGTTGATGGATACACCAATTCTTCATAGTAGCCAAAGCAATCAGTACTCTGACAGTTGTGAATTTAGCCACTGGAGAGAAGGTGTGCTTAAAATCCTTCCCTTTAACTTGATTGTAGCCTTTAGCTACTAATCTAGCCTTGTACCTTTCTACACTTCCATCTGGTCTAAACTTTATTTTGTAGACCCATCTGCAACCAATAGCCACTTTTCTTGGTGGTAAGTCAGTTACAATCCAGGTTTGATCCACCTTAGACTTATCATTGATCAAGTGAGTCCATACTGCTCTACTGTAATCATCCAAGATAGTGATGAAATAATGAGCACCACTAATGGACTTAGCTTTGTAAGGACCCCACAAATCAACATGGATTAAAGCAAACTTTTCAGTAGCAATAGACTTGCTTACATCAAAAGGAAGAGAGTGGTGTTTGGACAAAACACATGGCTCACAAAATTCAACTGAATCAACAACAACTTTGCAACCATGAACATGCTGCAATCTTGAAAAAGATATATGTCCCAACCTAGAGTGAAGCAAACTCCTAGGTACAGGTTTATTTCTATCAAAAGAAGCACAAAGAGACTTCACATGTTGTACTGCAATCCTTGCATCACCACTGATCCCTGCTATAGCCAAATCAGCTTTGTACAGTTTCTTGGCCAACCTGTCAGCACTGAGAATCACTTTGCCAGTCCTATGGTCCTGAAACAAGCACTTGTATCTCTTAAAAATCACATCAAAATCTGTATCATCAACTACTTTCCCAACAGAGAGCAGGTTGATTTTGAATTCTGGAAGAAAAAACACATCCTGTAGCAACAGACCACAAGCTAATTTCACATCCCCAACCTCATGCACTCTCCTAATGTATCCATCAGGCAAGCAAACATTGATTGGCCGAGCAAGAGGTCTTGTGTTTCTTAGGAAGTTTCTATTGCAGGTCATATGATCAGTAGCTCCTGAGTCAACTATCCAAGTATTTGAACTTTCAAAGTTGAATTTAGATGCATTCAAGGCAAATATGGTACCTGCAAAGCTTGTTGAGGGCATGTCATCCTTGCCTTTCATAGCTCCGAGGACCTCCTTACACACAACATTGACAAAGGACTTGTCAAAAGAATTGGTGGATCCATCCTCATCCTCTAGTGGTGAATCCATCATGCCAGTTGCTGCAGCAGCCGTGCGTGTTTCAGTTTTTGCCTTTGGATTCTTGAACCATTCCGGATAGCCGATTATCTTGAAGCAACCTTCAACCGTGTGGCCAGTCATGCCACAATGACTGCACTTCAAGGTTGATTTATCAATTTTATCTTTCTTGGAGAACTTCATGTCTCCTCCTTTCGATTTGTTCACAGATAGTGCACTTGAATCCGACATCTGGCCTTTACTGTCCCCTTCCACACCAGTTGCCACTTGTTGAACAAGGTAGAATGCCTTCTCAATTGATGGAAGAGGATCAGCGGACAGTATCTGGTTCCTTGCGCTGTCATAGCTGTCATTCAGTCCCATCAGGAACTGAATCATCTTGTTCCGATTATCGATTTCAGCGAGCTTCTTTTTCACATCACAGGTGCACCTAGCCATTACACCACAAGTGCATTTGACAGTGCCTTCTAAGCTAAGGATCTCGCTCCAGAGCTTCTTGATTTTTCCATAGTAATCGGTTACAGTAAGGTTCCCTTGAACTGTATTACCGAGCTTCTTCCTCAATTGATACAAGAGAGGTCCATTGGACTGCGCATACCTCTCTATTAACTCGAGCCAGAGTTCCCTGGATGACTCAGTGAACATGAATCCTTCCGAGAGGTTCGGTGTCATGGAATTAAGGATCCAACACCGAACCATGTAGTCACATCTCCTCCATCGCTACAGATCTCCGGGAGCAACTTCATCTTCTGGTGAGCTTCCGTCAATGAGTCCAAGTTTGTTTTTGGCGCCAAGTGCCATCTGCACTCCTCGGCTCCAACCTAAGAAATTGGATCCATTGAATGCGCTCGCCACCAACTGTGCGCCAGGGTGATCGGAATTTGACAGCCAGAGAGAATCATTCATGTCGTTGTTTCCGACATTGATCTCGGTCTGAACTCGGTTGTTATCTTCTGGATTCATTTCTGCGATTGCTGGTGTGGTGCTGCTTCAGATCGTCGCCGTTTCTCTGATACCATGAAAAGGAATCGAAATGGGAGCTTAGATGAAGCTCATCAATGGAGGTTCTTGGATTTTCCGGTTGGAGTTTGTTACAAGACTCAACAAACTCCAGATTCCTCTTTCTGTTCTCAATTGAATGAATGCACAAGCTTGAGCAAAGGGTATTTATAAGCCTATACACATTTGACTAAAATACCCTTTGTAATGTAACTCTATACACAAATTGATCAAGCGCAGCTAACATTTGAGAGCTCTATATGCTCAATACTATGTATCACTTCTTCTTCTTCCTCTAATCAAATATGAGATCTGTTTTTCCAATTCCATGGTTTCCTTTCTATCTCTCTCTCTCTCTGAATCTTTATTTCTGAAATTGGGAAATACCCAGGCCCCTATATAATTAAACTCACCTCTCTCACCCTCCCATTTGATATGATCACAGTTGAGGCATCCAAGGTCATGAGTCGCTTCTTCTTAGCCCCTGAGGCGTTCGAAGGTGGGCGGCGCGGCCAGCCCATGCAACCTTCGAACGATCGATCTCATGACTCTCGTACACCATGATGCCCAACATGGGCTACTTCGAGTTCATGCATCTCGATGCTCCGTCGATCAAGCTCGCTGGTGTGGAGCTGGTGGACGTCGAGGTAACATAATTGAAGGAGTAGGAGCTGGTGATCACGCCCTACGTCGGGCTCTATCGCTACGGAGTTGGCGACGTGCTCTGAAGTTATTACGGGCTTCAACAATTATTCACCGGAGTTCCACCGCAAGAACATCCTCCTCGGCATCGACTCCGACAAGACCGACGAGGTGGAGCTGGAGCGGGCCGTGCAGTGCAAGGTATCTCTTATTAGTACGGTAGGCTTTTTAGCATTTGAATTAATTTTGCTCTTTTTTTCCATATCGATTTTTCAAATTAAGAAAGTGAAAACAGTACATATGACATGGCTGCAGCTAGCTCCTACTCGCCGATATATGGATCGAGGACGGAGTCCCCCTACACTGCACGGCCCACTCCAGCTCCACCTCGTCCGTCTTGTCGGAGTCTATGCCGAGGAGGATGTTCTTGTAGAATTTTGATAGGGAAAAGCTTGTCTTTTCTCATTGATTGAACTTGTTTAAATAGATACATGTGTGAGAGAAATTCTATCCTAATTAGATAAGATATGATAAAGATATAAGGAAAGATATATCTAACAAATATCCTAATATATCTCAATACTCCCCCTCAAGTTGGAGCATGGTGAAGATGAATGCCCAACTTGGACAATAGAAGATGAAATTGTTGTTCTCCCAATGCTTTGGTGAAGATGTCTGCCAACTAAAGAGAAGAAGGAACATGAGATAGGGCGATGCTGCCTGACTGAACCTGATTTCGCACAATATGACAGTCCACCTCAATATGTTTTGTACGCTCATGAAATACCGGATTGTTGGCGATATGAAGGGCTGACTGATTGTCACACCATAAGCGCATAGGACTCCGATGATCAAATCCAAGAGATCGGAGAAGAGACTTGAGCCAAATCAACTCACAAGTAGTCGTAGCCATGGCTCTGTACTCGACTTCAGCAGAAGAGCGAGAAACCGTAGACTACTTCTTGGTTTTCCAGGACACTTGTGACTCGCCGATCTTGACAATGTAACCGGTGAGAGATCGACGGGTCAACGGACACGTGGCATAGTCAGAGTCACAATATGCAATTAGTCGAAGATCACTG
This sequence comes from Persicaria tinctoria, assembly GCA_037127255.1. NCBI lineage: Eukaryota > Viridiplantae > Streptophyta > Magnoliopsida > Caryophyllales > Polygonaceae > Persicaria > Persicaria tinctoria. Next base: position 62,490,928 of record JBANSL010000015.1, on the reverse strand, counting down.
TGACGAGAGAGGAATACACCTTGATCTGGTCGGCCCTTAAGGTACCGAAGGACACGCAATGCAGTCGTCCAGTGCCCCTGGCGTGGTTGCTGCATGAATTGAGCCAGAGTGTGCACGGAGTAAGACAGATCAGGGCGAGTGATGGTGAGGTAGATGAGTCGACCAACAACCCGACGATACTGTTCTGGCTTTGGAAGAAGGGGGCTGGCGTCGAGTGCAAGGGTGTGGTGCTGCTCCATTGGAAAAGCTGCCGGTTTAGAGCCTAGGAGACCCAGCTCACCCAAAATGTCAAGAGTGTACTTGCGCTGAGACAGAATGATGCCAGAGGTAGTCCGAGAAACCTCAATGCCCAGAAAATACTTGAGTGGACCAAGATCCTTCATATGAAAGCAGGAGTGGAGATAGGCCTTGGACCGAGTGATAGATGCAGAGTTGTTGCCGGTAATAATCAAATCATCGACATAAATGAGCACATGCAGAATAACACCCGACCGAGCATAGGAGAAAAGAGAGTAGTCAGCATAAGACTGAGAGAATCCGACCTGTCGAAGAGCAAATGCCAGCTTAGAGAACCAATTGCGAGGTGCCTGGCGAAGCCCGTAGAGTGATTTGCGAAGTCGGCATACCTGTGAAGAGCCAGTACCAGAGAACCCAGGAGGCAGGGACATGTAAACTTCTTCATCAAGATCACCATGAAGAAAGGCGTTATGAACGTCCATCTGATGGAGTTCCCAGTTCTGAATAGAGGCGACAGCAAGAAATACTTTCACAGAAACCAATTTAGCAACAGGAGCGAAAGTTTCAGAGAAGTCCGTGCCCTCAATTTGCCGATTGCCTAGAACCACAAGACGAGCTTTGTACCGCTCAATGCTGCCATCTGAATTATATTTGATACGGAAGACCCACTTACAACCGATAGCCTTCTTATGAGAAGGTAAGTCTGTGACCTCCCAAGTGCCATTGCGATGAAGAGCATCAATCTCAGAACGCATAGCATCCCGCCAATGCTGATGACGGAATGCTTCTTGGAACGAAGACGGCTCTAGAGTAGCGGCAATAGCAGCCAAGAATTGGCTGTACATAGGAGTAACTGAAGACAAATCGACATAGTTTACTAAAGGGTAAGGGGTACCTGATGATGTGACAGAAGCTGATGAAGCCGAGATAGGATCTACCTTGCGAAGAGTGTGGCAGACGTAGTCTCTTAGCAGCACTGACGGGGTGTGGGGGCGAGCCGACCGACGAGGAGGAGGGGGTTGAGGGGCTGCTGGAGGGGTGTCGGCGGGCTGCTGAGCATCGTCATGGGTGGAAGGGGAAGGGTAGTTAAGGGGTTCAAGGGCAGGGGATTCAGAAAGAGCATAAGGAAAGATGGCCTCATGAAAAGACACATCACGAGAGACAAAGGTTTGACGGGTAGCGAGGTCATATAGGCGCCACCCCTTCTGTCCAAAAGGATACCCAATGAATATACACTTGCGACTGCGAGGTGAGAACTTGTTTGAGGAGCGAGGGATGACAGAAGCATAACAGAGACATCCAAAGACCCTGAGATGTGTGTAGTCTGGGGGCTTTTGGAATAGACATTCATAGGGAGATTTGCCGTCAAGGACAAGTGATGGGGTGCGAATGATGAGAAAGCAGGCAGTGAGGGTGCATTCACCCCAGAACTGTACAGGTAGATTGGCTTGAAACAGGAGGGCTCGAGCCACATTAAGGATATGACGGTGTTTACGCTCGACACGTCCGTTTTGCTGAGGAGTGGCGACACAGGAGGACTCAAAGAGGATGCCTAGATCGGCAAAATAGAGACGAAGGGCAAGAAATTCAGAGTCGTTGTCGCTGCGAACACGTTTGATTGTTTTGTGGAATTGGGTAACTGTGAAGGTGCAAAATTGTTTCAACAAATGGGAGACTTCCGATTTGTGAGCCATAAGGTAGACCCAAGTGGCCCAAGAGAAGTCATCAATAATTGTGAGAAAATATGAGGCACCAGAAGAAGATGGAACACGGTAAGGACCCCAAATATCACAATGAATTAAATCAAAAGATGCAGAAGCATTTGATAAACTAGTAGGAAATGAATGACGAGTTTGTTTGGCTTTGTAATAAACATCACAAGGTAAAACTTTATTTGAGAGACTATGACTAGAAATGTTTGGTAATGAGGAAAGCAAAGAAAAAGATGGATGCCCAAGTCGTTGATGCCATAGGGAAGGGGATTCGGTCTTGGTTAGGTCACAGGCAGAGCTGCTGACGCCAAGAGACTTGAACGAAGAAGCCCAGCAGAGCCAATAGATCCTATTCCGAACCTCACCCGCTCCAATCAGCGTCTTCAAAGTGCGGTCCTGAATCACACAAAGCTTATCAGTGAGGGTGACAACACATCTTAAATCGGCAGTTAAACACCCAAGAGAGATTAATTGACAAGTGAGGCCAGGAACGTATAAAGCAGTAATATCAAAAGAGCCACAAAGAGTGATTAATCCAGCATGATTAGCGGAGATTGTGGTGCCATCTGGATACTTGATAAGCCATTCCTCAACAGTATGAATATTCCGGAGCAACCGGGGATCACCCGTCATATGAATCGAGGCGCCACTGTCAAGAATCCAAGGGGAAGAGGCAATACCTGCTAAGGTGTCAGAACCGGATTTATTGTTGAATTTCTGAAACATGTTCAACATTCGGTCCCACTGCTCATTGGAGAGGGTGATCCCGGCTCGATCAGAAGGATTGATGTTGTGGGAGCCGGATGCGGAAGTTGATGGCGTGAGGACAGAATTGACGCTGGCGGTAGTGGTCCGCCCACGCCCTCGGCCAGCACCCGAATCAGGAGCAGCGCCACTGGCAGGGGCAGGGGACTTCGGCTTCGGCGGTGGGGCACCAGTGACGGGATCAGCGACATCGCGGCCGTGGTTCCACCAGTCCGGGTAGCCGACAATTTTGAAGCAGGAGAAGCTGTCATGACCGGCTTTGTTGCAGTGGACGCAAAGCATCGACTTTTTGTCGATAGGAGCAGAGGAGGGGCGAGACGAGCGTTGTTGAGCAACAAAAGCGAGAGCATCGCCGGTAGGTTGTTGGGTAGTGCGCATCGACAACATCCGTTCCTCCTGAACCGCGAGCGAGTGAGTCTTGTTGAGACTAGGGAGCGTGTCCTGAGCGACGATCGTGGAACGAAGGGTCCCATAACTGAGATCATCCAGGCCCATAAGAAATTGATGGGTGCGCTCCTCCTCACGTTCCTTGGCGTAGTTGCCGCAGGTACATGTCCGAGAGGCGAGGTTGGTGTCGAGTTCATTCCAAAGCTTGGTCAGACGGCCAAAGTATGAGGTGACGGACTGACCGTCTTGACGACAACGAGCAAGTTCAGAGCGTAGTTGAAGCCTTCGAGGACTGTTGCCGATGGAGAATCGCTGGGATAGGTCGTCCTAGAGTTTCTTGACGGTGGAGAAGTAGGTGATTGTCGAGCGTAAGGAGGGCTCGATAGATTGTGTGATCCATCCGATGAGCATAGCGTTAACAGGACGCCAATACTGAAGATCGGAAGAGGTAGCAGCAGGTTGAGTGATTGAACCATCGATGAAACCATCTTTACGCTTAGCAGAGAAGGCGTTCTTCATAGCGATGGTCCATTATTGGTAGTTATCTCCTTTGAGAATCACCGGACAAATAGAGAGACCCGGGTGATCGGAAGGATGAAGGTAGTAGGGAGAAGCGGGCGTTAGGGCCGCTGGTGGTTGAGCCATGAGAAAGGCGGTGGTGATGGCGGAAGATGGTGGCGGCGGCGGTGGTTAGGGCCGACGGTGGGTTAGAGTTTAGAGGATCGTAGTTAAGCCTGATACCATGTAGAATTTTGATAGGGAAAAGCTTGTCTTTTCTCATTGATTGAACTTGTTTAAATAGATACATGTGAGAGAGAAATTATATCCTAATTAGATAAGATATGATAAAGATATAAGGAAAGATATACCTAACAAATATCCTAATATATCTCAATAGTTCTTGCGGAACTCCGGTGCATAATTGTGGAAGCCCGTCACTTGAGAGCACGTCCCCAACACGGTAGCGGTAGAGTCCAGCGTAGGCGGTGATCGATGACCAGCGCTCATACTCTTTCAATTACGTTCCGTACCTCGACGTCCGGGAGCTCCACACCAGCGAGCTCGACGGAGAATCCAGAGGCATGAATTCGAAATAGGCCAATGTTGGGCATATATGATATGATGGTGTAATTCAGTGACCCAAGTAGCATTAATTCATGGTTGAAATATATATAGCATAATCTCCAAGCTTGCAATTAATTGTATTGTATCCATCTCACAATAATCTCCAAGCTTGCAATTAATTGTATTGTATCCATCTCACAAAAGCCGCAACCTTTATTTTATTTACAGATTGTGATTTGGTTATTTGCTACTGTACTTCCTATATATATCGACTTGCCATGTTTAAATGTTATCTTCATTGAGTTGAGTTGATTTTTCCATGAATATATCTTAAAAAATCACTCATGGTATATGTAAATGCCAGTAAGAAAGAGCATTAATGGCTGCCATTGCTGACAAAACTTTACAAATCCATCCCTTGATCGACCAATTCAGCAAAAGGGTCATGACTAACATGAGCATCAAACTCAAATTTAGAAACCCATCCCTTGACCAATTCAGCTCCCAACATACCTATTACCATCAACTGAAATACTTATGCATATCCATAGCAACTGGTGGGGTGAAGTGGGGTAAGTTAAATTCCCTTATAAATCTATCTAAAATGAGTATTCACATCAGTGGCATTCAACCATTTGGCATTTTTTAATTTCTTACCCTTGTCAAATTGAATTACCACCCTCCATGTCCTGATCAAACACGGCATTCACCCATTCCTTTATTCCCTTTTTCTGAAGCGGTAAATTTATAGACTGTAATGCGTAATTACAAAAGAAGGAACACCATGAAAGGCATTCCTAAGTCCTACCAAAAGACACAACTCGGTGTGTGTACTCCCAAATCTCTCCAAAAAGCTCTCATGTACTCTGATTCTCCTGCTACTCTAATTCCCCCTCTACGAGACTACTCTCTATTTCCTAGCAATTGGTGCAATCATCGCTTCTCACTAGATGTTTTGCCTTTACACCTAATAGAGATGCGATACTTGCACGTCTCCACAATCCGTGAGGCCCAATGCCTAGGGTTACATAACTCATTTTTTAATACTACACTATTCCTATCAATCCAAGTATAGTAGACAAAAGCCGAGAAAACTAGCAATTTAACTTTGAATACAATCTTCTTTCTCGTTGCTAGACTCTCACACGCGAACCAGTGAAGCCAATCTGCAATATCACCGGTCCTCCTCGGCATCCCTGTCCATCGCCAAACAATATCCCGTGCTTCCTGGATGACATGGCACTCGAACCATAGATGCTTCTCCGACTCCTCCTCCATCTTACATTAGGGGCACAAGGTAGCCCCATCCCCCATCAAGTGCTTAAGTACTCGTCCCGTTTTTAACCTCTGATTGACGGCTAACCAAGTCACAAAAGACCATTTCCGTGACTGGGGACCTGTCCAAATCATATCTCCCCAATCAACTAACGGCCCCTTCTGAAATGGTTCGCCTGCACCCAACGAGATAAACCGAGTATCCAACCTGTTAGATTAGTGCACAATTTAAGCTGTCCTTAACATCCAGCAGACATTTCCAAATCCACGAGTCATGAACTCGCTTGTCAACCTCCCATATATCCACCCTTCTTAAATGGTTCGCCTGCACCCAACGAGTCCATACCCCCTCTTTCTACAGAATAATATCGCCCAGCAAGGAGAAGAATAAGCTCCTGTTCCACGCCTTCATCTGCCGGATACCCAAGCCACCTTCATTAATCGGTCTTGTGACCACATTCCAAGCAACCACCCCCTTCAATTTGAATATGCTAACTAATTATGTTAGTAATTAATTAAACCCGGGCAAACGCGAGCACGTGTCAGGCTTGAGACGGGCTTTACCCGATATTTTATCCCGCTATTGCGGGCGCGGGTCGGACTAAGTCCGCTTAACGCGATAAAAGCGGTGTCCAAGCCCGTCCGTGAATGCGGGTGCGGGTAGTCCTAGGGTACCCGCAAATCTAATCATTTTTTTTTAGAGAAAATGGTAGTAAATACCACAATTTCTAAAATCTTTGCAAAAATGCCACCAATTTGGGAAAATTTGCAAGAATGCCATTTTTTTCCAAAATTTGCAAAAATGTCAAGGTAAACCCTTCCCCAAAACCGGTTATCCTAGGTTATTATGCCCAAAAAAAAATTTAATTACAGGCATTGTCAAGGTAAACCCTCGCATCGTTTGGGTGCCTTGGTTCGTAGTGGTGGTTCGTGGGCGTCGCCGGGGTTGTCCGGTGCTGCCCAGGGGGATTCTGGCGCTGGCGAGATCGTGAGTTCCGGCTGGGGAGGTTTGGTATGCTGGGCTCTCCCTCGGTCATGGTGGGCTCGGAGGTGCTGGTTGTGTTCTCGGAGGGGATTGGATCCGTTTATGCAGGTTTGGGTTCGGGCTGTCATCGGGCTCAAATCTGGTGTGAGATTGTGAGTTTTTTTAGTGGTTTCGGGGGTGATTGGCTCGAATCTTGTCCGTCTAGCTCTTATTCTGGCCGGATCTGGTGCCTCGTTGTCAGATCTGGTCGCCGTCGGGTCGGATCTGGTGCGTGGTCGCTGCTCGCCGTCAGATCTAGTTGTTCACGGGCTTAACGTGGATCTGTGCTTCTTTCTCCTCATATCTGGTCGACGGCGGTGGAAGGCTGGCGGCGGCGGTGGAAGGCCGGCCCCAGGGTGAGGCCGGCGGCGGTGAAAGGCGTGGGCACCGCTTGCTCTCTCGCTCTCTACTTCGTCTTCTTCGTCCCTGTTCTCTCTCACCTGCCGCTTGCTCTCTCTCTCTCAATCTCTGTCTCTCCCGCTCTGACTCTCCCTCTCTCGCTCCCAATTTCTCTCTCGCTCCTCATATCTGGGTTCGTCGGTGGTGCGCTTTTTCTCCTCCTTCTTCCTGGGTTTGGCTTCTCCGGCGAGCTCAAATATGGGTCGCTCATTCCGCTTCCTCCCAGGTGGAGGAAGATGACGGGTTTTATCCGGTGGTGGTTGCCTCAGGCGATATGACGGGTTTTATCGGATTTGAAGAAGATGGGGATGGCACAGAGTTTGGGGGCGGTGGTGATTGTTGTTAGACCTGCAACCGTCTTAACCCTTCCTTAGTTTTATTTGCAAAAATACCACCATGGTAGTTGTGTAAATTTTTCAAAAAAGTGGTATTTCTGCAAACTCACAAAAAAGTTGTATATTTGTGCAAATTGCCTTTTTTTTTATTAATGCTATACTAATTAGATTTTTATTACATATATATGTAATATATATGTACTTACTGTTTTTATTAGATTTATTAATTAGTATATATATATATATAATATATATAGTATGGATCATATGTACTCAGCTCTTATCGTGTATCATGTGAACAAATCATAATCATTGATTTAGATGAATTGGATGGCTGAGATTATTTCGTAATATTAATTAATTGAAAAAGAAAATGGGAAAGCCTAAAACAACTCTAACATCCAGCACGTGTACACAACAACGCCCTACCCTACCCCCACAAATCGTGCCTTTGCTTGCAAAGAAGAGAGAGAAAGAGGAGAGAGGCGATCCGGCGAAAGGGAAAGGGCGACAACTAGGGCTTCGATCGTCTGAACGCTTGGGACTCCAGCGACGGTGGCCCCTTCGTCTTTCCGACAGGTGAAGGCCGACCCAATCCCAACCCTAACCCATGTCCTTTGCCGCCATAGAAGATAGAGAAAGACAAGGGGAGACGATCAGGCGAAATCGAAAGGGTGACGACTAGGTGGCTACAAGTGACTCCGACGACGGTGGCTAGTGACTCCGACGACGGTGGCTACAAGTGTCTTTCCAGCAATCGAATGCAGAGTGCGGCCAAATCAGTCCTCTGCACCCCCAAACTCACCTCGGCGGCGATCTGAATCTGTTAGAGGAGGGACGACGATTCGGCTTACCAAGGTCCATCGAAGCAATAGAATTCATCAATCCATGGGTAAGTTTCCTGATTTTGGTGAACGAATTTGGGGGGGTTTTGTGTTATTGGTGCCTTGGTGGAATGGGTAGGATATATCGAGATTTGATTATGCGGTAGATGTGTGGATTATTGAATGACTTAAGCATTTTTTTTTTTAACGAAATTGAGTGACTTTAATTTACCGGTTGATTGTGTGTATGTTAACGTGAACAAGTGTTGCTAGGGGGAACAATCATTTTATGCATAAGTATGTTGTCGTTGTCATGTTAATTTAGTCTAGGGTTTTGTGGAATTGGGTGTGATGAGAGATTGATTAGGAGTGTTGTCATGGGATTTATGGGTTATTCGGGTGTAAAACCAAATTATGCAGAGGTATGGGGGGTTTCATGCGAATTTTATGTTGGGTTTTGTGAAATTTGTTTATATGAGGGGTACCTGATTGAAGGGTTATTCCAAGCCCGTGCCACAAGCAAGTGCAATAGGATCAATAGGGTCGATGGAACAGGGCCTCCAAAATAGTTGGCGCGGCGGCCCTGTATACATTTTGCTTTCTAAGATGAATGCTAATTTGAAATTGCCCTGTTGGTAAAGCCTTCTGCAAGTCCGGATTAGTTGTCCTCCAATCCCGAGTTCGATCCTTCACAGTGTCTGAAACGGGGGGGGGGGCCTTTTTCATTTTATTCTACCCCCTTCTTTTTCTTTTTCTTTTTTCACACCCCTTTTTTATTTTATTCTACCATTTCTACCCCTTCTTTTCTTTTCTTTTTTTCTTTTTTTTTTTTGGTAAGTGGTAACCCTCTTCTTCTTTCTCTGTATTTAGTATTTCCTTTATTTTCCATATGTTATTATTACATTACATATACAAGTATTTTTACTCCGTATTTCTTTTAAAAGCTACAAGTTTCAAAAGGTTTTATTGACATACACAACAAAAAAAATATGTTTTATTTCTATTATAGCCATTTTATGCTAATATGATATTTAAAAACCATTTAATTATCATCTTACTTGACAACTAATAAAAAAAATTAATCAAGATAGTTTATTAGGTAGATATTTATAAATATTATACCATGAGTATAACATTTTTTATTTTTAAAGAAAATATTTCCGTAGATAATTTTTTTAAAAGAAATATTATTTTCTTATATCTATTGTCTACTTAATTCATTTTGTTTTAATTTTCGTACAGGGCCTCCAAAATAGTTGGCACGGCCCTGGGTTATTCGGTCGAAAATCCATATTATGCATATGTATCTTGTAGATTTGCTAAATTGTGTGTATCTGATAGATCAATTCAATTAGGTTTAGGGGAGAGTTTAGTGTGTGGAATAGAAAAATGATCAAGTGGTCGAATAATCAAGTGATACCATCGAATAATCAAGCGATACCATCGAATAATACTGTAATATCAAATAATCCAGTGATACTATCAAATAAACAATCAATACCATCAAATAATCTAGCGATACCATCGAATAATTATTTGTTAAAATGACATAAGTAACCAAATAATATTGTAACACAATCGAATAATCAAACGATATTATGGAATAATCAAGCGATATGATCAAATAATTTAGCGATACCATCGAATAATCTAATGATACCATCGAATAATTTTTATTTCAAAGTTCAAGGTATTTTTAGAATATAGTAATAATAGAAATTAAGTCATATCAATGAATAATCAATCGATATCATCGCATAATCCAACGATACCATCGAATAATCAAGTGATACAATAGATTTTTTTTTAGTTGTTTGTTAACATAGCACAACCACAAATGACATAAGTTACCGAATATGCCACAAATTATAATATGGGTTTAAAGAAAATTCTCAATACATTAAAAAAAAGTTAGCATGTATACGGAGTATAAAGGTTTGCAAAAAAAAAAAAAAAAAATTTGACGGGCCCCACATATCTCAACAATTCACATTCACCCCGTTCCGTATTTTATTTGTGAATTTACAAAAAATAATGAGAAACCCCCTTTTGCGGAGTACAAGCCCCACGCGCGGAAACCCTTCCCCTATCCACTCCCCGTCTGTGTTGCCTCTTTAGAGCCCCTTTCTCTTTGTGAAGTGATCGCCATGGCCGTACAAAATCCTTGCCACAAATCTAATGATCAACCTTATCCTTGATGATTGGCCTATTAACCCCCTAATTGATGGGATTCTTGCTAGATCTAGACTCTGTGTTGGCAGATTTCTCTTGGCTACAGAGGTTGCCCTAATCCTTGAGATTTCGTACGAATTGGGGGAAATCCCTAATCCTCCTACGATTAAGCCCCGCTGGTGCCGTATGAGTGCAAGGATGATGTTGATGTCTCAAGCCTGGTCTTATCGACCCCCTCCATGGCCAAATCTGAATGGTACGGTCGACAGAACTTTAAGGTTCTGGGAAGTTTCGATTGGCTTGAATCTCTACTCGTTCATGATTACGGGAGTGGTCCACTGCAACAAGTTTGGTTCTTGGGGCACGTTTCTCCGCTCCAATGGGGTTTGCTCTTCTAATCTCTCTCTTCCTCACCGATCTTCCACAAAAATTTTCTATTTAAGGGGGTGGTGGGGATTCTGGTTTCCTCGCATCTTTCTTCCCTCTCTTCTCAATACTTTCCTTTCTGAATTCATCCAATCTAACCAGTGTTGTGTTCTTGTTGTTTTCATGGCTCCCTCCCAAGTGGATAAAGGGAAAAAACCGATGGTGGCAGAATATCCTGCCCTTGAATCGACTAATACCCGAAAGGGGATGCCGGAGGGCTTTAAACTCACTGAGGAGACTCCCCTCTCTGAGGATGCCCAGGAAGCTAGCCGAAAGGCTAGAGCCGAGAAGAAGTTCAAGAGGAGGACGATCAATAGGGAGAAGCTGATTGCCCTTCAAGGAAGGGTTCAGGAGAATATCTCGGCTCTGCATCTGTCTTCTCTCTTTGCTACAATAATCGGTGATCCTATGGAAGCAAAGGAGGTGAGAAAGAAAGTGAGGTATGTATGGAAATTTCTCTGTGGTGGGTTTCAGCTCATTCCAGTTGCTAACAACTGGTTTGAACTGAGATTTGACTTACCTGAGGACCGAGCTATGGTATGGGACAATCGTCCCTATCATGTCTCTGGTCAGTTGATTCTTCTCCGTCCATGGAGGCTTGAGTTTGACCCTTGGTCTGAGCCTGTTACGACTCTTGACCTGTGGATTCGGTTCCCGGGTCTGCCTGCTAAATATGTGAATGATGAAATCCTGAAGGATATAGTGGAGGAGAATAGGCTGGGGAAGGTTATCAGGGTGGCAGCTTTTAATTCTAAGGGTGCACGATTTAGGTATCCTAGAGTGTGTGTTTCTATTGATATCACTATGGTGACTGGGAGAACTGTATTTGTGGTCAATGAGGATGGAGAGGTTGAGTCTTTTCCCATTTGGTTTGAGGATTTCCCTCTTGGTTGTGGAAGTTGTGGGTCTACTGCACATACTTTTGATGAATGTCCTTACAGGAACTTGTGCAATGCTTCTGCCTCCCATCCTCCTATGCCACCCCGTGGTGGTGCTGAGCATGTTGCTGGTGAAGCTCCTTCTGGTGCCAATGATGGTGAATGGGTTAGGGTGGGTGCTAAGAGGCATGTGGTGCTTCCCCCTCCCACCTTTGGCCACTCAAAAATGGAGATATTATCCTGCTTTAGTAAAAATGCAATGCTGTCTTCTGATTCTTCCCCATCTCTCTCCTCTGGGAGATCTGCTGATGCTTCTGCAACAAATGTTGTTGTTGTCTGTGAAGAAGCTCCCCCTTCACCCACTGCTGTGATCACTGATGCTGTTCCTTTTGCTGTTGTACAACCCCCAAATGATGAGATCATTGTTCCTAAAGTGGAATTGCAACCCGACCTTTCATTTTGGGTAGCTGACGATGATGAGGATTTAGAGTTTGATGAAGATGAGTTTATTGATGGGATTCTTGCAGGGGATGGACTTGCTGATCCTGGTTTTACTCAGGAGGATTATGATGCTATGCTTGTGGATATCCCACCTCCAGTTGAGTTCATTCTGCCTGATCTTAGCCGGCCTGAGCAGCTAGCTGCTTCTCTGCAGGAGCAGTTCACTACACCCAATGCATCCCCCTCGGTGGAGCATGAGTTCAAGAAACTTGATATGGCTGCTGCTTCAAACTCTGAGTCTGGCAAGCGCAAAATGAAGGTTGAGGATGGTGATTCCGCTAGCTTTGCTATTACTCTGATAGGGGCTAGCAACAAGAAGGGAAAGCATGTGTAGTCTGCTGGTGAAGGGGCTGTTAGGAGGGTTCATTGATGGTTTGGTTCTCTCCTATACCATGAAAATAATGAAACCATTATCGTATGTGCTGGGATTTCTTTTGGGTAAGATGGGATTAGATGGTTTTACTATAATCATGGTTAAATTTGTGATTGTCCTAGTGTATTGTTGGTATTGGATTATCTGTAGTCTGTGGTTATGCCGAGTCTTAAACTGTGCTAGCTATCTTTTGAAATGGTTGTGTCTCATAGCTAGTAAGTGTTGGCGTATGAATCTCGCCGTATGTAAATGGCAATGGGAAGTAAGTTGTAAGGTTAAGCTTGTATTTAAGAAATCAAGTATGCTAATTTATCTTTACATACACTTGGACTTCATTTCATTTATATCTTCCGTGGCAATCAGCAGGCTTAATTGTGTCCTTATATGGATTGCACTTGGTGCTCTTTTCCATAGAAGACATAAACATTATAAACATTTAAGAAAGTGTTGTTATGAATTTTATTTGATTACATATATAATTAAAAGCTTAAGGGAATGGGTAAAGTTTAGCTTATTACGAACAACAATAAAAGTGTGCCTTTGGAGCCTAATCCACCTAAGAATTGATAATACGTTCCACAAAGTATTCGGTATAGGGATATCCGTCAATCAAAACCTGCATTCCTCGGTCTTATGGCAACTGAACATATTAATTGTCATCAGCAAGCTTGAGCGTTGCTTAGCCTCTGGCCTTTGGCATGGTGAGGCCTTTCTTGGGTATTGGCGCTTGTGCGTTAGGAAATCTATCATCTGTATAATGAGTACTCAGTTTTTATATAAAGACGGAAGTATGGGTAACAGACATTGGTTATAAATGAAAATCAGATATTGGAACTGTCGTGGCATTGGTAAGAGGACTTTCTGGGCAGAGCTAAATGCAATGCGTATAAATGACCATCTCAAGATATTAGCAATTGCGGAAACAAAATCAGAAGTAGTCCCGGCAGAAACAGTATGGAGGGGTAGTGGTTTTTCTAATGCAATTTGGTCGCCAGGTAATGGAAGAGCAGGAGGTCTTGGTGTCTTATGGAATGAGAACTCGCTTGTGAATGAAACGATCTCTGTAAAGATCCATCCGCCAAGAATTATTGGACTAGAATACTTTAATTTAGACAAAAAGTTTAGGGGTATTATTCTCTTTATCTATGGACCTCCCCAAGCTAAAGATAAAGACCAGTTTTGGGAACTACTGACGACTATAATAGGTGACCAAAGCCTTCCATGTATGATAATAGGTGATTTTAATGAGATTGCTCATAGTAGTGAGAAGTGTGGGGGCGCACCCTTTCATCCCTCCCGAGGACACAGATTAAACCATTTCATGAACTTGTGTGCACTAACAGACATTCCAAGCAATGGAAACCAATTCACATGGAGGAAAAAGGTTGAAGGCGAAGACAACATCTTAGAAAAGCTTGATAGAGTACTCGTTCAAGGAAAATTTTTAGATACTTTTCCCGATCTTAGCACGTATAATGGTGCTTTCTCAACATCAGATCATTGCCCGATTACTGCTGAATTAAAAACAACTATAGTCATAAAGCCTCCACCATTCAAAATGGAAAACATGTGGTTCCATAGACCGGATTTCAGAAATATAGTGATTCAGGCTTGGCGTGCTCAGTGTCCCGGTTCTATAATGTATAAGATTATGTTCAAAACAAGACTTGTTAAACAAAAAGCTAAACAATGGAATAAGAACACCTTTGGAAATATCTTTAAACAACTAGCCTCTATAGAAAATGATCTTTTGGAGATCCAAACGAAGGATTTAGGAATAAATGATATTAGCAAACAAAAAAGGCTAATATTAAAAAAGGATCGACTTCAGTCTTTTCAAAAAGAGTACTGGAGCCAACGGGCGAAATCCAAACATTTAAAACTTGTCGATTCAAACACTGCTTATTTCCATAGGGTTGCATCGGGTAGGAGAAATCGGAAATTTATTAGAAGCATTACTTCTGCAGAAGGAACGCCCATTGTAGGAGATGAGAATGTTAGGAAGGAAATAAAAAATGATTTTGTGAAACGCTTCACCAAAATGTCGACTAATAATAACTATTTTGAAGAGTATATGCAGAATATTACCCCTTCTATCACAGAAGAGGAAAATTTCAGATTAATTGCTCCACCGACAAATTGTGAGGTTAAGACGGCAGTTTTCAGTTTGGGGTTAAACAAATCTCCTGGCCCAGATGGTATCACAGCTGAATTTTATAAGGAATTCTGGGATATTATTGGAGTTGACGTTACACGGGTTGTAAAGGCATTCTTCCATTCAGGGAAGATTCTTAGGCAAATTAATCATACGTTTATCTCACTTCTTCCTAAAAATAATAATCCAACTAAAACTTCAGACTATAGACCTATAAGTCTCTGCTCAACCATCTATAAAATTATATCGAAAATACTAACGGAGAGACTAAAATCAATAATGCGTAAACTGATTCACCCTCTTCAAAGGGTGTTTGTGTCTGATAGGGCAATCCAGGACAACGTTTTAATTGCTCATGAAATTTTCCATTCTTTTAAAACTAGAAAAGGCACCAATGGTTGGTTAGCAATCAAATTGGACATGGAAAAGGCGTATGATCGGGTTGATTGGGCATTCACTGAGATGGTACTCAGAAAATTTGGTTTCCATGATAAATTTATCAATTTGATTATGGAATGCGTAACGACTCTTTCTTTCTCGGTACTAGTCAACAATGGCCCTACAGAAGTGTTCTTACCTACCCGTGGCCTTAGACAAGGTGATCCGTTATCGCCATTTCTGTTTATTCTAGGGGCCGAAGTGCTTGCTAGAAAACTAACCACTGAATCCCTTCTGCCTAGTAGTGGGATCGGCTTTCCATTCGGTCGTAGTGGGCCTAGAATTCCTTTTTTGGCATTTGCAGACGATATTATTATCTTCTCAAAAGGAAATATGACTACGTGTGAAAAAGTAAAAAATATAGTAGATCGTTATTGCCAAATATCGGGACAGAAAGTTAACTATCATAAATCGGCCTTTCAGTGTACATCGGGTATTCCTAGGACCCGTATCGCGGATATTGAAGAGTGCCTTAGCATTTCAAGCCATGTTAAACTTGATAAATACTTAGGGTGCCCAATCACTAATGGTAAAATAAAAGAAAACACATTTGAGGATATAATGTCAAATACCAGGAACCAACTGTCAAAATGGAGAGCAGATTCGCTGTCACAACAGGGACGGACGACACTGACTAATGCAAATTTAGCATCAAAACCTTTATATATGATGCAGAGCTTCATGCTTCCACCAAAAATGCATCAAAACTTGGACAAAATAAATAGATCTTTCTTCTGGAACAAAGACTCAAACTATAAGCCACTCATTAGTTGGGACAGAATTTGCAAGCCAAAGTATGCGGGGGGAGTAGGTCTAAGAAAATCGAAACAGATGAATGAAGCTTTGCAACTAAAATTATTGTGGAAAATAGTAGCAGAACCAAACAATATTTGGGTAAGGATTATTCAGTATAAATACATCAAGACGAATCACATACTAAACTATGAAGCGAAAGGAAGTGCGTCGTGGCAATGGACACAACTAAGAAAGCTAATTCCTACATTCAAAAATGGGTTGATTTGGGTGGTGGGAAATGGTCGAACAATCAAGTTTTGGAAGGATAGATGGGGATCTGTGCAGAACTTGAAACAGTGCTGTGTACGCTCACAAAATATTGATCTGGAGGAAACGATGGATTCATATATAGAAAATGGTAAATGGCGGTTGTTGGACAAAAATTGCGCAAATAATCGTACAACACATTTTATTTGATTTTTTAATATTTGAGTTCGACCCCTTTTGGTTATCCTCTTGATTCGAAGTCGTATCGATACCAAGATTTGTGTGGTTTTGGTGATTTGGGCTGCACCCGAATTTTAGCGGGTTGCCTACGTATCTCTTGGAAGAGAATCAAGCCTCACGTAGTTCAGAGTGTTTGGGTTTTGTGTGTTTTATCGCCTTTAAGATTTTCCTGCATCATTGGATCGTATTAAGACCTACCTTCTCGGAAGGGTAGCCCTAACATAAATCACACTATCATATGCATGAGATTTTCTCATGTATCACCCGAATAAATTGAGCACACCTTCTCGGAAGGGTTTCCCAACTCAACGAATATCACTTACACGGAAAATCATGTTTGTTTAATTTGACTTTAATTTTAACCTCATTTTCATTTTTAAAGTGAATTTAGAGGTTAGCGACTGTACCCGATATATTTTGAGATTTAATATCGGGTTACCTACGTAGCCGTTTTTCGGCGTCAAGTCTTTACGTAGTTCTGCCCAAAAGAGCAAATTTGATTTGATTTGGATCGACGATTGTACCCGACGAGCTTAAGCTTTATGTCGAGCTACCTACGTACCCGTTTGGACGGGATCAAATCTTGCGTAGTTCTTAAGAGAGCCATTTTGATCGTTTGAGGACCGCGTGATTGAACCCGATGAGTTATAGCTTTGTATCGGGTTTCCTACGTATCTCTTGAAAGATAATCAAATCACTCGTAGTTCATTTGAGAACCATTTTAATTTAATTGGGTTTGATCTCATATTCATTTAGAAGTGAATTTAGAGACCGACGACTGTGCCCGATATATTTTTGAGATTTAATATCGGGCTACCTACGTAACCGATTTTACGGTGTCAAGTCTTTACGTAGTTCTACCTAAACCGAGTTTATATTTGGTGAAACTCGATTTGAGGTTTTGACTCCGTTTTTTTTGTTTAGGAGTCGATTTGAGATTGACCCACTAGAATTAATTAGCAAAGAATTTTATAAGTCAAAATTTATAGACTCGAATTCTTAACGTGTGCTAATTATAATTCTTATATTTTAGTGGGTTAATTTCATAATTAAACATATTTATTTTAAATATGCCGATCATATACATATATATTATGTTTGATATCTGCCTCTTTGTTTCGAAACAAAGATGAGAGGCAAATTGCCATTTGGGCTCAATTGCAATTATCCATCTAAGCCCATCAATTTATTTCTTTTAATCGAGCCCTACTCCTTCTGAGCCCTCCCCTTTCATTTTACTTCTCCTTCCACTATGAATGGAACCCAATTTCAGCTCCCATCACACGCCTCCTCTCTATACAGTCGACAGAAGTGAGTTGCCGTCTTGCCGAGGACGACAACAGCGACTTGAAGGTCTGGGCGAAAGAGGGCAATAGATCCGATGATGCCTTCAGGAGCGGGGCGCCTAGGACATGTCAATGTCTCGGAAGCACCCTGGCGACATCAGGCAACAGCCCTCCCCTTGGCTATTTCAATTAGCCACTGTCGCCTCTTTTCTTCTTTTTGGAAATTTTCCATCTCAAATTCGCTATTTGGCCTAATGCTTAGGCAATTTGTGCCTCAACTCTTGAATTTCCGCTCACATCCCCTTCTAATGGAACCCTTTAATTGCTTGATTGATTTTTGTTTCAATTTCTAAGGTTTCAGTTTGGGGCATTTTGGTTCGAGTGATAAAAGGAAGCGGTGGATTAGAGACCTGGGGTGGCTGAGAACGAATAAGCCGAGAGAGTACCGATCAACAAAGATCCGTCAGTTAGGTATGTGAATTCTTGGAGATTTTAGTCCGAAATTTACTCCTCTCTGTTTTTGGTTCATTGTTCAATTTCAATGCCCGAATTCAACTTGATTAAACCGACACTTGTTGCTTTAATTGGAATTTTTCTGTTTATGCAATCTCTCATTTCACCCGGCTTCATATGTTCACCAGTTTTGACATTTTTGGGCGAATTTCAGGAACCTCTAGCTTAATATTTTGCCAACTGATTTTAGTTCCAGTTTGTGTGAATGAATTGAGTTCACTTGTTAGAACTTCACTTAGGGGAATTTTAGCAGAACTTAGCCCTTGATTAGGACAGTTTTTATTTCAATGTCCCATGTCTGGCTGGATTTTTTTTTCTCTGCTTATATGAGATTGCTAGCTGGCCTGTTTAAGAAAATTGGGCAGCCTTTCGCCCTCTTTTAGAGCGATTTACTGATCCCGGAACCCAAACCCTTTCTTAAAGCTCAATGCTTTATAAGAGGGGGTTCCGAGAATCAAATTCCTGCAGCCATTGGGTTTCTTTTGAGCAAAAAATCAGCAGCATTTTGCCTTGATTTAGGGTTGTTTGATGATTCTGAAACCCAAACCCTTTCTTAAAGCTCAATGCTTTATGAGAGGGGGCTTCAAGAATCTCATATATGAACAAGACCCAGACAAAGGACTACCTTCTCTTCTTTCTTGTCGATTGCTGAGATGTTGTGCTCTCTCTCTCTTTTTTCTTTCTGCAATAATAACAAGAGTTTTCTTTTGCTTGTGTTTGTTGTTTGCAGACTTCTCTAGGAGCAGGAAAATCCAGGAGAATGAAGAAGATGTGCTAACTGCTTCGTTGATGGTGGGAGGCAGAAGAAAAAAAAATCCAGCAGTCCCTATTTCTTTTGGCTTTTATAGGGAGCAATAGGAGTAGTTACCTAGCATGCCCACTCCCCTAGTTTCTTTCCTGTACAGTTTTTTTTTAATTAACTGTAGGAGAGAGCAGTTGCTGAATTTTCCAGGATTAACTGGCCTCTTTTCACTTGGGCCGGCCGGACTGTATTTTAATTTTGTTCAATTTCATTGAATTGGGTTTGGGTCCCTTCTTATTTTTGTGCCCATTAACACAATTTCACCAAATTGTTTGTCACCAAATTTAATCATTAAATAAATAATTAAACTTGGTAATTTGAATATAAAGTCACGACTAATTAAATTCGTGAAATTTCACCCTTCAACAGCGGTGTGATAAGTTAGCCAGTGTCCTACCTGGTGAGACTGTGAATAAAATCTCACTTCTTCCTCTCCCGGTCTCAACAATTGAAGATAGATTATATTGGGAGCCAGCAAAGAATGAGTGGTTTTCGACGTCTAGTGCATATAATTTTGTTACCAAATCCTCACTAAATACGATAAATGAAAATTATTGGATTTAGAAACAAGATGTCCCACCTAAGGTTAAGAACTTCCTTTGGAAAATCTGTCAAAATGGCATTCCAACTGCATCAAGACTATCTAGGAGGGGGGGTTGCGGTTCCTGCCTCTTGCCCAATCTGTAATCACCACGAGGAAGATGAAGTACATTTATTATGTGAATGCAAATATAGTTTTGTCTACAAAAATCTGAGTAATAAGATTAAATTGCTGGTACAAGACTCTATTGATAGAAACCGTGATATTAAACCAATAATGACAATCCTATCGAATAATCTGATAAAGAAAGAAAAGCAAAGCCTGTCACTCAACTGGTGGACAATCTGGTTAGTCTGAAATCAACTTGTATTCAGATGTGAAAAAGCGCCTACGGTGGAAGAAGTGAAAATTAGGGCAGAACAATTTTTGAAAAACTGGAACATGGCCAATTCTCATTTGCTTGAATCAAATAAAGGAAAAGTATCACACAAAACTAAAAAAAGGAGCATAAAGGAAATGGATAAAGGAAGAAATAATAAATGGAAAAAACCACCTTTGAGTTGGCACAAACTAAATTTCGATGGGTCGTCAAGTATGCAGGGAGAAAGCACGGGCGGCTTTGTAATTAGAAACTGGGAAGGGCGGCCGGTTTCTACAGGAGTAAGGAGGCTCGGAAATCAATCCCCGATCTTTGCTGAAGCTAGTGCTCTACGTTTGAGAATTATCCAAGCCAAAGAATTAAATCTTGACAAAATCCTCATTGAAGGGGATTCTCTAATTATTATCAATTATCTCAAAAATGGTAAATGTTGTCCATGGGAAATTGAGATACTCATGTCTGACATTACTTCACTTCTGAAAGGGTTTAAGGAAGTATTCTTCTCACATATACTTCGCACTGGTAACTGTGTGGCTGATAGGATTGCTTTCCTGGGACGTAGTACCAATAACCCTCGCCTATTAAGTGATCAAGGTCTACTGGACCTCATCCGAAAGGATGCTCTCGGATAGCGCCTAGTGCGCACCCGAATTCTTACCTAATCAAAAAAAAAAAAAACATTCACCCCGTTCCAACTTCCTCACACATGCGGACGCGCCTATTAGCAGCAAGTGGAGCCGATTCAATGTTGGGGCCCACCATTTTGTTAATTAAAAAAATATAAAATTCCCTATTAATCCCAGCCATCTATTTCATCCAATCAACGACTCAGATGTGTTCACATGTTACACAATAAGCCTTGATTACACTTGAACCAAACAGTAATATAGTAACTATATATAGTTACCAATAAATCTAATAAAATGTACATATATATATTAGCAACTATACTAATTGATATTAAAAACAGTAACTATAGTTTTTTTATAACAACAGTAACTATAGTTACTAATTAGATTTACTAATTAGTGTATATATGTAATAATACATTAACTATAGTTACTAATAAAAACAGTAACTATATAAGTAACTATACTATATATATATATATATAGAGAGAGAGAGGTTATGTCTAGTGTTAACAACCCTTAATGTGTTTTATGTTAACAAATCTGGACCCTTTATTGTGATGAAATGGAGAGTTGAGATTAATCCAATTTTCCTTATTTATTTTATTTTAAAAAGTGTGGGTCCTATTGCTAATTTGGTGTTTAACCGTGCGTTGCAATATTTAAGCGCATGCGTTGTAATTTTTGTTTCTTTTTCTTTGTTTTTTTTAATCGTAATACCTTGTTAGATATTTTTTGCCAGTAATTATTCATTAAATTGATCGTTATTATTCGTTTGTAAAGAGGAGTTATCGTTTGGATAATAACAAAAGAGTTGGTCAATTTTGCAACTATTCACCAGGTTGATAGTAATTATTCGTTAAGTCCATAGTAATTATTTGTTAAGTCGATAGTAATTATTCGCTAGGTTCAAAGAGTATGTAAATGTAATTCTTGATTTCCCATATCTAATTACCCAAATACAAATGAATAATTCCTTATTATCATCGAATAGTGACTATGAACTTGTCGAATAGTCGATAAATTCATGAACAAATTTACACAGAGTTTGAATTTCAAGAAACTCACATCTATTTACCGACATACAAATGAATAATTCCTTATTATTAACGAATAATGACTCTGAACTTGCCGAATAGTCGATAAATTCACGAACATTTTTAGTCAGAGTTTGAATTTCAACAAACCTCCATCTAATTGCCCCTATACATATGAATAATTTCTAATTATCAACGAATAATGACTCTGAACTTGCCGAATAGTCGAAGTCGATAAATTCAAGAGCTTGAATTTAAAGAAACCTACATCTAATTGCCCCATATAAATGAATAATTCCTGATTATCAATGAATAATGACTCTGAATTTGCCGAATATTCAATAGACTCATAGCAATTTATATATGAATAATTCCTGATTATCAATGAATAATGATTATGAATTTGTCGAATATTTGGTAATTTAATGAACAATTTTAAATAGAGTTTGAATTTCAAGAAATCCACATCTAATTACCCATATACATATGAATACTTACTTATTATCAACGAATAGTTACTCTGAACTTGCCGAATAGTTAATAAATTCATAAAAAAAATTAGACATCGTTTAAATTTCAAAAAACCTACATCTAATTACCCCTATACATATGAATAATTTCTAATTATCAACGAATAGTTTGGTCATGTGGCATTGGAGTTTATCCAAATCTGATTCCGAAAAGCTTAATTGATGATTACAGAAAAAGAAGACAAAATCTAATTTGGACTTCAAATGAATACCTCTTTAAAAAGTATCAATCATCCTCCGTAAATATATGCACATGAATTCATTTATGTATCCATCGTATTCCATGAGATTAGCTTGGAACACATAATTAAAATTGAAAGTAGTTTTCTACATGTATTCTCTAGAATTAACCATGGAATCAATCGTCCATCCCAAACTCAAAAACATATATTTGTGGTGAGTAAACATCAAACTCACCCAAACAACTCCTAAAAATCCAACCAATTTAACAAATTTGTAAAAACCTAAAATTTGGGGATCTTTGAAAACTTACCTCACACCTTCAATGGAGGAATCTAATGCAATTTCAATTGAAAAAACAAGAAAGACTGTGCATTCGCCTAATAGAGTAGAGTAATATAACCAATCTTGGTGAAATGAGCGGGATGGGCTAGCACCGACGGCGGCACAAAAAGGCTGCGGAAGGAAATCGCAAACACTGCACCTCCGATCACTACACCTTCGTCGCACCTCCGTCGTTGGATCATCGACTGTCATGTACTCCGCCTTCGACTCCACCTTTGTCGTCCGCTTGATTGCCTCCCTTCCTCGCTTCTCTGATTTTTTACGGTTTGTGGGGGTGGGGAGTTAATAAGACTGGTTAGGGTTCACGCGCTATTTGTTGGGGGTGACTGTTTTTATTTTTGTTTATTTATTAATTAAGGCAATATATTGGATTAATCTTAGCCATCTATTTTTCCTCATCCTATGGTCAAGATTTGTTAACACTAAAAATGTTAAGAGTTGTTAACATTTGATCCATCCTATATATATATATATATATATATATATATATATATATATATATATATATATATATATATATATATATATATATATATATATATATATATATATATATATATTAATGGTAATAAAAAAAAGGCGGGTACCCGTTACGGGCCTAGCGGTCCGTAAAGGGTTGACTAATCTGTCAAATCCCACACACGTTGCGGGCATGGGCCGGCCTAGCAGCCCGCATGGGCTTTTTCCCATGTCCAAACTTGCCCGCTAATGCGGGCGGGCGGGGCGGGCCAAGCGGGCCTACCCGCGTTTGCCCAGGTCTATAATTAATTAAGGTCAATAAATTTGGCTAAATTTTTTCCAATTTTAATACTCCTTCCGATTCACAAAAGATGTCGTTTGACTTTTTAACACGTATTTTAAGGAGCTAAAAACTATACAATATATTAAATTTTTTTTATAATCTAATACTTATTACCAACAAATATTAAGTTGTAAAAAATTAATTTAAACAAAGTTGATATTTTATATAGTTTTTACCTTCTTACAATATGTGTTAAAAAGTCAAACGACATCCTCTGTGATCGGAGGTAGTATTATGTTTGAAACGTCCAAAAAAATTAAAGGGACCAAAGCCCCAGTCGGGGTGGCTCACTGGTAGAGAGAAAGGGGGGAGTCATGAGGTCTCGGGTTCGATCCCTACCTCTGCCCCTTTCCTTGGATGAAAATCCAAGGTTTGCGTTGCTCCTTACCGGTGGGTCGAGCTGGTCGTCGCAAACCGGTTCACCTGGTGCGTGGCTCTTGCCGGCTGGGTCACGTGCCCGGAGTTTACCACCAAAGGAGGTTACTTCATTTATTACTGAAATCGAATAAAAGGTCGAGAAGACAAATAACGATTGAAGGAGTGGAAGCAAACACGAATAAAAAACAAAGCGAAAAACAATGGAGATTGTTTACGCGATTTAGGTATTGCATCTACATTCGCAGGGCCACTATATAAGATCAATCCGAATATAAGAAGGACAATCGAA
Organism: Persicaria tinctoria; assembly: GCA_037127255.1. NCBI lineage: Eukaryota > Viridiplantae > Streptophyta > Magnoliopsida > Caryophyllales > Polygonaceae > Persicaria > Persicaria tinctoria. The sequence goes on along the minus strand of JBANSL010000015.1, from coordinate 62,467,009 downwards.
AGTTCTTTTATACATATTTCAAGTATATTTTTTTAGGCATGATCGTATAAGTTTGGAGATTGCTAAGGGATTATTTGGCTAATTGAAGGATGGATGACTGAGCTAAAAATTAAGATGGGCCGGAAGTGGTTTTTAGAGCTGATTTTTGGGCTTAATTCCTCTTTCGGCCAGTTCATTCAAGTGGAGCCACGAAAAATTACGTGGGACGGGATCCCGTCCCGTCCCGATCCCGTTCCGATCCCGGTGGGATTTAGAATTTTTTTTTTAATCCCGTCCCGTAAAAATTACGTGGGACGGGACGCGTGACGAAGAGTTTAAATCCCGCAAATCCCGTCCCGTCCCGCATATATATATATATATATATATATATATATATATATATATATATATATATATATATATATATATATATATATAGAGTTAGTTAGTAATTAATACAGTAGTAAACTACGTAGTATATATAACTATAATTGGATTACAGTAGCAGTAGATTTTTTCTTTCTTATCAAAATTTGTAATGCTAGTGCTACTGTATTTTCAATCTTTGATCTTAATGACTACCGGATTTGCAATGCTTTAATTTGTGGGAGATTGCCTACTGTTTTTTTTTTAAATAATGGCATTATTATGCATGACTTTAATTTGCACTTTATTTGTAACTTTCTACTTATTATTTTTGGATAGTATTTTAATCTTTTTTTACGAGGGACAAATCCCGTCCGTCCCGATCCCGTCCCGCAAAAAATACGCGGGACGGGACGCGGGATTACCCCAATCCCGTCCCGTCCCGTCCCATGCCCACCCCTGATATAAAGGGTTGTAACCCTAACGATCTGTGACACACTTAGTTGTTCCGAGAGAGAGAGAGAGAGAGAGAGAGAGAGAGAGAGAGAGAGAGAGAGTCTGAATGCCCCTTGGTGTCCAAGAGAAGACAAAGGGTTTTTCGCCATTGAAGAAGCTTGATCCAAGCTTCCAACCATAGATCTAGCCAATATCTCTGAAGACGACTTCATTGTGTGGCCCTGTAGCTTCTGTGTTCATCGTCCTGGGTTCATATCTTTTCAGATTCGAGATTTGAGAAGATCAAGGAGTTTTCCTTCTTCGTGTTTGATCTGTTTTGCGTCCTTGTTTGTCGTGTTGAGCATATCTAGGATTAGATCTTGTGTTCTTGTGTCTTTTCTATTTCGTATTTATGTTTCCGCGAAATCTCTTAACTTGATCTTCAATCTAGAAGGTTAAGTCCGAGGTCTAGTTTTCTACAAAAGTTGGTAAGGGGTCTGAGGATGCGAGACAGTTTGTAGAACGGACCAATTATCCGAACGACGTCATATGCTCTCCACTCATGTCGAGGTATCCATGGGAGGTCCTTCGGGGAGAAATAACAAGGGGAAACGTGTGTGTGGCTGGGGATGCCTTCCACCCAACACTTAAATTCACCACTTCTTCCCTAAGTAACGCCAATAAGCATATTTAATTTAAATTTTCAGATATTTTAATTTCCAATACAATAAATAAAATCCTACAAAAAAATATTAAATAAACAGGTTAGACTCATCTTAATTCCTTTTTTTGTAATGGATCTAAGTATCCATAGATCTATACCTTTTATGAGCATGTTTCCCTATCCCCAAAGATTATTTTGTTGCAAAGTGATTATTATTTTTACAATCTGCAAAATGTACGTATTCTTGATGCTTTCATTACGTTCATCCTATTTCGCTTTATCAGATTCATACTGACATTGGATTTGTGATGATAATCTGCCTTGAATCATACTACTTTTATTTGGCAAGTTAAACCTATCGTTCATTATTTATGCACATTTTCAGGATAATAAAAGTTAGGAAATATTTTGTATATATCCATATTACATACCTTATTTAAGTGAATGTTCATTTTTATAATGGTTTTAAGTAAATGTCAAAAAATGACAATTTTACTCTGTTGTTATACTCCCCTTTTTTCTTCTTGATCACGGAAACGTAGAAACAATTGATTTTGAAATCATTCGCAATTTTCACAATTCATCGTCCATTTTGTGATTTCATTCACGCGTGATTTCATTTGCAATTTTCACACAATTCATCATCGATTTTGATCTCCGAAATCATATCTGAATGAATTTTTATTCGATTATAGCACTATCATCTCAAATTATGTGTTGAAAAGAGGTATATTTTGTATAAACTGTATTTTCTTATAATTTGACTGCATTGTAATCTTTGACTTCGAACTCTAAGTTCATATATGAAGGATTTCGTATGGGACTATATATAGGACATCATTGTTGTTGTTTGAGTTTTGAATACTTGTCATCGAAATTTTGTTATTAATTGCAGATGAATGGATATTTGTAACCTAAATTTAGATTTTGAGCTAAGTTCTCAGTTTTGATCTCATTTCTCGATTTTGATCTTAGTTGTCGATTTGAATTTTGATTTCAGTACTCTATCATCAACAAACTCCACCTAAATTAATGGATAAAAGTGTTCCAAATATTGATAGTTGGGTATGATTACAGTTGCATGCATGTCATCAATTAATACATTTCTTTGATGTAATCATAAGTAATACAGTACATGTCTTTGATTTAGTTATAAGAATATTTATTTGATGTAATCATAAATAATATCTGTCATCAAAGTACATTTATGCAATTTAAGATATGTCACCACTTAAGAGATGTCACCACTGATGGTGGCACATGTATATGTGGTGATAACTTAGCCTAGTTTTATGTGTAATATATTGTTCATTTATTAGGTATAATGCAGGCCAATCTGCTAGTAGTCAAATTTGGTGGATAATGAAAAGTGGAAGATGATGATATATTTTTTGTTGGGATGTATCATCAAAGGTGTTTGTCATAGTCAAAGTATGATTATAGATGAGATGAGAAGAGTGAGATAGTTAACATATCCATCAACAGTGACAATTTGGTTTCTAATCTTCAATTCAGTCACTTGCATCTATTCAAGAAAAATATGAAGCCTTTTTTTATTGAGAATAACATTGATTTGAAGAGTTTTTTTTTTCAAAATAGTGACTTAAAGGATGTGAATTGGATATTGCCTTTTTTATATGTTACTATCATAAAGGAAATCATTGAAGAAGAGATTGCACAATCTGTGAATGATGAAAATCAATTGGCATTACAGGATGACAACTATTTCAAAGATACATATGTTATTAAAGACAACTTTGTTGTATGAGGTGATGATATAGGGTGCATAAATGATTGTAGATCTAAGACCCTTAGAATAGGATCCAAGATCTCGAATCGGTGACTTGTACAGAAACTTAAAACCAAACAGAGGACACAAAGGCGTGTTTACGCGGTTCAGATCAAATCCTACATCCGCGGAGTCTCAGGTTCGGGGAGACTCAAGCCCAAGTTCACTATGTTCTTCTTATCTATTACAAGATATATGGTTGCAGTTTCTACACAAGAATACACAGATCCAACCAGGAAATAACCAAAAAAGCATGTACAGGAGAAGACTAGAAGTAGGAAAGAAGAACTCCCTCAGATCTGGCCTCGGAAGCGCAGATCGTCGCCAGAGAATCTTGTACGAGCCAGAAGCTCGCCGCCAAGGAAGTTGTAGAGCTTCTTCTTCTTCACAGTGATCAGATCTAGGGTCCAACAGGTGGATACGCCTTAGATATAAGCTCTTCGTCGTCGATCGGAGTCGGGAAGGGCACCGGAGAAGAAACCCTCACTCTCGCTCTCTTCTCTCTCTTTCTTTCTTTGGAGCGGCTTACCAGTTGAATGACCGAATAAGTAACCCTAAGAGACGGGAGCTCCTTTTATAGAGCCCGCTAGCTGGAAACCCTAGAAGCAAGTGGATCCTTCAGCTGGCGTTACTAGGCTTCGGCAAGCATGACTTGGGCTTTCCAGAAGTGGGCCGGCAAGTGATAGCAAACCATAATAGACAATACAACATATAAACATGATATATAATCTAAGGTTTAGTTGGGATATTTAGTGTAACACTTTATGCTTATATTTATACAGGGTCATTCCGTTATATTTTGAGGCCTTGTGCAACATAAATGTTTAGGCCTTTTTTTAACTAATTCAAAGGGGGAAATAATCCACCAAATCCACCAACTAAAGAGATGTTCTCATAGATATAAAGTCATTAGAAAGAATCATTAACAAAAACTAAACTTTTACAAGAGGACATGATAATCTATCTAATGCAATGCTACTACTTTCGAAAAACTAATCTTCTAGCACTCTTAGATGCAAAGTCATCTATTAAACTCTTATAGTCAAGATTTTCTAAATACTCATATTTAATTGAAATCAAAGCTAAAGCATTTAACCTTTCTTGCATCATGGTCGATCACAAGTTAGAGATTAAAAAGTGAAAACTAACAAAAAAATATATAGTTAGAATTTGATATTACCTATCAAAATCCTTGCGGTTAAAGGGACGATTGCAATGGACGAATAAGTTGCATTGTGTTTAATGTTTGTAGAATTACCTATCAAAATCCCTACATTAGGGTTTTTTTTTTCCTGGAGATGGAATTGATTGTGTTTAATGTTTGTGAGGTTTTGATGGAAAAAAAAATAAAAAATAAAAGGGGTTTGCTGTAATTGTTTAGGGATAAAAAATGGGAATGGGTGTAATTTCCAAAAATCCGGACTGTGGGCCACACTGTTGTAAATCTGTATCTGTGTAATTGTGCTTTGGAAAAATAAAAAGAGGAGAGCTTCCAAGGAGACTCGAACTTAGGCCCATTCGGAAACAACCGCGTGCCTGTACCAATTGAGCTACCGCGGCATACTGTTACACATGGAAATTTATATATACATATATTATTATATCACCTATACGAGGCCCCCAAATTTTGAGGCCCTGTGCGATTGCACTTTCCGCACAGGCCTCGGGCCGGCCCTGTATTTATATATAGTATGAGTATATGACCCGGAACCCTATGTTTCCGGATTAATACTTCGAATACCTAATATAAATATTACCATAAGTGTTTCCTGAATATCAAATATATAATTGTATAGTATCTGCCTTCCGACTATATCTTATGCGGGATTATACTCAGATTAAGATAGGCTTTACAATTTGCCCTCCTAATCTAAGTATTGATCCCTAATAATCAAAACATAGTGAACTATACTGGACCTGAGTGAACAAACGGACCATCGTCGACTCAAGTATGAGAGGCTAAGGAGGCTTCTCTATATGCAGGAAGTCTCTGCAGAAACAGAACTTGTTAGAAGGCACAACTTTAGTGCTGAAGTCAGCAGGGTTTTCCTCACCTTTAATTTTCTTAGCGTCTAACTCATAGGCTTCTATCCTATTCCCAATGAAGTGGAACCTAACATCGATATGCTTGGTTCTCTCGTGGTACATAGGATTCTTACATAGGTAAAAGGCACTCTGGCTGTCAGTGTAAATCACAGGTTTGAATTTCTTCTTAAGGATCTCTCCTAGAATGCCTTTCAACCAAATAGCCTCTTTAGCTGATTCTGTAGCAGCCATATATTCGGCTTCGGTCGAGGATAATGCTACAACGGTTTGTTGCTGCGATTTCCAGGATATACAGTTCCCTGCCCATGTAAAGTAGTAGGCAGTGGTAGATTTTCGGCTATCTTTGTTACTAGCGAAATCGGCATCTACGAAACCATATAGCTGGTCTAGGGGAGAGTACTGCTTATAAGCTAGACACAGATCTTTAGTGCCGGAGATGTACCTAAGAAGGTATTTCATAGCATTCCAGTGGTACATACCGGGATTTGACATGAATCGGCTAAGGACACTGATGGAGAAAGCTAAGTCTAGACGGGTGCAGAGCATGGCGTACATAACAAAACCTACGACAACGTCATAAGGAACCTTAGACATGTCCTGGATCTCAGAGGGTTTGGTAGGGCAACTTTTCTTAGTCAACTCAAGGTGCCCTTCTAAAGGTATGGCTGTGGGTTTGGAGTCTACCATGTTAAACCTCATAAGAACCTTTAGGACATAATCATCCTGGGTTAGCCAAATGCTGTTTTTGGAACAGTTTCTAAAGATGTTGACCCCTAGGATTTTCTTAGCTCTACCAAGGTCCTTCATGTCGAAATACTTTTTAAGATCAGTTTTTACTCCAGAGATTAGAATCAAGGAGTTACTGATCAATAGTATATCATCAACATAAAGGAGAACATAGATGGCATTCTTAGAAGCTGGATACTTAAAATAAAGACAATTATCATAAGAACTTCTATGAAAGCCTAGTTTCTTGATAACGGCATCGAACTTAAGATTCCACTGACGGGGTGATTGCTTAAGATCATAGATGGACCTTTTAAGAAGGCAGACATGGTTAGGGTATCTTTTATCTATGAAACCCTTAGGCTGACGCATGTAAATAGTCTCATCTAAATCCCCATGGAGGAAAGTGGTCTTAACAACCATCTGTTCTAGTTCCCAATTGAACACAGCAACCATAGACAAGAGTAATCTCATGGTTTTATATTTGACTACATGAGCGAAGATATCGTTATAGTCTAAACCTTCACACTGAGTAAAACCTTTGGCTACTAGACGGGCTTTAAACCTAGGAGGATCGGTTAGGTTTAAGCCTTCTTTAAGCTTGAATATCCACTTAGAGTCTATAAGCTTAGCTTTTTCAGGTTTAGGTATAAGAGTCCAGGTTTTATTCTGATGCATAGAGTCTATCTCTTTCTGCATGGCTCTAAACCAATACTTAGAGTGGGGATTGGAGTTAACCTTTTCGAAGGAGCTAGGAGTAGTAGGGTGCTTGATAGTTTCAGCTATTATGAGGGCATACTCTACTAAGTAACTAGTATACTTCCTGTTAGGTATACTAACCCTAGGTTCCCTATCTCTAACTAATTGATAATAATTCACATTAGCATGCACAGATAAATCAAAAGAAGGGGGAGAGGAGAAACCAGAGTTATTAGACAGGCCGGGTACAGAACCAGAAGAGAGGGGAGAAGAAGGTAAAGCAGGTATTAAAACTTGTTCTTCTGCTTCAGGGGGTTCTTCATCTGTGTTGTCAGTCTCTTCTTCAGGGGTTTCTGCTTCACCAGCTATTTCCTCTTCACCTTTGTGTTCCCCCCGTGATGTGGATGGTTGGGGTAGATTAGGTGATGCTCCAATATCGAACTCCATATCCTCTAGCTCAGCATCAGTGGCTGCAGGGCCAAACTGAGCATCAGAATTCCAGTTGTTGTACTGAGTGATACCTGTCTCTTGTGCTACAGATCTTAGTGTGGTCTTAAAGTGAAAATCTTGCTCATTAAATTTTACATTTCTAGCAGATATAACTTTGTAACCCCCAGGTTGTATCAATAAGATTTTATACCCTTTAATCCCTTCTGGATAACCTAACAATATTCCTTTCACAGCTCTAGGTTGTAACTTCCCTTGAGAAATATAGGCATAAACAGTACAACCAAAAGGCCAAAGGTAAGTCAGATTAGGGGGTTTACTAGTCCATTTTTGTTGTGGAGTTTTAAATCCTATGGCACTAGAGGGGGGTGACGGAGGGAAAGTCGTTGATTTACCTCGCCAAAAATAAATCCCAAACAAACAAACTAGTATAGTATGCAAGTAAGGGGTCGAACCCTAGAGAATCAAGTATTTCTAAATATTGTGTATTTATCAATATAAAAGAAACGATTTTTATGAATGAAAATAAAAGAAAATAATATTGACAAAAACAAGTAAAGGATAGAAGAAAAGCGTTTCCACCTACAAGTTCTCGACTTTGGTTGGTTTTATTGATCATCGAATCCTTTTCAAGTTATTATCTTTTCCTACGAATTCCTCTCGTCTTGGTTTAAGTAGATTAAAAGTCCTACGAGTCCAATTAATCCCTTACACCTCAATGCAACCTTAACACGGTCAAGATTTAACAAAGAGATAGCAAATAGTCCCAAGAACTTGAGCATATAAATAACACCAATTAAACACGGTAAATCAATGTTTAAGATATATGTCAACTCCCTACATAATCATGCTTCAAACACGGAATCCACAATCTTATGCGTGCTACTACGGAAATAACACAAATACGAAAGTATTAAATCCTAGCATGAAATCAATATTATCAAGGTAGCTAATCAAGATAACACCAATAACATAATCAATATCACATAAAGAAGTTGAAAGAATTATAGAGGAAAAATAACTTAAATTAGAAACTCACAAACCACCAACCAAGTCTCGAAAGTGTAGGCGGAAACTACAAAATTAGCCAAACATGGCTTACCTAAGCTTTCTTCTCTTCAATGGTGATTTCTCTACTTGGAATTTAATTGAAACTTAATTAAACTAACCCTAGAACATCCTATTTATAAGCCTAATATCTTCCATAAAAGGTAGATAAAAGATAGATAAAAGATAGAAATTTCCTAAACAAACTAGATAAAAGATAGAACTTTCCTAAAATAATTCAGCGTCGGATTCCGCTAGCAGCGAGAAATTTCCGCTGGCAGCGAAAAGCCTTGATTGAGCCACTGTTGGATTTTCGCTACCACACTCGCTGGCAGCGAATGTCCATGCCTTAGAATATTTTCAAGCTTCTTCGATTCCGTGGTTTTCGCTCCTGCGAGTCACTCCTTCCGCTGCCGCGAGAGCTCCAACTCGCTGGAGCGAGTCCGGCCATCCGCTGGCAGCGACTCCATTCGCTGGAGCGAGTCCGGCCATTCGCTGGCAGCGAGTTTCCTTTCGCTGGCAGCGAGTCATGCTGCTCCTGGACATGCTCCCGCTAACTCCAGTCGCTGGCAGCGAGATGCCATTCGCTGGCAGCGACTCATGCTCAGTCCGGCCACCTTCTCGCACATGTTGTTGCTGACTTGATTCGCTGCAGCGGAAAGGCATTCGCTGGCAGCGAAAATCCAACAGAACACCATCACGTAGATCTTCGAAAGAGCTTTCCAACGCATGCTCATATGCGTCGATCGGACATCCGAGGCCTCCGGAAAGTGCGTTACAAGTTCAGCTCGCCGAGCGGACAGCTTTCGCGACTCGCCCTCGTTTTCGCTCTTAGACCTCGATTTCGTTCTCCGTTGCTCCTTAGGTTGTTCCATTCTCTTCGGGACTTCTTCCTTAATCTCTCTCAAGTCTCGTCTTATCCTCTTTTAGCTCCGTTCCTTGTGTTCTTTGCCTCGGATCTACGAATCTACATAAAACCATCGAAATAGCGTAGATTCCGAACTTTCCCACAAAATGAATGCTAATCTAATTAACACTAAAACATGATTATATAACAATGAAATGCAACTAAACTAACCTATAATGCCTATTGGAGACATGCCTTATCAGGGGGTCTATTGATTAAGTAGACAATTGTGATAACAGCTTCACCCCACAAACTAGGTTTCAGACAAGCACTTATCAGCATACATCTTGTCTTTTCTAGAAGAGTCCTATTCATCCTTTCTGCTGTACCATTTTGTTGTGGTGTTCCAGGGACAGTTAAATGTTTTTTTATACCATTAGCATTACAGAAATTATCAAATTCTTTGTTAGAATATTCCAGGCCATTGTCAGTTTTTAAGCATTTCAATTTATATCCAGATTGTGACTCAACCATAACTTTCCAATCCTTGAAAGCAGTAAAAGCGTGATCTTTAGATTTAAGCAAAGTCAGCCAGACCTTCCTAGAGAAATGATCTATGAAAGTAATAAAATCTTTCATTTTACTGACAGAGTCAACCTGGGCAGGGCCCCAAAGATCAGAATGCACATACTCAAGAGGAGAGGAAGCAACGTAAGCAGATTTAGGAAACTGTAACTTAGCATATTTGCCTAGCACACAATTTTCACAGAAATCCAAAGTTACAGGTTTCTTAGGGAGCAATCTTGATTTATATAATTGAAACAAACCTTTGTTACCAATGTGGCCCATTCTGTTATGCCAAGTTTTGGTTTCAGATTCAGTCATCACAGGCAAAGACACGGTGTTTATCTCAGTAGTTTTAGCAATGACATAATAAAGCCCTTTAATTCTGTTTGCTTTCAAGATAGCTCTATTATTCATAAACACAGTTCTCATGCCATTAGAAGAAGATATATCACAACCAATTTCTTTAAGAGATGACTCAAACATTAAACTTCTTCTCATATTAGGAACATATTTAACATTTGTGAAAGTTCTAATCACATCATCATGCATAATAAGAGAAACATTACCAACACCTTTTATACCCAAAATGGTATCATCTCCTAACATAACATCACCAGCAATAGACTCATCAAGGGTTTTAAACATGTTTTTATTAGGAGTAGCATGCATGGTACATCCAGAATCAAGAATCCATGTATCAGCATTAATAGGGAATATATCATAACTATCAGCACACATGAATAATTCAGCAGGATAAGAACTCATAGACTCAAGCACAGAAGCAGATAATTCAGTCTTATTTTTTTGAGCCAATTGCTCAACCCTTTTCTTTTTTCCGCAGTCCTTAACCCAATGACCCAGATTCCCACAATAATTGCATTTAGAGTTGGGATCACCTTTATCAGGTTTTTCAGAAGAAGATGGCTGATCCTTTTTATCCTTTTTATTCTTTTTATACTTGTTACCCTTCTTATCTTTTCCTTTTGTAAAAAGAACCTCAGTTTTTTTTCATATTTATCAGTTTTAGCAGGATGACCCTTTATCTTAAAGACTTTCATAAGCTCGTTCTTTTCAATAATAGACTCAATGATTTTATCTTTAGATAACTCAGAACTACTAAACTGAATAACATCTTTGAAGTTGTCAAACTGAGCAGGTAAAGCATTTAGAATAAGGATAGCTTGAGGAGTATCTTTAATCACATCTTTGCATCTTTCCAGTTCTTGGGTCATTTTAAGGAACTTATCAAGATTGTCGTCTAAAGTAAGAGCAGTGTCCATTTTAAACGTAAACAATCTACATAGCAAAGAGATCCTGGAGGGCAGCGATTTAGTTAAGAAAAGCTCCTCCAGGGCTTTCCAGAGAGAGGAGGCGGAAGAGAATCTTACCACCTGACGGGCTATGTCGTCAGATAACCTCAACATAATCTCCTAATGGGCTTTGAGATCCATCTCGAGTTCCAGATCAGTGGGAGCTACCTTCTTTCCTTTGTTGTCATCCACTTCTTCTTTGGATGAGGATGAGGCAGTTATCTCCACTGGATGTGAGATGGCTTTCCAGCAGCCTTCTTTGATCAAGATGGCGCGCATCTTGACTTGGATATGGCGAAGTCGATGACGCCATCGAAAGGCTTTATGCGGTATGTGTTGTTCATGATAAGGTACCTGAGATCAACACAAAAGACGAAACAGTCAGTATATTTAGTTGAGTTTTTTTCGAAAGCAAGAAAGAAACTAAAGAAAAACACCAAGGTTTAGAAGCGGAAGCGACGGTAAGAGCAGATCTGAGGCTCTGATACCAATCTGTAGATCTAAGACCCTTAGAATAGGATCCAAGATCTCGAATCGGCGACTTGTACAGAAACTTAAAACCAAACAGAGGACACAAAGGCGTGTTTACGCGGTTCAGATCAAATCCTACATCCGCGGAGTCTCGGGTTCGGGGAGACTCAGGCCCAAGTTCACTATGTTCTTCTTATCGATTACAAGATATAGGGTTGCAATTTCTACACAAGAATACACAGATCCAACCATGAAATAACCAAGAAAGCATGTACAGGAGAAGACTAGAAGTAGGAAAGAAGAACTCCCTCAGATCTGGCCTCGGAAGCGGAAATCATCGCCGGAGAAGCTTGTACGAGCCAGAAGCTCGCCGCCAAGGAAGCTGTAGAGCTTTTTCTTCTTCGCAGTGATCAAATCTAGGGTCCAGCAGGTGGATATGCCCTAGATCTAAGCTCTTCATCGTCGATCGGAGTCGGGAAGGGCACCGGAGAAGAAACCCGCACTCTCGCTCTCTTTCTTTCTTTGGAGCGGCTTACCAATTGAATGACCGAATAAGTAACCCTAAGAGACGGGAGCTTTTTTTATAGAGACTGCTAGCTAGAAACCCTAGAAGCAAGTGGATCCTTCAACTGTTACTGGGCTTCGGCAAGCATGACTTGGGGCTTTCCAGAAGTGGGCCGGCAAGTGATAGCAAACCATAATAGACAATACAACATATAAACATGATATATAATCTAAGGTTTAGTTGGGATATTTAGTGTAACAATTTATGCTTATATTTATATATAGTATGAGTATATGACCCGGAACCCTATGTTTCCGGATTAATACTTCGAATACCTAATATAAATATTACCATAAGTGTTTCCTAAATATCAAATATATAATTGTATAGTATCTGCCTTCTGACTATATCTTATGCGAGATTATACTCAGATTAAGATAGACTTTACAATGATGACAATGATATACTCTCTCCGTTCGCGAAAACTTGTCATTTTAGCTCTTAGCACAATTTTTAAGAAATCCAATAATCTACTCCATTTTTTACTAATTTACCCTCATTTATTATTCTACTTTTCACTTTATTGAAAACTACAACTCACAACCCATCAATCATGTTAAGGGCATTTTCGGAAAGTGAAAGCTAAAATATCTACAATGACATGTTTTTATGAACAAAATCGAACCTCTAAAATGACAAGTTTTTGCGAACGGATGGAGTAGTTAATAATGGAGATGACACATAGATTTACAGTGTCATCAGCGACACTATAATGTGTACAAAATATACAACACCTATAAGTTCAAGAAAAGGTGATATTATAATATTTGTCAGACAACTTTTCATAACAAATGAAGATCTCAAAAATATTGATGAATTGTTGGATGCATAAGAAACTTTTGCTTATTGGATAAAAAAATCAACACCAAATAATTATAGAACAAACTGTGTTGATGAGATATGCAAATGGAATATTCATGGTGCCATAGTGGTTCTAGGGCTGGAGAAAATTTCCCATGAAAACCGTACCAAGACGTACCACCCTATATTGGTTACCAATTTAATTGGTACGGTATACCGTACCAACTTCCAGAAGTCGGCATGGTAATGGTAATCAAAACAGAAAAGTTGGGATTATCATTACCAACCGACTTTCAATTGGTTGGTACGGTAATTACCAACCAAATATTACCAATATATATTTGAGGTTTTTTAAATTATTTTAAAAAGCTTATTTCTATTGTTTTAAGATTTTAATAAGTCAGATCTAGGTTTTCAATTTTAAGTTTTAACCCTTTTGCACATCGACATTTCCTCTTATTTCTATTGTCTATAACTTAGAAATCTAATAAGTTTTTTTTGCTAACTTAGAAATCTATTACTTATTTCATTATTGCTGTTGTTCAACCTATTTCATTATTGTTGTTATTACTCTTTGATATTGTTGTTCGTTATAGCTAGTTAGCTTGCTGTTATTGATGTATGTCATTACTTTTTGATATTGTTGTTCGTTATAGGGAGTTTGCAATTTTGCTGTTGTTCAACCTATTTCATCAGTAACGTTGTTCAACCTATTTCAATTAGTTTTTTGTTGTTGTTCAACCTATTTGCCGTTATTGTTGTTTGATATTGCTGTTGTTCAACCTTTTTTATATTTGTTCATTACTAAACTACTAATACCTATTTCCTTTTTATTTATTATTTTGTTTTTGATATTTAGTAATAACTAATAAGTATTATCTAAAGTGAATTGGACTTTTAGACCCTATTCGATATTTCTAGAGGGAAATAGACCCTTGTGCTGTTTTTATTGTAATCTAAACCCTCATAATTTATAATGACTAAAACACCCCTAATTGATTAATTCAACCGTTTAGTACTGTTTCATTTTGAAAAGATGAAAAAATATATAAAAAAGATATTAGAGGAAATCGCCAATAACTACTCTCACGTTCCTCTTTTGAGTTTTTATTTTTATTTTTAAAAAATCAGTATTTTGAATTTTTGTTTTGAAAAAAAATCAAGAAATATATAAGACGAGAGTACATAGTTATCGGTTATCGGTTGATCTAGGTGTGATATCTTGTGAAATAAGTGGAATGAAGTACAATAAATCTTTATTGTGAACTTATATTGTAAGACTAGATTGAGTACAATAAATGGGATAGTGTGAGGAATAATGTGAGTACAATAATGCAAAAATATTTAGTACAAATAATTGTAAGCCCATATTAGATTACATTACGAGGTTTATTGTAATGAAGTATTGCGAGTAAGTACAATAAGCATCTTTATTGTCACATAAATAAGTGGGGTAGTGATAGGAATAAGTAGAGTACAATAGACAGAGTATTGTAGTAATTAACACGGGGAAAATAAAAAAAAATAGTGTAAGGCTAATTTAGATTACATTATATAGGATATTGTAAGGGTGATATGACATACAAGTTAATTATATGGTGTAGATAGACATCTCGTTTCCTTAATTAAGTATTCATAAATAACACTAAAACGTAACACAAGGTATATGTGTAACTGTTTTTTGTAATCTCCCTTTGATTTTAACAAAAAAAATTTCCTATTATCCTTTTTTTAAAATAAAACAATCTCCCTTAAAAGATTTGATTTTAACAATTTCTTTTTTTTTTCTTCCTATTATCCTTTTTTTAAAATAAAACAATTAAGGACATTTAAGTAAAAACACAACTAAAAAGGTCTATTTACCTAAAAGATTAACAAAGGGGTCTATAAACTAATAAAATTATTGAAAGGGGTCTTAATCCTCCAATTTTCTCTATTTATTACCTATTAACTTGATTTTCTTTTTATATTTGTTATTTTCAGAAAATGCTTTTAATCAAGGGAGGAATGCTAGCTCGACCTCGGTTCAGACTATAACCTAAATGTTATTCGGAATCTAGTAGACATTTTATTTTGAATATTATCGGGTTTAATTAAGTCTTTATATTGCTTTTGTGCTTAAATGTATGAACAATTTAAATATTTATGTTGCTACTTATGAATTTTAAATTTTAATTAAGTTGTATTTAGGGGTGTGCACCGGTTTAAACCGGACCAGAACCGGGTCTAAACCGGATAAAACCAGAACCGTAAAATTAAATAATGACAACCGATAACCGGTCCGTAATTATTCCGGTTTTAAACCGAACCGGACCGGAAAAACTCAAGTCAAACCGTAACCGAACCGGATTAACCGGTATTAAGTGATTTATAAAATCATTTACAGCTTCAGTTTCTTGTTTCCTTAATCAAAATTATTGCAAGTGATTTACAATTTTCATTAAATATAATGTAGTAAGTGATTTACAGTTTCTTGAGTTCTTGTTTCCTTAATCAAACTGATTTACAGCTTTTTTTCCTTGTTAACTTTTTTCATTTATTGGAATTTTTTTTGGTGGAAATTAAATCATTTATTGGAAATACACGTACAATACGTATACTTACAATAAATAAAATATGTATACTTACAGTAAGTTTCGGTTGGTGGAAATCATTTATTGAAAATATAATATATAAGTTTCGGTTGATTCCGGTTTTAGCCGAAAAACCGCCGGTTTTGACCGGAACCGGACCGGATCCGGAATTCTTTGAAAATGTGAACCGAAAACCGGACCGGAAACTTTAATTCGGTTCCGGATCCGGTTTTACCGGTTCGGTTCAGGTCGGTTTTCCGGTTTAAACCGAAATATGCACAGCCCTAGTTGTATTGCCTTTGATTATTTGTATGTTTTTTTTCTTCAACACAAAAAACATGGTAAATTACCATTACCAACATGTACCAACCAATTTAATTGGTTACCAATTAAGTTGGTACAAACCATTCGGTGGTTGGTAATGGTTTGGATTTTAAGATTACCAATTATAATTGGTTGGTACATGGTAACTACAAAAACTAATTGATATTGTACCAATTCCACCCCTAAGTGGTTCAACCGTATTTCAAAAAATAAATATATTCAAGACCATACCTGCAATACTGAAGTAAGGGCAACACAACGATCGCCCTCTTACTTACAAACTTGTAGATAAAAAGGTATCTTTTGTATTCAACCGTTTTTCATCTGTTGACTCGACGGTTTATCACTTTTTTTATCTCGAATTCTTACTTTATTTAGTAAAAAGATGATACACTTGATGTAGGCTCAGTTCCATTACCAATTTACCATCTACCCTCTCACAGAATATAGCCGTTGCGATAAGCCTTCTAAACATAAAGGTGCATTCAAACGAAAAATGACCGTTAGACAAAAAAAAACAAAAAAAAAACCCTCCCCACAGGCTCCTCCTCCATTACCCCCATCCACACAAATCGCTCGAACAGACGAATCAGAATGGAGTCGACACAACTTCCTTCTAAAGATTCGTCGAGAATCAGAGGCTCCGCGGAGAATTTTGTGGCCAACGATGGCGGAATATTCCTCAGCCCGGGATTCAGATCCGTCGCCGCCATGGCCGGTTGGGACGAAGAGGCTCTTCTTCTCGCCAGCCTCGTCGTCGAGGACACTCCGGATAGAGGGTCCAAGCAGAAGAAACGGCCTGAACTGCAGTTCATCACCCCTCCTACGAATTCAAGAAGGTATAGATCTGAAATGTTCGATTTAGCCAATTTCAATTTCGATTGATGTCTTCGTTTGAGATTAACCCTAATTTTTCAGGAAGCGACGGTTGCAGAGGCGCAGCCCCATTTTGATTCAATCTACGATCCTCAATCTTGACGATGAGGACACTCCTACTAACGAAGCCTCCATTCCTCCGGTAATTCTGGATCTTGACAAGGAAGATGTCGTCAATAACAAAGGTTGAGTTCTCATCTTCTCTCTCCCTCTCTCTCCACATAGATGAAGAGAACTCTTGCAGACTGTTCTGATTTCTGATGATCTTTTTGATGATCAGACGATAAGAAGAAAGAGAATGATTTGAAGAAAGGGGAAAAGGATGAATTGGTAGTGTCTGTAGAGAGCTCCTCTACATCTTCTGAATCCTCTTCAGTGCTTCCAAATATGGATAAGCTCAAAGAGGAACTCTCCTGCGCAGTAAGCAAAATTCATATTGGTTGCTTTTGACTTATAGGTTGATCAAGAAGACACAGATTTCATTTGTTGTTTGTGTTCTTGTTTATGTTCAGATTTGCCTTGAGATATGCTTTGAACCAAGTACCACCTCCTGTGGGCACAGGTAAATTCGGCCAGCAATATTACAGGGCTGGTTCTCTAAGAAATTTGATGCCCCATGAACTTGTAAGAATGGTTAATTAATTGTTCTTGTTTCAATTGCAGTTTTTGCAAGAAGTGTTTGAGATCAGCTGCTGATAAGTGCGGAAAACGTTGCCCAAAATGCAGACAGCTGATTAGGTAATAATCAATCCTTAACTATAAAGCTTTATCTGCTCCACCAGATCAGTGAGACCTTGAGGAAACTCGTCAACAAATACAAAATCACTGACATCCTATGAACATTTAACACAAAAAAACAGTGAAACTAAAAGGGAGGGGGGGAACCACTAAAGCTATCAGCCAAAAACTAGAATAAGATAATATGCTAAACTGATAGTTGATGCAATTAGCCACTTTCTGGTTGTTTGTCCCTTTCTGAAAGTTTTCGTTTGGACATCTAGTCCTTCTGCAGCTTAATTTGGGTCAGTCATGAGATTAATTGTTACAAAATGAACTTGGGTTTTGAGGAAGTTGATAAACGAGTACATGAATATTGTTACTCAAAGTCCCAAACCTTGCAACGATGCCCTGTCCAAGATTGGATGACAAAGAAATGTTGAAGCTAAGCATCAAACAGTGATCTCTTATAATGTAAAATGCTGAAGCTAAGCATTACTCAGTGTTCTTTTTAATGTTTAAAACAGATATGGATAGTTGATGCTTCAGCATAATCATATTAGGCTTAGCAGCAGTTCATTTTTTGTAAAGTTAAAGCGAAAAAAGAAATCCCCTTTTCTAGTATCGGCACATTGGTCTTGCAAAACTTGTTAACACTTGTAATTATATCTTTCTTTTGTAGCAATGGGAGATCCTATACAGTGAACACCGTGCTGTGGAACACAATACAACTTTTATTCCCAGCAGAAATAGAGGATCGAAAGGCAGCTGGTGCCCTGAATACCAGAGAGCGTGAGCGACAAAGTACCAAGAATCTGAACCAGTCCAATCAAAACAGCACCAACAACAACAATAATGTCCGCCTAAGACGTGTTACTCGACCTCTCCGTTCGTCTTCAAGTAGTGGAGAGGAGGATATTGCAAGGAATAACAGAAGGGCAGCACCCCTACAAGACGAGGATGCTGCACTGGCATTAAGGCTGCAAAGGGAAGAGTTCATGCAAGCTTACCGACCATCGAATGGGGACGAGGAATATAGGAGCTCGGTGTCGTTGGCTAGGGCAAACCTTAGGGCAATGGCATCGCGAGCCATTAGCATTCGAATGAGAAATAGGTCAACATATAACTAAGTATTGTTCTTCAGGAAGTGTTTAAACTGCTCTCTGTAGTTGGATAGTCTGTTTTTTTATCGTCAATTTTACAGAGGATGCTTCTCTTTTATATACAGATGAAAATAATTGAGCTTTGAAAAACCTATGAGCGTTTCCCATGATTCACCTCAGAGCCTTGTACTGTTCTACTTTGACAAATGGTACCTTTTTTTATGCAGATGGAAGGGCTTTGCTCACATATAGAATCTGAACCATTCCATGATTCCATCTGTTGCGTTTACGATCAATCATTTGAAACACAAATTCCAAGTGTTCCATTGTGCACATTTTGTTTGTCTTAGATTAGTAGACCTGTTAGTTCCTCGTTAGACAATGGAGAAGTTGTAACGAGTAACAAAAGGGCCCCTTTCCAGGATGAGGATGCTGCAACAGGCACAGACATTAAGGCTACAAAGGGCAACGACATCAAGGCTGTTGGCTAGTGCGAACTTCAGGGCAACGACATCATGGGTCATAATAGTCATTATTCGCCTTCAGACGAGAATAGGTCAATAAACAAGTAATATTGTTTTATGCTATACATCGCATCTAACACAACATTCAGATCAAACCTATGGTTATGCATCATAATATTGCGCCGCATTGTCTCTGCTATCAATGCAAGAGCATGGTCCAACACATATTAAAAATCTGTTATACACCAACCAGTACACCACAACTGAGTAACCACAAGAATAGGCTTCGACGAAACTACTGAAGAAGCCTGTCTAATGTTTATCCTAATCTGAATTGACCTACATATTTTTGGGATGATGTAGAACTGATTTTTGGGCTAATTGTTGAACACATTAAATTCCGACCTACAATCCAAAACTGGTCTCAAGCTTGAACCATTAAATATAGTAGAGATAAATCAGATAATGGCATCTGTACTTGACATCTGCATCAATTTGAACATGAAGCTTCCATAACATAGTACGCAAATCAAGAGGGGGAAAAGTAGGGTTCAAGAGGAGCAAAAATATTTGCAGCTGGGTCTTGCAAAAGTAGAATGGCAAAACAATCTGAAATTTCAGAACATAGCCTATAAGAGAGCAGAAATAGCTCACATTTGATTTCATTCATCTATGAAGATGGATAGTTTAATACACATGAAAGAAGAAACAAGAAAAAAATAATCAAAAAATAGTCACAAAATATGTGTATTATTCAGCATTGTGAAAAAGGCATCTCACACGTGACTAAGATATCCTACTCTACACAACAAGCTCTATCGTACAAAAAATTGCATAGTGCGAGAAAAATCAGCTTCAGGGAGAGCCCTTCAGAGGAGAAATGGAACTGTACCAGGTAATTTCATTGGCTGAAAACTCCCAAGGAGATGGTCGGAACAACAGGAAACTGATCTGTTGTTCTACAGATTCTTCTGATCATAACCATATGGATGCTTCTTCTTAGACTCAATAAGAGAATTCATGGCCACGGATTGAAATGTATTTCTTAACCCAGATGGCGATATCTTCTGCACAGGCCTGTGCCTGAGGGGTCTTCAGAAGCATATCTAGAGTGGCAAATTCATGAACGGCGTCTTTGTACTCTAGAACTGGGGCATCTATGTTTAACTTCCTCAGTGTCTCTGAGTAAGCAATGGCCCGGTCTCTCATCCAATCATGCTCCGCCACAATGGTCAGTGTTGGGGGCATCAGCTTTAAAGGTGGCCCCCTATCAGGGAGGAGAGGGTTGGCTGCTGGATGATCATGGCTGAACTCTTCTTCGGGCAGGAAAAGCTTCCAAGCAAGTAAACACATGTCTTTGTCATAGAAGTAGGAATTGGCTAACTTTATCTCCGATTGGGTGGGGACACTACCCATGAAGAAAGGGTACATCAGCACTTGGGCAACCACTTTTACCGGATCTAAATGTCTCCCCACTTCAACAGTCCTACGTGCCACGTAATCAGCAATGTTTGCCCCAGAGCTAGCACCAAGAAGAACACATCTGTCAAGTGAAGAAAATGTCAGTATTTTGAGCACGAAATCACATCCTCCACACTTCATGTTCGTAAGATGTTTTCTAATATTCCTAAATCCGAAGAACATAGGTTTAAATGCGGGGAGGAATATATCAATCTAGTCTTAAAAGCGACAGTACGAGTATCTAAATAAACTGTGATATACAATGTGGAAGTCTTTCCACAAGAAAGTCAATTGTGAAAACGCATAGCAAGGATTTTTAAAAGGCAATGCAGAATTTGAAAATGATAACCGATAATCTTTTCTTTTTATAGATTCACATCACTTGCAGCTAGCCAGACCAGAAATTAGGGAAGGCATACAAATAACAAACTAATCCTACGTCACCTATTTTTAATGATTGTGTTCAAAATGATGAAACTGTTAAACAATTTGAAAGATGAAATTAGGAATTTAGGATTCAACATAAAAATTACAATTTTGCAGTGTATGTTCAGCAAGTGAAACACCCTGATGTCAGAAACTACAAATTTTCAACTTCTTGTTTATTATGATCTCTTTCTGATCAACATGTTGTGTGTCATCAATTTTAGAAGTAGAAGCAATAAAGTAACGTCTCGGACATGGCATTGAGAAATAATTTCTTCCATAAGCACATCAAAGGAAGGAGATTTAAAAGATAAATGAACACTTTGGGAATCTCTTAAAATGGCAATTCAAAATTTAAATACAGTTCAGTTACTTGAAAAAGAAGAAAAAACCTTGTATTTTAACAGAAAGAAAATTATTTGAACAAAAAAATTATTTAGTTTCTGTTATCAGCAAATTCCATCACTTCTTCAGAATATCAGATGCATAGCCATAAGCTCTAACTGTCAAGAAAATCAAATAAATTGGAATCACAAAGCCTAAAGCCAAACTCCCAAAGCAAAGCCAATATCAACCACAGCACCACAGCAGTTGCAGCAAGATTTGAAGCTACAATGTTTATGCTAAGGCAACTACAAAACTCATCCAATGAAGATCATATAGATTATTTTTTGTTCCTTCAACTGGGAGGAAAAAAATGGCATCCAACTACCATGAAAAACCCTCATTGTCCATAAGCAACTATTATGCCTTTTATTGCAGATTTAATCAAAATGGCTATTGGATAATGGATAGTAACACACTATTATGTCAACGTATTATCAATATATCCTTCTCAGCAAGATAGAGGTAAAAAGTAGCTAGGAGCCCGATAAAACTAAGTCGATTTAAATAGATCAAGCAACAAACACCTCATTGACATCAGGCGCAGCACATTGCACTAACAAGTTAAACCATATTGAAACAAATACATCGAACTACATTATCAGGAACTGAAAGTAAGATCCGATTTACACCCAAAGTGCCAAGTACAGCCATCAATATTTGTATCTTGCAAAGTAGATTGAGTTGCACATTCTTAGTTGGTCAGATGCAAACACATCCATACAAGCTCCTAAGAAAGCAACAAAGAAAGACCGAGGAAGCTAACCTTGAAGGGTCAGCATGAGCAGCTAACCAAGGCTCAACCATTGACGCCCCAAACGTATCGTTAACAATATGCCGCTGAGCATCCCACTTCTTTGCATCCCCACCCGCACCACCCCCATGCCCAGCCCTCACATTCGCCACAAGGGATTTGCTACACTCGGCCAAATTTGCCTGCTTAGCCAGCCAATTCAACACCTTCCAGCCATCCTCAAACGCCGCTGGGTACCGATTCTCCGGCGCCAGCCTGTACCCCACCGCCAGTATGATTACATCGCAAAGTTTCGCAATTTGCCGACAGAAGAAATCGTTGGCAACGGACTCGTTGCTCCCGCTGACGAAACCCCCACCATGAAATTGCACCATCACGGGCAATTTCCGAAAATTTTCCTTCTTGTTCTCTATCGACGGCAGGTAACCCCTATAAACTCCGGAATCGGACTTCATACCCTCGGGATCATTAACGCCGAACGCGTAGCTATTCCTCCTCAACTGTTCCGTGCTTATTCGATCAGCCCTAGGGTTGCCAGCGGGGTCGAAGCTGTTCCGGCGGCCGATATTAGGGCTGGGACGGTGGAAATTGGATCTGGAATTAGGGGGATCGAGGGCGTGAACCCTAGCAGGACGAGATTTAGAATCAGGATCCGACGACAGGACTGTGTCAGGAAGGAAGATTCGAACGGAGAGGGAGGTGAAAGAGTCGATGTGAATGTCCTTTGTTGCGACGCCATCGGTGAAAACGGGGTTGGCAGCAGCGACGGACTCCTCCGGCCGAGTCGAGACCCCAAAACCGTCGCTCTTCCCATTGGAAGAGTCGCCAACCGAGCTCTGGATCCGGTTCTGAAGTCTGTGCTTCAACAGGAGTTTGAAGAAGACGCTGTATAGCTTGACAGCGACGCTGGGCATCGTTTTCTCTTCCTTGAACTCTCTTTCTCCGATCAATCTCTGATCTATCGATTCTAGGTTATTATGATGAGCTCGGGATGCCTCTTCAATAGCGGTGGAATTCACATGAACAGAGAAGATATTCAAATCGGAAAAACCTCAGCCTTGAACACCAAACATTCGATGAAAGCTGAGATTGAATTGCAATGTTTTCGCCAGATCCGAATCAGTTAGATCGAGATTGGTCTGGTATGATGAGTGAGAACCTGAGAGCGTGGTGCGCATACAATCAAAGGTGACACTGTTGACGATTTTGTTGGCTCCCTCTTCTTCCTCGTCCCTAACATGCCATGGTGTTCTCGGACGAGAGAGATAGAGATCTTTTTAAACTGGTTTTCTTTTCCTTTTTTCGATGGCTATGATTGAAATCAGTGTTATCCAGTGTCCGCGGCTCCACTAGAAGATGATCGGACGGCGGAGAAATAGCGTGATTTAACGGTAGGGATTTAATGCACTGTGGTTGTTGTGGACACGGAATATTATTACGTGGGCCATGACAGCGTCAAAATTGTATCGCTGCCCTTTGTGTTGGGAGCTAGGGCTGATATACGAGGTAACGAGCTCGAGTAGAAACTCGGCTCGTTTACAAACGAGTTAAGCTCGAGCTCGAGCCTCATTTTCTCGAGTTGAGCCGAGTCGAGTTCGGACTACTCACAAAATGTAGATCTATGATTCAAAGTGAATGGAGTTCAAAAGGCAAAGCGGCTGATAGACTATTTAGAAGAAGAGGTTAAATAAAACCTAGGGATATAACTGTAATTTCACCTACGAAACGAGATATACGCTCTATTTACAAGGGGTTAAATAAAACCTATTTACATGGGGTTAAATAAAACATAGGGGGAGAACAGTAATTTCACCCATAAAATGAGCTATACGAGCTACTCGAGCCGAGCTCGAGCTCAGAATTCTGCTCAAGCTTGGCTCATATTTAATTCGAGCGAGCCCGAGTCGAGCTTTTTCCGAGCCGAGCTCGAGCTACTCGGCTCAAGTAACAGCCCTAGTTGGAGCTAGACATGACGGTCCACGGTCGGGTTTTAGGTTTTGTGTAATGATATCGGGTATTAGTATCTCATGTATAAATACTTAGAGATTGTATTGAGTAGAGCATTAAAGTAATAATCAAATGTTTACCTATCCCTCTCCTAAACTCTATTCTCCCTCTCGCTCTCTCCCATATACTTACTCATTCCCTTCCTCTAATGTCTGAACTCTAAAGCTCTCATCCCCTTCACCTTCTTCTCCAAATCCTCCCAATTATTAGTCCGAGATCCCCCTCCTGAGTCGGGACATAACATTTTGTTGGGGATTTGGGGGGGGGGGGGGGGGCACTGAATTGGTGTCGTCCGGGCCCGAGAGATTCCATAATAGAAGCTGCTCCCAGTTTATTGAAAAGTGTCTCTCTTCTCTATTTTCTTTATACTTTTAATTTGTAAGAAGTTTATAATAAACTAAGCATTTTTCACAATTTTTGATAGGTACAATATACAAAAACTAAAATTTTGAAAAGTAATTGTACTTCTTACCTCCAACCAAACAAAGACCAATAGACAAATGAAAAAAAATGTGTGATCTCTATTTAGGGCTATTATATAAGCTGAACAGCTCGAAATCGGCTCGAAAAAAGTTTGACTCGAGCTCGTTCGCTTACCTAAATAAGGTGAGTTTGGACATGATTATAAACTCAGTCAAAAGCTCGGCTCGTTTGATTTAGGCTCGAATAGCTCGAATTTTTACGGAATTTCTAAAATTTCATTCAAGTTAACATGTTATGACCAAATAAAACTATTTAAAGCTCGAAAAAAGCTCGGCTCGAGCTCGTTCATTTGTTCAAACAATTCAAATTTGAACAAAAAAAAAGTTCGTTTAAAAATTGGGATCGGCTCAGCTCGAACTCGTTTAACAAATGAATCAAATTTGAATATGTCAAGCTCGACTCGTTAGGCTCGAATAACACCTCTCACTATATTGCCTTGTTAAATGTTAATGGAGGTTTGTGTCCAATGTTATGAATGATGCGAAACAAACCGCGTAGAAGGGTTTATGAGAGTTAAAATATATGTTGAATATTTCTTCTTTTTTTTTGGGTCGACTTGTATTTCTTTTGTTGATTAACGCAGTCAGTCTGAAATCTGAACCCATTTGAATAAGTCATCAGTTGGAATTGGACGGATCGATTACCAGAATTAGAAGTCTAGAAAACCATAACTTTTCAAAGCTTACAATTGAAACTTGAATTTTGAGGTTTACAAATGGGCCGAAACACTCAAGTTGTAGGCCCAAGGAGGCCCATTTTAAAACGGTCAGTATTCCATGACACAAAGTAAGGTTGGGTTTCGGGGCCTCCGGTCCTTTACCTATAAGAAATAGCAACAAAATATACTCAAATACTCCCTATCATCGGAATAAACGATATTTGAATTTTGTGCACGGAGTTTTAGAAGCTTAAAATTATATAAAATCTTATTTATTTTAGTTCTTTTTTGACCAATTTAATCTTATTACTAATAATTTTCAACTATGAAAAAAAATTAATCAAAATAAATAAGATTTTATATATTTTTTAGCTCCTAAAACTACGTGCATAAAAGTCAAACATCATGTATTTTCAATCGGATGGAGTACTAATTAAATACATATTTGTAAATAATCATTGTTAAGAGACGTTGTAATAAATCTCAGCAAGCTCAGTTGAGATTTGATCCCTATGGAATTCAGATTTGATCAACCGAAGAACCCCATAGCACACCAGAAGAGATTTGTGGAATTTTTTGTATATTCATCCAATGTAACAAATGTCTAACAAACTCTATATATATACAAACTAATGGACCTCTAACTATAGTTCTAACTATCTAACTAGAGTAGAGCATTAACCCAACCTACCGACTAAGCCACAAGCTTAACCACTAACCACACTCCATATCCCCCCCCTCAAGGTGGGCGGATATAGTGAAAGACCAGTCCCAACTTGCAAGCCAAAGTAAAATGATGTGAAGCACCTAGAGGCTTTGTAAAAATGTCAGCCAACTGTTGTAAAGAAGGGACGAAAACTGTGGTCAGTAAACCCTCTTGAACTAGATCCCGAATATAGTGCCAATCCATTCGGATATGCTTCGTGCGCTCATGGAATAAGGGATTGACAGCAAGCTGGAGGGCTGACTTATTGTCGCAGCACATGGGAATGGGGAGAGATGGCTGGACACATAGATCACCAAGCACGCCAGTCACCCACACAACCTCACTCCCAGCTGTAGATAAGCTCCTATACTCACTCTCGGCCGACGATTTGGAAACCGTCTTCTGTTTCTTGGACTTCCAGGAGACCAAACAAACGCCTAAAAATACACAGTACCCAGACAAGGATCTGCTAGTGTCGATGCAATTGCCCCAATCCGCGTCTAAGTATGCTCGGATGGACAAGCTGCTTGAGCTTGGATAAAACAGAGAGCAATGGACTGTGCCTTTTAAGTAACGCAACAGAAATTGGGCAGCACGCATATGAGGAGCTCGAGGAGAGGACATGAACTGTGTGAGCTGTTGCACATGAAAACTATGTCCGGCCTGGTGAGAGTGAGGTATAATAAACGGCCGATAAGTCGACGATAAGACTCAGCATCCTCCAAAAGATCACCATCATGGATGCTTAGATGCAAACTTCGCTGCATAGGAAATTTGGATGGTTTACAATTGACCATTGCTGAATTGGAGAGTAAATCCATGACTTATTTCTGCTGATTCAACAATATACCCTTGTCGGATTGAGAGATTTCCATACCCAAAAAATACCGAGCAAGCCCCAGGTCCTTAATCGTGAAAGCTCTGTCGAGGGACTGCTTAACAAGGGCAAATGTAGACTCATCGTTCCCAGTTAGGAGCATATCGTCAACATATACAAGCGCAATGGTCATCAATGACCCTCTGTGTAAGACAAATAGGGAGTAATCGTGCTTGGACTGGACAAACCCCAATGAAGTGAGGTGTTTGGTGAGCTCAAAGTTCCATTGGCGACTCGCCTGTTTGAGACCATAAATCGAGCGATTCAGCCTCCAAACCTGACCAGAAACCGCTTTGCTGTAGCCTGGAGGCACCAACATATATACCTCCTCATCGAAAAACCCGTGTAAGAAGGCGTTGTTTACATCAAGCTGGTGTAAATTCCACTTCCGTACTGAGGCTATGGCCAACAAGATCCGGACTATGGCCAACTTAGCCACCGGAGAGAAAGTTTCTTTATAATCGCGATCTTTGACTTGATTGTATCCCTTGGCAACAAGGCGTGCCTTATATCTTTCAATCGATCCATCGGCACGAAACTTGATCTTATAGATCCACTTACAGCCTATAGCATGATGGCCTTGTGGGAGCTGTGTAAGTGTCCAAGTGTGGTTGCTGTCCAGAGCATCCAATTCCTTGGCCATGACATCCCTCCATTCTTGTGATTTCTGGGCTTGAGAGAAAGATGTAGGCTCAACCACTAACAGAACACTATACAGAGAATGTACATAATCATGGGAATGATGCAACAACTCAAGTGGATTAACCACTGAAAACACAGGTGATGCAAATGCATCAGAACCTGTGGGCAGATGCCTAGAGGGCAAATCTGAATATACAAAATCCTGAAGGCGAGCTGGTCGTGTAATCCTCCTAGCAGGTCGTGATGCAGCCTCATCAACCAATGGTAAACTACCACTCTCTTGAGACTCAAGGAATGAATCAGCAACCACTTCATCACTCGGTTGAGCATCTGTCAAGTTATCTCCTTGATCACTTGAATTGCCAACCATCAGATCACTCACCATAGACACCTGACTGTCCTGAAGACGAGCCATTCCTTCCAAATTATCAGTACTAAACTGAACTCTCGGCAAGCTGACGTCTTGCTGTGAAGAGTTCCTTTCTTCTTTATAAGGGAATATCTCCTCTCTAAACACCACGTCCCTGCTAACAAACACCTCATGTTTCTCCAAATCATAGAGCTTATAACCCTTAACACCGGAAGGATACCCCAATAAGATGCATCTTCTACCAGCAGCTTCTAGTTTTGACCTTTGAACCTTGGGTATGTGAGCAAAGCACAAACACCCAATCACCCTAAGAGAACTATAATCAGGTTGTCTTTGGAAAAGCACCTCATATGGCGTTTTCCATGACAACACAGAGGAAGGAAGAAGATTAATAATGTGGGTGGCACCCAACACACACTCACCCCAAAACTTCATGGGTAAATGAGCATTGATCCGAATGGCCCGAGCCATCTCAATCAAGTGCCTATGCTTTCGTTCCACCCTACCGTTTTGTTCAGGAACATAAGGAATCGACCTTTGATGGACAATCCCTTTGGTTGCCAAAAATGAACCTAGGTTTGAGTTAACAAACTTCGAGCCATTATCTGTTATGATAATCTTGACTCGAGACACAAATTGTGTCTCCACCTGAGCAATAAACCATGTGATCACCCCAGGAACCTGTCCTTTGTCTCGAAGCAGAAATGTCCAAGTGGAACGCGAGTGATCATCCACAACTGTCAGAAAATACCGAGCACCACAAATAGATCTCTCCCTATACGGCCCCCACACATCCATATGAATCAATTCAAAATTTGTAGAAGCAACATATTTTCTTAATTGAAAGGGAAGTTTGTGAAACTTTGTAAGTTGACAGACATCACAATAAAAAGAGGTGCCAATACATCCCTTGGCCCAATCAAACAAGTGCATCTTTGACATTGAAGCATGTCCAAGTCTGGCATGATTAATGCTTATTAGACTACTACGAACAGAAGCAACAATACCTTTGACATCATCCGTTGTAGGCAAACTGGAAATCCTCCTTGCACCACATGAACCTGGCAAGCAACTAAAGCTATCGAACTTGTATAAGCCACCAACTCTATTGCCTGAAGCAATCACATCCTTAGTGAAACGGTCCTGCAACCAACATTTCCATTTTGAAAAAACGAATAAGCATCTGTCACTATCCAACATCTTCGAAACCGACATCAGAATGTACTTGAAGGTTGGCATGTAAAGCACATCCTTAAGAACAATCTTCGAGTTCATCTGCACATTCCCTGAATACTTTACCAATTGTGTGATTCCATCCGGAAACCCGACCACAACAGGCTTGGCAAGAGGAGCCATGTTCATGAACATGTCCTTGTTGCAAACTCTGTGATCCGAGGCCCCGAAGTCCACAATCCAAGTCACATTCAAGGTATGCCGACTCTGCATAGAGACAAAGGAAGTAGTCATACCTGCGAAACTCATCGATCCATCTCCATAGGATGGATCCATCGGCGCCTTCCCTTTTATAGCTCGTAAAACTTCAAATACAACAGCATTCACCAACGCTGTATCAGGAACCCCTGCACTTGGTCCCTGTGAGTTAAAGTGGATTCCAGACCCTGTATCAGTTGTCAATGGAGTGTCCTCCACCATCACGTCTTGCACTGTGGCCACTACCTTGTCATTGTGATTCTTCTTGGAGCCATTGTACCAGTCGGGGAATCCGACTAACTTGAAACATGTGTCCTTGATGTGTCCCCGCTCTTTGCAGTAGTTGCAAAAGAGCTCCATCTTCGCTTTCTTGTATTTCTCTTTCATGTACTCCTTCCTTTGATCAAAGCCAGTCCACTGTCCCATCCCATTGGAAGTGCTTCCCTGATTTCCTCCTGCATTTCCTCTTGATGATCCAGCGCCATTATTGCCAAAATTACGAGTAGCGAGCACCTCATGGCTTTGTGACAGACTTCCGGTGATGCCTTTCTGGCGCTCGATCTGAAGCACCATGTGAAACGCACGGTTAACAGTCGGCAATGGATCCATGGTGAGAATACTGCGACGAATTCCTTCATACGAATCCGAGAGTCCCATAAGGAACTGCATTAGCCGATTCGTAGCTTCTCGATCCAGGAATTGCTTTAAGATAGCACACGAACACAGCTTAAGATTTCCACATCTGCAGATCGGAATTGGTTCTATTTCTATCAATTCATCCCAGGCCTTCTTCCGTTTCCCGTAGTACTCAACAACACTCATGTTCTCTTGTCGGATCTCGCTAATTTCCTTCTTCAATTGATACACCAGAGGCGCGTTTGATTCAGCCAATCGCTCCTGAATCTCGTCCCAAAGCTCCTTCGCCGAGCTCACATACATAAAATTCTCTCCCAGCTCTAGTTTCATGGAATTTATGATCCAACTGGTGACCATAAAATCACATCTCAACCAGAGATCATAATCGTCTGCTATCTCTAGTGGTTTCTCAACCTTCCCGTTGATAAAACCTAACTTCGTCTTGGCACCAAGCGCCATCCGCACCGCGCGACTCCAGCTGTGGAAATTGCGTCCATTGAACTGTGCCGCCACCAATTGGAGTCCGGGATGGTCGGAGTTCGAGAGGAAGAGTGGATCTGCTTGATTCGCTCCTAGATTGCGACTTCCGAGCACTCTTCGAGAACTGCCGACACCTCCCTGGTTTCCATCATCAATATCTTCTGTAATCGCTATGACTCAATCGAAAGCTTCAAACCAAATCAAGCAAACACTCGTTCAGTGCTGTGAAAGCTCTGATACCATAACAAATCTCAACAAGCTCAGCTGAGATTTGATCCCTATGGAATTCAGATTTGATCAACCGAAGAACCCCATAGCACACCAGAAGAGATTTGTGGAATTTTCTGTATATTCATCCAATGTAACAAATGTCTAACAAACTCTATATATATATACAAACTAATGGCCCTCTAACTATAGTTCTAACTGTCTAACTAGAGTAGAGCATTAACCCAACCTACCGACTAAGCCACAAGCTTAACCACTAACCACACTCCATACGTTGCTCTCCTCGCGTTTTTTAAACGACAAGTAATAGTATATATAAAGGTGGGAAAAACATATGACATTGATCAACGTTGTTAACCACGTTGAGATGACTGTTGTGAACAATGTTGATATTGAGGGTTGGCCCGACTTAGCAATGTTGTTAAGCACATTTCCTAACAACATTGATAAAATGATAAGGACATGAAAATCCACAAAATGTCTAAGCGGGATTGTGGGATAGTGGCCTAACTAGAGGGTAAAACGACGTGGTTAAGGGTGTTGAACAACATCCTTAAAACTAAAGATGTGCACGGTTACCTTCGTATGATTATTCGTATTGAATACCCAAAACCGTTAAACACTTAAAACTCTGTTTCGAACATGATCCAGTAAATGACAAGTATTTGACATGGATAAAATTATATCTGACAGGGATATCCATCACGAAATAATTATTTGGTCATCTTCTGGTGTTGTTTTCGCTGACAAACTGAATTTTCTCGAATCAATTGCTATATATAAAATTATAGTAATTTGAATTGTCACAAGTTTCTTTTAGATCAGTTGCTTGAACTTGTATTGGTATTATGGTATATATGATATATCCAATTTTATCAATTGTTTTTATTGTGCTTGTTAGCATTATATTATTTATATGTGTCCATATCATGTACAGTTACGATTGTATCCTTAGGGTTTTCACTCATTGATATATATACAGGAGTAGGCCTCTGAGATCCGTTAAGGACTTAGT
The DNA here is from genome assembly GCA_037127255.1 of Persicaria tinctoria. NCBI lineage: Eukaryota > Viridiplantae > Streptophyta > Magnoliopsida > Caryophyllales > Polygonaceae > Persicaria > Persicaria tinctoria. The sequence continues at coordinate 62,435,635 of JBANSL010000015.1, read as the reverse complement.
TCTCCAAACGCTTACAGGGTATATATCGAGCTCTAGTGTGAAACCCTAATTTTTCGTTTCACATCTCCGATCCCTAGCCGCCGCCACCCCTGCCGCCGCCGCTCCCCCAACCGCCACCGCCCCTCTTGCCGCCGCAGCCGCTCCCCACAGCCGCCACCCTCCTATTCCCCTCTTCTCCCTTCCGCCGTCATCTCCTACCTTTTCTCGATGTCTACCGTCGAGGATGACCCCCCTCCACCCAACCCTAACCCCCACCATCGCCACAAAACCCCTTTCATTCGGCTCAATCCGTCACCAATATCAAAAATCAAATTCCCTTAACCCTAGATCTCAAAAAGGTTCAATACCACACGTGGGCGGAGCTTTTCAATACCGCCTGTAAGGGCCACGATGTCATTGCTCACATCGATGGCTCTGGCCGTCCGAATGATGTCCTCGAGCCCCTCTGGAACCGCCTTGACTCCATCGTCCTTGGATGGATCTATGCCACCATCTCCGAGGATGTCCTGATTACCGTCCTTCAACCGGACTCCACCGCTCGGGATGTCTGGCTCCGCATAAAGGGCCTCTTCCATGACAATTAATCCGCTAGGGCAGCGGATCTTGAGGGAAAATTCATCAACGCCCGTCAGGAAAGCTTCTCCACCGTCTCTGACTACTGCCTCGTCATCAAAGCCTCGCTGATCAACTAGGCGATGTTGGACACAAGGTTAGCGAAGAACGCCTTGTCCTTCAACTTATCAACGACCTCTCCACCAAATTTGATGTCGTCGGTGGCATGATCAGCAACACAGCGCCACTTCCGAGTTTCATGGTGGCTCGCAGCATGCTCTCTAGGGAGGAGAGCCGTCAGGGACGCCCCCAGGGTTCTTCCCATGTCCTTGTTTCCTCCAAGGATTTCATAGCCCCGGACCCAATTCCCCAAACCCAACCCAGACCATCCCAACAGCGCGGAGGCCGCGACAGAGGCGGCAACAGCGGCGGGCGCCGCGGCCGCAACAACATGTCGCGGGCGCCGCCAGGGAGCTGGTACCCGCAGCAGCCCTGGTCCCCCGCTCCGCCGCCCTGCCCCTATCCGACGTGGGCGGGATACCCCCCGCCAGGCTTGGTCTTCCTGCCGCGTCAGCCACAGTAGCCGGCCCCATCCCCGGCGATGTACGCTTCTCAGCAGCCTCCATCGCACCCCATACACACCAATCTTTCCGCCGCTTTCTCCACCATGGGACTTCAGCAGCCGGACGACAACTGGTACATGGACACCGGGGCCTCCTCTCACATGACGAACGCACCAGGTAACCTACAAACTGTTTTTAATTCTAGCACTTTACCGTCTGTCTATGTCGGAAACGGCAAATCTCTTAAAGTTGTCGGTTCGGGTCACACAACCCTTCCCAACGCCCCACCCCTTCGCCTCAACAAAGTCCTGCTTGCCCCTGGCCTTGATAAAAACCTCATTTCTGTTCGTCAATTTACCGTCGATAATCACGTGGCTGTCCAATTTGACCCGTTTGGTTTTCTTGTGAAGGATCTTCGTACGGGGACCCCAATCATGTGCTGCAATAGTTCTGGCGACCTCTACCCCATCACTAAAGCTCGCCAACCATCTCCCACCGCCCCCACCGCCTTCGTCGCCCATCGCTCTGACTTGTGGCACGCTCGTCTTGGCCATCCTGGCGACCACGTGCTTCAATGTCTCCGTACTAGCAATTTAATTTATTGTAATAAAGCCTCTGGCGTTTGCACTTCCTGTGAAATCGCCAAGAGCAAGCGTCTCCCTTTTAGCATTTCTCATTCCAGTACATTCGCACCTTTTGATCTTATACATTGTGATTTGTGGACATCTCCTATTTCAAGTGCTAGTGGTTTTCGGTACTATTTGGTTGTCCTTGATGATTTCACCAATTTTGTTTGGGTTTTTCCCCTACGTCGCAAATCGGAAACACAAAGGCACATTGTCAATTTTCAAAAATTTGTGCGCACTCAATTCACTCTGCCCATCAACGCTATTCAGTGTGACATGGGAGGAGAGTTTGAAAAAAATCTTGTTCGCTCCTTTTGTCAACAAAATGGGATATCACTCCGCTTCTCATGCCCCCAAACCTCTCCATAAAATGACAAAGCGGAACGCATTCTCCGCACTCTCAATGACAAAACTAGAACCCTCCTACATCACGCCTCTCTTCCCCTCCCCTTTTGGGTCGATGCGCTTCACATGGCCACCTATCTCCACAATATCCTTCCATCCAAAGCCATTGGCAACTCCATCCCAACCTTGGCACTCTACAAGCGCTACCCTTCCTACGATCACATTAGAGTGTTTGGATGTCTCTGTTTCCCCAACATGAGTGTCACCGCCCCTCACAAGCTATCCCCACGTTCCACTAAATGTGTCTTCTTGAGCATCTCACCACATCATCGAGGCTACTGTTGTCTTCGTTTGGATACCAATCGGGTTGTCACTTCGCGCCATGTGATTTTCGACGAACAGACCTTCCCTTTCGCCACACCACACACCCCTGTTGTTCCCAACTCATCCACACCACCCAATTATGACGAATTCCCACCCCTCCTACGCCACCTATTTCAACAAGCCTCATCCGGAACACCGCTCGCAGCAAACCACCCCCCCGCCCAAATCGATTGGCGGCGGGTGCAGCAACATGCGGCGGCCGCAGCACACCATGCAGCGGGGTCACCCCCCTGGCGGCGCCCGCCGCACAGCCCAGCGCATCCCCCCCCCCCCCCCCCCCCCCGCAGGCAGCCCCACTTAACCCCCCGCCTCCGATTGCACCCCCCACCCATTCCATAAAGACCCGGTCTCAGTCCGGAATCTTCAAACCTAACCCCAAATACAACCTTCACACTCCGTCCTCTGACATATCCCCTCTCCCCAAATCACCCCACAAGGCCTTACAGGACCCGAACTGGCACGCCGCCATGATGCATGAGTTTAGTGCTCTTATTAAAAATGGCACGTGGGATCTCGTTCCAAGGCCTCGGGACACTAATATCATTAACTGCATGTGGTTGTTCAAGCATAAGTACAGGTCAGACGAGACTCTAGAGCGACACAAGGCTCGCCTAGTGCTCAACGGCAAGACGCAGGAGGTTGGGGTTGACTGTGATGAGACTTTCAGCTCAGTCGTCAAACCGGCTACCATCCGCACATTTCTGAGTATCACCCTTACTAAGGATTGGCCTATCCATCAACTTGACGTCAAGAATGCCTTTCTTCACGGCAACCTTCAGGAGACTGTGTATATGCATCAGCCGCCAGGCTTCTATGATTGCACCCGCCCATCTCACGTCTGCCTTCTCCGGAAGTCTCTCTATGGGTTGAAACAGGTGCCTCGCGCCTGGTATCAGCGATTCGCCACGTACCTCACTGGCATTGGATTTCAGGGCGGTCAGTCTGATCACTCCCTCTTTGTGTTCCACTCAGGGTCTGACACCGCCTATCTTCTCCTGTACGTTGATGACATAGTGCTCACCGCTTCCTCTACATCGCTCCTGTTTAGGCAGATGGCCCTGCCGCGATCAGAGTTTTCCATGACTGATCTCAGTTCCCTGAGCTACTTCCTTGGCGTCTCTGTGTCAAGCACTCCTACTGCCCTGTTCCTTCATCAGCAGAAGTACGCTCTTGAGATCGTCGACAAAGCCGGCATGACGTCTTGCAAGCCCGCCACCACCCCTGTCGACTGCAAGTCCAAGCTCGACGCTGCCTCCAGTCCTAAGGTTGAGAATCCTACAGCCTACCGCAGTCTGGCCGGTGCTCTCCAGTATCTGACATTCTCCAGACCGGACATTGCCTTCGTCGTCCAGTAGATCTGCTTATACATGCATGATCCTCGCGAGCACCATCTTCAGGCGCTCAAGAGGATAATCCGGTACATCAAGGGCACCTCTGACATGGGACTACATCTCGCTCGCAGCAGATTTGACTCCCTCACCGCCTATTCTGACGCTGACTGGGCGGGTTGTCTTGAAACTCGCCGCTCCACATCTGGTTTCGCGGTGTACCTAGGCGACAATCTGGTATCGTGGTCCTCTAAGCGTCAGACCGCCATCTCCCGCTCGAGTGCCGAGGCTGAGTATCGTGGTGTTGCCAACGCCGTGGCTGAGACCTGCTGGCTCTGCAACCTTCTCTGCGAGCTCCGGGTTCCCCTTCGATCGGCTACACTGGTCTACTGCGACAATGTATCCGCTGTTTATCTGTCGTCGAACTCGGTTCAGCACCAGCGGACGAAGCATATCGAGATTGACATCCATTTCGTCAGAGAGACGCCCTTAGTGTATAAAAAGGCGACGCCTAGGCGCGCGCCTTGCGCATAGGGGTTGAGGTGATGGTCTTGGCGCCTCATAGGGGACATTTTCACAAAAGGCGCCTAGGCGTTGCGCCTTTTGCCTTTTTATACACTGCGCCCTAGGCCAGGTCCGAGTTCTTCATGTCCCTTCCGCACATCAGTATGCGGACATTTTCACAAAAGGATTACCTACTCCTCTTTTTACTTCTTTTCGTTCCAGTCTTGCTATTCGCTCACCTCTAGCTGCGACTGAGGGAGGATGTTAGCATTATATTATTTATATGTGTCCATATCATGTACAATTACGATTGTACCCTTAGGGTTTTCACCCATTGATATATATACAGGAGTAGACCTCTGAGACCCGTTAATGACTCAGTTATCCAAACACTTACAATATTACGGTGGTCAACGCATTTTCTGCAATATTTGAAGATTTTTTTTTTTGGGTCTCGAAAATCCGAATCCATTAACTAAAGCGGGTTTCATGAATTCATCTAAAGGAAGGAATTGCTTAGTATTTGATCAACAAATAGTTGAAAACTTCTTTTTCTTATTTTCACCTTTGAAGTTTTTATTCTTGTAAGATTCTTCAAAATTCTAAAGGACTCATTACTGAATCACAAAGCAAAAAAAAAAAAAGAACAAGTCGAGACCTTGGAAATTTGGATTAGATATCAAGTTGGTGTAACAAAAAAGATTTGTTTACATAGAGTCCACAAATGAGTTCACTTTAAAAATAAACTTAAAATTTTAGGAATGAAAAATATATATGGGGAAAAATAAAGCATGTATTCCCCTTTTATTTTTGTTATCTATAGTATTTTTTATCCTAGTGAATCTATATAACATTTAATAAAAGTCTGGACTCTTTCATTACTAATTGGTGGAATACCAAATTAAACATTCTGAAACTCTTTTGAATGATATTTAAAAGAGTCTTTTAGAAAACTTATAGAATTAGAGAATCTCCTACTATTAGAGATAGTGATAAAGAAACACCCACCTAAAAAACTTCATATAGGAATCCATAAAAGAACAATTTAATTAGTCAAGATGTACAATTTTGTCCTTCTCGAATCTTGACTGATCTAATTTGTTTCATTTTTCTAAGTGATTATATATGAATAACTTTTTAACTTATTATTTTTAAATCTTGCCTTCAAGAATTCCTATGCAACCTAAACGACACAGTAACACATTAGATACAATTTTGAAATATATAGCCTTGTTTTTACTTTTTCATTCATTAGATACAATTTTGAAATATTGAATCTTCCTTTATTTTAATCGCATATCCTTATCACTTGTAGTGATTTTATCATTCAATGAATGACGGAAAAAAAAAAGTCTAAAATATACCGATATTAATTCGATTAGATATTAACCTCGAATGAGTGTTTGGTAATTTAGGTATAAGAATTACAAACCATACTGCCTCTTTTTTTTTGGTAAGTAGCTAAATGGTGGATGAAGTTATAGTGTTCTAATTAAAAATCGTGCATATGTGCGAGGTGAGAGGCCACTTAGGATTTTTCAAGCCAATAGGTGGTTCTATGCGAAAATCCACCTAGGCACCACCTAGAACTCACGTAGGTCCGTCTAGACCCGTCTAGCCAGATGGTTATTCAAGTTTAGCATCTAGGCAGGTGTTTATAGGGCTAGCAAATGGTACGAAAATTACCATATCAACCACGTACCAACCACAAACCGACTATGTTGGTAACCACACTTGTGGTAACCAACATGGTGGTAACCATCGTGGTGATAACCATGTGAAGGTGGTACGGTAATGGTAATGAAATCTGAATACCGTGGTTATCATGGTTACCAAGTATATATATATTATTTTTTTTGATTTAATATTTTATTGTTATTACCTTTGAGTTTTAAGTTTTTAATTTATATTTTTTGTTTTGATTTTTACCTAAATTGGTCATTTCTACTTTTTTCTATTAGAAACAATAGGAGCATTTTGAATGTTTGAAGAATGAAGACTATGAACTTTTTTTGTTTGAACTTGCAGGAACATTTTGAATGTTTAAACAATTGAACTTTGTCTGTTTCTCGAAGACTTTAAACTTTGTTGGTTTGATTTTTTTTTTGTACTTTAGGTTGTGAACTTGATTTATTTTAACTTTTAAAAGATGTTAACCATATTATTTTTTGTAACCATATTTTTTTCGTTCGATAACTTTGATGACCATCGAAAGGTAGCCAAGGAGTTTCAAAAAAATACAAACAGAATTAAAGCTTGGTAACCATGGTAATGTACCGATGGTAACCACAAATCGTGGTTACCACATATGCGGTAACCATGACTTGTGGTTGGTACGTGGTATGAAAATTTGCGTACCACCAGTTTGTGGTTGGTACGTAGTAATCACCATTTTTTTATGATAACCGCATCATGCCAACCCTAGGTGTTTAGTCGACTTAGGTTTTGTTTTATCCCCAAGTCGGGATGGATTTGATTTTTGGTCGAACCTATGATTATGGATTTTGGGAGGTTTAGAGTTGTCAACCGGACTCGTGCTTTTGCTTTTATTTACTTTAGTTTTGGTTAAGCAAATTAAATTTGGGTTTATATATGAGTGATGTTATGAATTATTATTACATTATACGAATTGTTGACATGTGTTATAGGTTAAAATCTGATAAAAATAATCAAATTTGTTTCAAGTCCACATATATATGCCATGTCGCGTCCACCTAGCTGCATAGGAGCTAGGCGGCCACACACTAGGCGGTGATTGCCTAGTGACTTTTAAAACATTGGAACTATACTAGTGACCTAAACAATTTATTGTAGAAATTTTAAGATAAAAATTTGAACGTACCTGTGTTGTGATGTCTTGGGATTGTCCCACATCCAAAATCACGATAACCCGAGCCTTGCATATAAGTCAGTGGACCACTTCTCCTATTGCCAATTGGTTTTAGGATGGAACCCCGCTGGTCTTGTGTGCTCGGCTTGGGTGCGCATGATGCGCTCAAACGTGTGGACCCCCCACGTCATATGGCCCATCGGAATTTATCATGGTATCAGAGCAGGTGCGGGTCGGGACCCTGGTCTATCTACTGGGTTGGCCGGCCTTAAGGCTCAAGACGTCAAGTGCAACTGACATATATTGCGAGGCCAGGCAGTTGCACTTGAGGGGGCGTGTTGTGATGTCTTGGGATTATCCCACATCTAAAAACACGATAACCCGAGCCTTGCATATAAGTCAGTGGACCACTCCTCCTATTGCCAATTGGTTTTAGGATGGAACCTAGCTGGTCTTGTGTGCTCGGCTTGGGTGCGCATGATGCGCTCAGACGTGTGGACCCCCCACATTATATGGGCCACCGGAATTTATCAGTACCATGCAAATTAAAAATGACATTTGTTGAATAAAAGAATAGATTACACTATCCATTTCCATACGTTTCGGCTATATACACCGCAAATCCGCACGTTGTTAATGACGTGCTTGCACGTCGTTAACAACGTGCAAGGGTGGAAACCCCCAAAGCGTGGCTACATGCACACACATCCTTTTTTTTTTTTTAAAGAAAACGTGCATTGCATGTTCTTAAGGACGTGCAATATTGCACGTCACGTGCAAGATTGCATGTTCTTAACGACAAACAGGTACAACCTTACTTCATATCTCCCATTACAATATAATATAACATCGAATATTTAGTGTTATGCACTTCAATGTGTATAGAGTTGAGGGTCAACACAAGGTTCTGAAGGAGGCACTGCACTCATCGACTGGTGACTTTCGCATCGTGATCGATGCAATCCATAGAGTTAACGATTGTCAACTGCATGAGCTGCAAACTGCTTTGGAGATCGACCGCTTCAAATGGCCAACAACGGCGTATAAAGTCAACCTTTTTGATGAGGTAAAGATTTTAATCTCCAAAAAGTGCTTCGATTATCTGTACAAGATGTGGTAGGATGCCGTGAAGCGAAAGGTTCCTCCGGAATGCACGGACCGACATTGGAGGGTTTGTTACGGGATCCCTTGTGTCCATGATATTCAGGCATACGTCAACTCCGGTACTTCGATACCCGCCAAAGACATCCACCCGTTCTGGATGGATTTGTCATGGACTGAAATCGACGACACCCCACTGCCGTATGAGTTGTCATCTTCATACACGGCTTCCAACGATGTATGCGATGATGAGCTGCACCCACCCTCATCTTTAAGCGTCCGAAGGAAGGGGAGGCCCCGGGGGTCGAGGAATGTCTGCAGAACCAACCCGGTGCCATATGAGGAGTTAAGGGAAATATTTGAGAGAGAAGAAGCACGTGCTGCTCGAAATGCTTCTCGACATCGTCCACAAGCGACCTCAGCTCGACGTGGACGGGATGATGTGTTCGGAGGGTTCAATTGGGGTCGAAACAACGTTGATCCCTTCATGCTCGGGCATATTGAGGGTGTGAGGGACACAATTGGAGATGGTCATTGTGGCTACCGTGCTTTGGCGGCTTTGACATCATTGATCAGCGAGTCTGCTTTCCCAGAACTGAAAGTGTTACTATGCAATCACTTGGAGGATCACGCCGATCTGTATGCCGGTTGTTATATGGGAGGGTACCCATTCCAGCAGTTCGTCGACAACCAGAGATGGGCGGGATTTGTGCATGGTGATAGGAGACGGTGGATTGAGCTACCCATCACGGGTTTAGTATTTGCAATGATCCGTTCACATGTCTCCCAACGACCTCTCCCTAGCTTGGCATCATCCGTTCACATGTCTCACAATGAAAGGCGATGAATCTTATGAAAAGGAATGTGGAAATTCAGTTTGGAAATACTCCATTTCCCCGGATCATTAGCACCACATTACCAAAAATTGCCCACCTTTAGCCTTTTACCAAATCTACTCCTTATTTAAGCTTAAATTGAAGTCCTCTTGATTATCAATGCTTTGTCACTTATGAAAGTTTTTGCATAACCTTCCTTTTGTGAGTAGATGTTGCTTTGATATAATTGCACATGCATGGATTTGTGACACTAGTACCTTTTCGAGGATGGTAATTGATTGCAGGGACATATGAGAATGAATATGATATGTTGAGAGTTTTGATTTCTTCTCCTGGATGACAATTAAAGGTATTGCTTGAGGACAAGCAAGTTTAAGTATGGGGTGTTTGTTGTGAGCTGAATCTGTCATGTTTTACAGTAACTTTTATATCGTTTTCTGCATACATTACATACATTTGGGTTAGAATAGTACAGAATTTATGTAGTTTATATTTATTTGCCAAATTATGGAATCTACACCAGTTTCTGTTTAAATTCGCAGAATTCGAGATGTTTTACAGCAACTCTAAGGAAGGTCAGAAAAGCTCGGAAAACCACTACAGAAGTCCAAGGTCAAAGAAGCAACGGAACCAGTCGAATCAAGTTGAGAGCCCAGGTTACTCGATCTCGAGTGAACCTTACTCGATCTAGACGAACATGTCCGAGCACAGGCCTTGTCGACTAGGAGCAGTGTCGAGAGCCAGACCAACCCAGCTCCGGAGCCCTACTCAAACTCGAGTACCACTGGTCGAGATCGACGACACTGAGACGCCACACCCAGAGTCGACAAGAAGAGAAGCTGATCGAGAAGCCGAGGACGAAGGCGCTGAGCAACCCTACTCGATCTTGAGGAGACCTTGTCGAGATCGAGGAGCCACCATGCCCTAGTCCGAGTCCATGCCGAGGATGAGTCCTCGACATCACCAGAGAGCCGTCTTCGAGTACACCTCTACTCGATCTCGAGGAACCCTAGTCGAGATCGACGACGCCCAGGAGCCCAGATCCGAGCTTGTCGAGCAGAGTCACCCGAGAAGATCAGTCGACGATGAATCCTAGTCGATGTCGACGAGCCCTTGTCGATGTCGAGTAGACCAGCTTCTGGAAATGCGTCGCCGTTAGCAGTCCGAGTCGAGTTGAAGTTACTTGGAGCCAAAGGAAGTCGAGTAGGCCGAGATCTATCAAGTTCTATCCATGGAAGGGAGATCTATCAACATGAAGAGACTTACCTAGTTTAGATTTATCTTTCCCTATTTTAGATTTAATTCCTTTATCGTTTTTATTTATCATTAAGCCTTTTAGATATAAATTTAGATGTAGATAGAAGATTCTATCCTTGATTAGCAAGGGTTAGAAGGCTATAAATAAAGCCCTAGAGGCTGGTTTTTCATTCATAATTCAATCATACAATTTTAGGGAGAGAGAGGTAGTTCCACAGAGAAGTTTTAGGAGTTCTAAAGTTTTTAGGGTTTTGGCATTCTGCGAAAGTTGATTGCCGGGATTGTAAAGGCTTTGAATATAGTTTAATGCAAGTTTCTTTTTATACATCAATGTCTGCGATTGCGATGAGGAGCGAGTAGTCCACCCACTTCTGGGGCTGGGGTACGGTGAGCCCGACGGTGGCCATGTGAGATGATGCAGTAAATGTCAGATCTTGTTATGCAATTAATCTTCTATCCCTATGAGCATGATTCTTTTGCGAGACTTGAAGGTGATCCTTGTTTGTATTATTGAAGCGAAAGTGATCTTAATGCAACTTGGATTAATTATGTGAAAAGGGTTAGTAACAATTAGGGTTTATGCGAAAGCCTCTATGTGCCTATTTGTTAGTAACGAAAGTTATTTTGATGGAAAGCATGATCTTTTATGCCTTTATGTGTTACTTTGCATGGTTATCGTTGTAGTGTTGATACCCTGGCCTTGGAAGTCTTTTATTATATTGAATTTATTTCTGTCAAAAAGTTGAGTTTTGGTTCGAAATTTGCAATTTAAGTTTTCTATTTTTTTCTAGTCGATACAGAGGAGCAGCTTGTCGATATCGAGTAGGACCTTAGTCGATATCGATTTGGCTCTAGTCTAGGTCGAGTTGAGTTTCTGCTTCTGTCATCGATTTTGAAGTTTTTGTTTTTACTGAGTTTTGTTGATCTCGAGTTACTGCTTGTCGAGATCGAGTAAGCTTCTGCCTTACTTTGTTCTTTACTTTCGTTTGCTTTTATTTCTGCCTTCATTTGCCTTTTCTGTCTTTGTTCCTTTGTTTTTTTGTTTCTGTCTTCTGTTTGCTTGTCTGTGAGAATCTGTTGCTACCTAAGAACTGCTGACGTGCTTCCTCGTGGATTCGATCCTGACAACCTTCTACTACAACGGAAGGAAGTCTTGTATTTATTTACTGAGACAGGGAAGTCAGTCTGAACTTTATTTTATATTTATTTCATACTTGACCATCCTCCTGCAACAACAAATTGGCGCCGTTGCCGGGAAAGCTATCATTCGCGCTATCTCACGTCTACTTTGAGTTACTTTTCAGGTGTATGCGCCGTTCTGGTCTACCACCCGAGTTTGACAGCTTAGACGAACCAGAGCGTTACCTACACATCCATTCTAAACTCAAAAGGATCATGGCGGCCGCTGAAACACAAGAACAGCTGATTGCCAGGCTTATAAGGGAGCTAGCCGCAAAGGATACCACTATAGCCAATGAAAGGGCAGCGAGGGAACAAGAAGTTGAGCGCGCAAGGCAAGCAGAAGTTGAGCTTGCCCAATATCCAACCACTGCTGAGGATTATATGCATCCAACCCTCGTCGTGCCTGAATCGACGATTCTTATCCCTGAAAACTCTTTTGAAATTCGCACTCAATTTCTTATAGAGCTTAAAAATAATGCCTTTTTTGGTAGATTTAATGAGTGTCCTCTTGAACATATTACGAACTTTTCTAACATGTGCCTTACTCTTGCTGAAGGTACAACTTTGGAATATGTCAAGATGAAGTCTTTCCGCTGGTTGCTGGCTGGACCTGCACTAAAGTGGCTTGAAGGGCTGAAACCAAGATCCCTGACAACATGGGCCCAAGTAGAGCAAGAGTTTCTGAACAAATTCTTCCCACCCGCCAAAACAGCACATCTCCGCCAGAAAATCACCGCCTTCAAACAGAAGCAAGGGGAACCGCTGGCAAAGGCATGTGAGCGCTACAAGGAACTTCTGCGATCTTGCCCTACTCATGGACAGCCACCCTACGCCATTCAAGAGATCTTCTTCAACTCTCTTGATCAAGTCACTACGGATAGAATCAACCATTATACTCGCTATAAGTATCTGACAATGTCGCCAAGTGACGCATGGGGTGTGCTAGAGAAGCTCACCAACTACGACAACAAGTATGGGTCTACTGCAACTTATGAAGAGAACCCATACGCTAGGCCAGCACCTTCCATGCCCCTCTATGAGCCTCCTAAGGAAATTGATCCGGATGTAAGGGAACAGTACTACAGAGATCAGAACAAGAAGCTCCTTAAGCAAGTAAAGTATCTTTCTGTCAACCAGCCTTGCATTGAATGCGGATCGCAATGGCACACCACTCCTGAGTGCCCACACACAGAGCAATTCAGGATGGCAGAACATCACGAGGAGGTAGCTTACATAGGGGGTCTCAATCGCTACATAGGGGACCAAAGGTTTCAGCAACCACAATGGAACCAAGATGTCCCTAGAAACCCCCCGCCCTACAGAGCTCCAGGACATCCAGAAAGGGACCAGAAAAAGGATGACATACAGACAGTCCTGGAGGAAATACAGAGGAATCACTCAGAAACTAGGCATTCCTTCAACTCCGTCTACACTCAGATGCAAGGTGTCAACTCTAGGCTTGGGGAGATTGATATATGGCGAAAATCAGTTGATACACAGATTGGTCAGCTGGCAGCGGGAATCCCCAGACAGTCAGGTGCGCTCCCTGGGTCTTCAGAACCAAATCCTAAGGGAAAGACTGGGCACATCGCTGCTGTAAAACTCAGAAGTGGACATCAACTACAAGAGCCAGAGGTCGGAAAGTAGCAGAACAACGAAGAACAGCAACTCGACATCGACAACACTGTAGTCGACATCGAGGAGAGCCTAGTCGATGTAGAGGAGAAACTTCAGAAACCTTCGTCTGCACTGCACAGCAACTCGACTACACCCAATTTGGTCGAGATCGACAAGGGGCTACTCGACATCGACGACGGTCAACCCGAGATCGAGAAGACTACAGCACCTTCGACATCTGTTCTGGCTCCGAATCCGAAATAGAAGCTGCCTTTCCCCACAAAATCTCCAAAGGACCCGGCAGAAAAGAAATTTCAGCGCTTCATCAAGATGCTTCAGAAACTCAACGTCACCATCCCCTTCACAGAAGCTCTCAAAGAAATGCCATCCTATGTCAAGTTCTTGAAGAAGATTTTGAGCAAAAAGCGATCGATGGCTGAAATTACGGAGGAATGCAACCATTTGGACATACTGGAGAAGAGGCCAGATACAAGTAAGTTTTCTATAACCATTGGATTTGGTCCATTGATAATGCACATTTCTAATGGGCATTATAGGATAGTTTAGTTGCATTTGCATTGTAGAATATGCATGTTTAGTGTCAATTTAGATTAAGCTCTTTTCGTGGAAAAGTTCGGAATCTACGCTATTTCGGTTGAATTGTGCAGAATTATAGATCCGACATGGTGGAAAGCAAAGTAAAGGTGAACAACATGTCCAAGTGAAGTCAAGAAAGCAAGCTAAGGAAAGAAAGAAAAGGGGCAAGAAAGAACCAGGGAAGAATGAAGAGAAAACAAGCTTTTGGGCATCAGTCGCTGCCAGCGAGTCGAGTCAGCCCGGGAGCAAGCGACCAGGCAGTGTCCGCTGCCAGCGAATTGGACTCGCTGCAGCGAGCCACTCGCTGCCGCGGAAAGGCGTCGCTGCCAGCGAGAGTCACCAGGATGAAGACGCACGGACTCGCAGCTGCGGATGGTCGGACTCGCGCCAGCGGAAGGTAGCTCTCGCTGCAGCGGCTGGGTACACTCGCGGAAGCGGAAGCGAAGGACTCGGAGAGGCTTGGAAATTTCTAAGGCATGGAAAAGTCATTGCCAGTGAGTGTGCCAGCGAGATGGTAGCGAAAATCCAACAGTGGCTCAATCAAGGCTTTTCGCTGCTAGCGAAATTTCTCGCTGCCAGCGGAATTCGACGCTGAATTAAATTAGGAAAGTTCTATCTTTGATCTAGTTTGTTTAGGAAGTTTCTATCTTTTATCTACCTTTTATGGAAGACATTAGGCTTATAAATAGGATGTTCTAGGGTTAGTTTAATTAAGTTTTAATTAAGTTTTCAAGTAGAGAAATCACCATTAAAGAGAAGAAAGCTTAGGTAAGCCATGTTTGGCTAATTTTCTAGTTTCCGCCTACACTTTCGAGACTTGGTTGGTGGTTTTGTGAGTTTCTAATTTAAGTTATTTTTCCTCTTTAATTCTTTCAACTTCTTTGTGTGATATTGATTATGTTATTGATGTTATCTTGATTAGCTACCTTGATAATATTGATTTCTTGCTAGGATTTAATACTTTCGTATTTGTGTTATTTCCGTAGTAGCACGCATAAGATTGTGGATTCCGTGTTTGAAGCATGACTATGTAGGGAGTTGACATATATCTTAAACATTGATTTACCGTGTTTAATTGGTGTTATTTATATGCTCAAGTTCTTGGGACTATTTGCTATCTCTTTGTTAAATCTTGACCGTGTTAAGGTTGCATTGAGGTGTAAGGGATTAATTGGACTCGTATGACTTTTAATCTACATAAACCAAGACGGGAGGAATTCGTAGGAAAAGATAATAACTTGAAAAGGATTCGATGATCAATAAAACCAACCAAAGTCGAGAACTTGTAGGTGGAAACGCTTTTCTTCTATCCTTTATTTGCTTTTGTCAATATTATTTTCTTTTATTTTCATTCATAAAAATCGTTTCTTTTATATTGATAAATACACAATATTTAGAAATACTTGATTCTCTAGGATTCGACCCCTTACTTGCATACTATACTAGTTTGTTTGTTTGGGATTTATTTTTTTGACGAGGTGAATCAACGACTTTCCTTCCGCCATCCATACAAAATTAATGCTTTATGTGATCTTGGAGCTAGTGTGAGTATAATGCCTTTAACAATTTGGTCCAAGATTAAGATAGGTGCCCTGGAGCCTGTGGATGCTAGATTTTATATGGCCAACAACACTGTGGTCATCCCAACAGGCATGGTGGACAATGTGCCAGTACAAGTAGGTAAATTATTTGTCCTTGCTGATTTCCTAGTTATTGATATGCAAGAAGATCCTGCTTGTCCAACTATTCTAGGGAGACCCTTCTTGGCGACGGTGGATGCCAACATAAGTGTAAGGAAATGAGTGCTCACCTTCAACATCAGCGATGAGGTAATTGAGTATTCCTTTAATAAAACTGAAAGGCATATAGGTCCAATGGAAGAGGTGAAATCCATCTCAGCTGGCTACATTACCTGCGGAGAACCCAAGGTCAGAAATATGACCCCTGATGAGCTGGAAAAAAGGGACATGGAGGCCCAGGTGGAGGAGATCATGGAAATCCTAAAGGAGGACGCAGAAAATCCAATCGACACAAATGAAGGTACGTCGTTATGGATTAATTATTTTTCGGATGCCTTGACATGAACTAAGTATGGGGTCAAGATCGACCAAGACTCCTCGACATCGAGGACCCTAGTCGATCTCGACAAGACACAGAAGCCTCCACCAGCACCAGCGTCATCGAGCAGCAATACAGAAGCTGAGGCCTACTTGACATCGAGTAAGCTACTCGACATCGACCACCACCTTGCTTCCTCGACTTATCCCTCCTCGACACTGGAGCCACCAGGAGTAGAACCCTACTCGACATCGAGTAGTCTACTCAATGTCGACAAGCCTTTCTCTTCGTCGACTCCTGCATCCCCGAGAAGCCCACCACTAGAACCTGCAGACTCGTCGAGATCGACTAGCCCTAGTTGAGATCGACCAAACATTGTGGTCCCCGATTCCGTCTCTGCAAAGGTAAGCCAAGATATGGATCTTTCTTCTCCTATTTCCATTAAAGATTTATCTATACATGGGAGAGGTTTGCCTTGGTATGTGCGCTTATGTAGGATATCCAATGATGAGCCCAAGGAGTATGAAGTTGGAGACAAGCTCTATGTATCTAAATCAAAAGATCATTGGTTCCCTAATAAATTCAACAAGAAGCGGATGGGACCTTTCGTGGTGAACAAGATCCATTCTGGAGGATTACAGCTAATGGACAAGAATGGAGTCTTATTTGAGGCCCAAGCTACATGGGCCCTGCAAATGCCACCTTGAGCTAAATGGAAAAGTCGGCCTAGCGACTATAAAATCTAGAGCTTGTACATAGACTTTTTAGGACTTTTGAGACTTTGTTTTTGGTTTGAAACACCTTTAGTTTTTCTATTGTGGGTATATGTCTTCTACACTTTTCAGGTCCATGGATAGAGGCAAGCTATATCAACATTCATACTCGGCCCAGGAGGTGCTTCCATTCGAAATTTAGAGGCCCTGCACACTAGTCTAGTGAGTTTCTTTCTTTACCCTTGTTTTTATACAGTGAGGACACTGTAATGTTTAAGTATGGGGTGGGGGAAGGGCTTACACTATGCATATTTACTTTATTTTACATTATGTGTGCATTATTTCTTTGAATTGCTACATGGCTATTTTGGAATGCATTATTGATTTATGTGCTTATATGCATGTTTTCCAAAAATTTGAGAAAAATGACCCCTATTGAAATTTTTTGGAATAATGTCATGGAAGCTTATATTGGACTCGACGATGCAAAATTGGATTCATTAGAGATATAGCATGAAATTGCCTAGTAAAGGGAAGTCATAATGAAGTGCATTATTTCTTGAAAACCATAGAATGAGGTAAAATTTGAAGTTGCTTTTGACATGTTGCATGATAAGATAATGGAGGACTTTATATTTCCATATAATGCTCATTGTTTGAAATCCTAGCCTTACCTATGCTTATGCATCACAAAAGTCATATTATGCCTTATTTCAATTATCGCTCCACATGATCTAAATATTTTCCATTCTTTACCTTATCCGGGGATTATGTTGAGAATGATGTTACATTATGGAGATGTTATATGGTGTTTGGGTTGTGATTATTATCATTATTGGAGTTTGGAAGGAAAATGTTTGAAATATATGGAAAATTTAATGAGTGAAAGAAAATCCAATCACCTCGGGAGATAAAGGTAGATTGACCCTGGTCTCTAAGATAATAGTTTGGAGAGATGGGACACATTGTGAGGAGTCCAAGGCACCAAGTATCCGGGGCCATTCGTGACACCCATGTTTGCGACTCGCGAGAAGGCAGTGCTGACGTCAGAGAGGTAAAAGCATTATTATTGATAAAAGCATTATGAAAGGCGATGAATCTTATGAAAAGGAATGTGGAAATTCAGTTTGGAAATACTCCATTTCCCCGGATCATTAGCACCACATTACCAAAAATTGCCCACCTTTAGCCTTTTACCAAATCTACTCCTTATTTAAGCTTAAATTGAAGTCCTCTTGATTATCAATGCTTTGTCACTTATGAATGTTTTTGCATAACCCTCCTTTTGTGAGTAGATGTTGCTTTGATATAATTGCACATGCATGGATTTGTGACACTAGTACCTTTTCGAGGATGGTAATTGATTGCAGGGACATATGAGAATGAATATGATATGTTGAGAGTTTTTATTTCTTCCCCTGGATGACAATTAAAGGTATTGCTTGAGGACAAGCAAGCTTAAGTATGGGGTGTTTGTTGTGAGCTGAATCTGTCATGTTTTACAGTAACTTTTATATCGTTTTCTGCATACATTACATACATTTGGGTTAGAATAGTACAGAATCTATGTAGTTTATATTTATTTGCCAAATTATGGAATCTACACCAGTTTCTGTTTAAATTCGCAGAATTCGAGATGTTTTACAGCAACTCTAAGGAAGATCAGAAAAGCTCGGAAAACCACTACAGAAGTCCAAGGTCAAAGAAGCAACGGAACCAGTCGAATCAAGTTGAGAGCCCAGGTTACTCGATCTCGAGTGAACCTTACTCGATCTAGACGAACATGTCCGAGCACAGGCCTTGTCGACTAGGAGCAGTGTCGAGAGCCAGACCAACCCAGCTCCGGAGCCCTACTCGATCTCGAGTACCACTGGTCGAGATCGACGACACTGAGACGCCACACCCGGAGTCGACAAGAAGAGAAGCTGATCGAGAAGCCGAGGACGAAGGCGCTGAGCAACCCTACTCGATCTCGAGGAGACCTTGTCGAGATCGAGGAGCCACCATGCCCTAGTCTGAGTCCATGCCGAGGAGGAGTCCTCGACATCACCAGAGAGCCGTCTTCGAGTACACCTCTACTCGATCTCGAGGAACCCTAGTCGAGATCGACGACGCCCAGGAGCCCAGATCCGAGCTTGTCGAGCAGAGTCACCCAAGAAGATCAGTCGACGACGAATCCTAGTCGATGTCGACGAGCCCTTGTCGATGTCGAGTAGACCAGCTTCTCGAAACGTGTCACCGTTAGCAGTCCGAGTCGAGTTGGAGTTACTTGGAGCCAAAGGAAGTCGAGTAGGCCGAGATCTATCAAGTTCTATCCATGGAAGGGAGATCTATCAACATGAAGAGACTTACCTAGTTTAGATTTATCTTTCCCTATTTTAGATTTAATTCTTTTATCGTTTTTATTTATCATTAAGCCTTTTAGATATAATTTTAGATGTAGATAGAAGATTCTATCCTTGATTAGCAAGGGTTAGAAGGCTATAAATAAAGCCCTAGGGGCTGGTTTTTCATTCATAATTCAATCATACAATTTTAGGGAGAGAGAGGTAGTTCCACAGAGAAGTTTTAGGAGTTCTAAAGTTTTTAGGGTTTTGGCATTCTGCGAAAGTTGATTGCCGGGATTGTAAAGGCTTTGAATATAGTTTAATGCAAGTTTCTTTTTATACATCAATGTCTGCGATTGCGATGAGGAGCGAGTAGTCCACCCACTTCTGGGGCTGGGGTACGGTGAGCCCGACGGTGGCCATGTGAGATGATGCAGTAAATGTCAGATCTTGTTATGCAATTAATCTTCTATCCCTATGAGCATGATTCTTTTGCGAGACTTGAAGGTGATCCTTGTTTGTATTATTGAAGCGAAAGTGATCTTAATGCAACTTGGATTAATTATGTGAAAAGGGTTAGTAACAATTAGGGTTTATGCGAAAGCCTCTATGTGCCTATTTGTTAGTAACGAAAGTTATTTTGATGGAAAGCATGATCTTTTATGCCTTTATGTGTTACTTTGCATGGTTATCGTTGTAGTGTTGATACCCTGGCCTTGGAAGTCTTTTATTATATTGAATTTATTTCTGTCAGAAAGTTGAGTTTTGGTTCGAAATTTGCAATTTAAGTTTTCTGTTTTTTTTAGTCGATACAGAGGAGCAGCTTGTCGATATCGAGTAGGACCTTAGTCGATATCGAGTTGGCTCTAGTCTAGGTCGAGTTGAGTTTCTGCTTCTGTCGTCGATTTTGAAGTTTCTGTTTTTACTGAGTTTTGTCGATCTCGAGTTACTGCTTGTCGAGATCGAGTAAGCTTCTGCCTTGCTTTGTTCTTTACTTTCGTTTGCTTTTATTTCTGCCTTCATTTGCCTTTTCTGTCTTTGTTCCTTTGTTTCTTAATTTGTTTCTGTCTTCTGTTTGCTTGTCTGTGAGAATCTGTTGCTACCTAAGAACTGCTGACGTGCTTCCTCGTGGATTCGATCCTGACAACCTTCTACTACAGCGGGAGGAAGTCTTGTATTTATTTGCTGAGACAGGGAAGTCAGTCTGAACTTTATTTTATATTTATTTCATACTTGACCATCCTCCTGTAACAACAGGAGATTAGTGATGAACTTAGACAACCTACCTTTATACATAATCAAATTCATTCGAGCGAGAAAAATCTCTTAAGTCTATCGACGACACATGGTGGTTAATCCCCAATTCTAGAGTGTTTTCTACATATTTGCCCAACACTTCCATTTGCTTATTTTAATTTATTTTTGTTAGTTATATCATAAAACCTCAATTTCGATCTCTACTATTTTGGCTTAGTCAACTGGTTGCAAAGATTCGATTAATACTCCTATAGTCCCTGTGATTCGACACCTTGATATACTACAACCGATCTCATACACTTGTGGGAGTAGGTTTCAAGCCTATCACTAACAACCCTCAATCAGCAACCCTTGGTATAGCCTGCATCGGAAACCAAGACCATTTCGTCGCGGTACGACTTCAAACGTCTTTTTTTATTATCTATTCTTGCTTTTCATATATATGTCAATACTCTAACTCTAATTTTCCGTTCGCATAGATCTGGTTGCGTCCTAACGCTCCTATTCCACCGCCTCCGCCAGAATGGGTCGCACATCATCAACCGAGCGTCGAAGGATGGGATGCTCCGTTTCAAACTCAGTTTGAGAGATTTCGAGCCTTACGTGTCGAGTCCGGTCGCCCTTTACTATTTTCCTAGATTTTATTCCACCAGTTTATTAAAATTATGGATGTAAACCTTTTTTTCCGTTCCTTGTAACATTATTCGTATATTATCCAAATGAAAATCTTAACAATTATTGTTTTCCATTTAATTAGACCCTAAATACTTCAACTCCACTAGCTAAACACTTTCAATTTTTTCAATTAACAATACAAAACCCTCGGAAACCCTAACCCTAAACCCTAAACGTGAAACCCTAACTAGGGTTTGCATGTCCTTAACAATGTGCATATATTGCACGTTTTTAAGGATGTGCATGCACGTTGTTAAGGACGTGCAAAGGATGTACTAGTGGACGTGCACAGTCCCACACTTGCACGTCCTTAACGACGTGCAAATCCTTAATCTGAATTTGCGGTGTAAATTCTTTCCATATCACTCATTACATATAATAACTCAAGTATCTATTTTAATCGCATGTTCCATTTTTACACAGCAAATTAAGTTATGAGAATCCCCGAGAAATGACCAATTAATAGTGTGCCACCATCGGCACAACAAGGTACCACTGGAAGTTTACCAACACAATTCAACTAACCCCTAGAATCACCAGATCACCCATACAATAGGAAAGTACGAAATCAGAAATATTTAAAATTCGAGTGGGTTAAGTATGCTGAATTTTTGTTATACACATAATTTTTATTAATAAAAACCTTAATTTAGTAAATAAATAATTAATTTTTTTTATTAATTTTCCTTAATTTTTTTTTTACTACCTACCACCATCAACGGCCTTCAACCAATTCACAATTTCCCCTTAATTATACTCCTCTGATTCAAATTAAACGTCGGTTGTCTTTTTATGTACGTTTTTTTAAGAGGTAAAAACACTATAAAATATTATTTTTTTAATAATTTCATACTTAGTATAAACTTATAAAAACAAATTAATTAAAAAATATATTTTAGTAGTTTTTACTTCCTTAAAATACAAGCGCAAAAGTCAAACAACTTTTATTTTTAATCAGGAGTATCTAACATCAAGAAATTTTAAGCACCAAAAAAAAGAAATTTTAAGCACCTATACCTAGTCAACCAACCTAATCCAGAATGGAAATTTTAATCAATTCCAAAAAACTCCCCGCTAACCTCTAGGAGAATCGAGGTCCTAGCCAGCGATCCATGGCCCAATGATACGATTAACTTAAAGCTAAGCGCTTTTCTGATTGCGGCTTCAGGCGGTGTACGTTGCTCAACGACTCGACGATTGGTACCCTTCGGCTCCAATGATCTTCGATGTTAGTATCATTGTGGGTGTTAACAGTCCGCAGCATGTGTCATTCTCGTGTTTACTTTCGAGTAACTTTGTTAGTATTCCAGTGGGTTATATATGACGTGAAAGGTCACACGTCCGAACACATCACACTCTAATCAAATCGAGCACAAAGACCGATGAGATTCTATTAATTTTAAAACCAATATTGTAGAGAGGGAGGTTAGTAATCTTGAGTACAAGTCCAAGTAAGGTTAAGTTGTTGGGGTTGTTTCAGCTAGCGTTTTAGCTTTACTTGGTGAGCTCTTGTATGTGTATATATAGGTTGTTAGGCTCATTCACATTGTAGTTTTTGGGTACATTAATCAAATACAGAAAATTCCCAAATTCTGTTTCTTTCTCTCCAAGCTCTCACCTCCATTGTAGGGGAGAGATCTGCTATTGTCTCTTACAGTGAAATATAGAGAATTATTCTCTAGATTTCATATGGTATCAAAGCACTCAACGATCAGATCCTGATCTAGAGCAAGCACTGGTGTACGTTGAGGCGATCTAATCGGAGCCTGATTTACTCCAGCTCTGGTTGTTTGTGGTTGCTGATCGTTTCTGGTTGGATTTCTGGTAATCTGTCACTCTCCTTGTCTCTGATTGCGCGCTAAGCTACGTTGCAGACGATGGATGAAGTTTCGGATGCAAACACTGGAAATCGTGGTGATCGCCAACCGAATTTTGGGAGCAACAACCTGGATCCGTTGTTCCTCACTAACTTTGATCATCCAGGTATGACTCTCATTTATGTGCAATTTAATGGCGTCAATTTCCTTAGCTGGAGTAGAAGTGTTCGTATGGCCTTAGCAGCAAACATTGATATATGGTTTGTGAAATGTGTAAGAAACCGAATGAGGATGAAGATGATTATGAGCGATGGATTAGATATGACTATATGGTTTATGAGTTGGATTCTGAATTCTATAAAGAGTGAACTCGCTGAGAATTTCATGTATGCTCAGTCTGCTCAAGAGCTTTGGGCAGAAATCAAAGAACGCTTCGCAAAGTCTAATGCCCCGCTAATCTATCAGATGCACAAGGAATTGTGTAATGTTCGTCAAGAGAATCAAAGTGTGGCGGTCTATTACAACAAGCTCAAGAAGATCTGGGACGAACTCCAGTCAATTGAAGGCTATCCGATCTGTAAGTGTGGCACTATGTCTCGCTGCAGTTGTGCAATCGTCAAGAAAATTATGGACAAGGAGGCGGTTGCTAAGCTGATGCAATTCCTTATGGGACTCACAGATGCATTTGATTCTGTGAGGAGTCACATCCTCTCCATGGATCCACTGCCCACAGTTAACAAAGCATATCACATGGTGATGCAGATTGAAAGTTAGAAAGGGATCACGGGTGGTGATGCTCAGGGTTCACACGATGTTCTTGTTGATGGTCGTCAGTCTACTAGGCAGAGCTCTCAACAATCCAAAGGGACACGGTACAAACGTGACAGTAAGAAAGCCAAGGTTGAAAGGAAATGTGATTTTTGTCAAGCGAAAGGCCATCTCAAGGAGACTTGCTTCAAACTTGTGGGATATCCCGACTGGTACAAAGGTCCTAAAGGAAAAGGATCTGAGACTCGATTTGCTGGCAGTTCTCAAGAGATCCCACAGGTTGACACTCCTCTTGATGGTGATTCTCTTAGTTCCTGGCAATCCAAAGAAAAATGGGCGAGTCGAGCGAAAACATCGTCATCTGGTGGAGACAGCTCGAGCCATTCGTCTTCATGCCAACCTTCCCTTCAAGTTTTGGGGGGAGTGTGTCCTTTCTGCTACACATTTAGTCAATTTGCTTCCTTCATCAATTCTTGCCTGAAAGTCTCTATATGAGGTACTTTTCCAGAAATTGCCTTCATATGATTCTTTGGGAGTCATAGGATGTCTATGTTTTGCATTGATTTCATCCTCCATGAGAGGCAAGTTTGATGCCAAGGCACAAAGATGTGTCTTTGTTGGATACGCTCCTGGACAAAAGGGGTACAAATTATATGATCTTGAACTCACAAACTGCTTGTGGCTCGTCATGTGGTGTTTCAAGAGTCAATCCTTCCCTTCAAGGAAAGTGCAGCGTCTGTCTCAACACATTCATTGGAACCTACTCCTCTTCTCTTTATTCACTTTGATAGTGAGGATGTGCCTGAGCTTTTGCCATCTTTGTCTCTGACTCAGGTAACACCACTTCCTTCATCTTCTTCACCTGTTGGTTCATTGGCACTTTATGCATCTTTTCACTCACCTTCTGCCTCACTTGAGTCATCTGCTTCTTCAGATCCTCTAGACTTGGTAGTAGAGGATTCAATTTCTAGTGAGGCTTCTGCTAGTGAGGCTTCTACTGCTAAACAACCACCATTACGTCCTGAGCGTTCTATTATCCGGCCTCCTAAACTCCAAGATTATGTGTGTCATAATCTCCCTACGAGGCACATGGCAAGAGATTCTGATATGTTCTCTCAAGCATTTCATGTTCTAAGAGTGGAAGATCTTGCAGTTCACTCTGAAGACTACATCAGGTCCTTGTTTCATGTTTTGTATGTGCCTGAACCTACCTCATATGAGCAGGCCAGTGAGAATTCAGTGTTGGTAGAGGCTATGGAAAAGGAACTTGCAACCCTTGAAGCGAACAACACATGGGTCCTTACCAAGTTGTCTGCAGATAAGAAAGCAATTGGGTGTAAGTGGGTCTTCAAGACCAAGTTTCGGCCTAATGGAGAAGTTGAAAGGTATAAAGCTCGGTTAGTAGCCAAGGGTTACAACCAAGTCAAGGAAAAAGATTATAAACATACTTTTTCCCCAGTTGCAAAATTTTTCACAGTTTGCACATTGCTTGCACTTGCAACTTCGTTTTTATGGCCGTTACATCAGTTTGATGTGAACAACGCCTTCCTCCATGGGTATATGGATGAAGAAGTCTACATGACAGTCCCTCCTGATTATAAACGAGGATCTCTTAGGCAAGTTTGTCTACTGAAACGAAGCTTATACGGGCTAAAACAGGCCAGTCGACAATGGAACCTTGAGTTGAGAAGGCATCTCACTGGGATTGGGTTCACTCAATCCACACATGACTACTCCCTCTTCGTGAAAAGAATGGGAAGTCAGATCACAGTTGCTCTCGTTTATGTCGACGACATGCTCCTCTCTAGGAATGATGAATTTGAAATTGCTCGAGTTAAGAAATCATTGGGTGCTGCTTTCATAATCAAGGATCTTGGCCTTGCTCGCTATTTTCTGGGAATGGAAATCTCTTGTGGGGCATCTGGCATTCGCTTAAATCAGAGGAAATACATTCTCGATTTGCTTACAGATTCTGGTCTTTTAGAATGTAAGCTTGCAAATTTCCCAATGCAAAGGGGTTTGCATTTAAACCTTGATAATGGTGAACTTCTCCCGAATCCAAAGTCTTATCCCCGGCTAATTGGGAGGCTCCTCTATTTGACAGTCTCAAGGTCGGATATTGCTTACTCGGTGCAACAACTGACTCAATTTTTGTCAGCCCCTCGTCTTCCTCACATGAAGGCAACTTTGTTCTTGTTGCGTTGCTTAAAGGGCACTATCAATTGCTCTTTGTTCTATCCGTGCAACATTTCAATGACCCTTAAGGCATATTTGGATGCAGATTGGGGCAGTTGTGTGGTCACGGGCCGATCTCTCACAAGTTATTGCGTCTTCCTTGGGAAGTCTTTAGTCTCTTGGAAAACCAAGAAGCAACGGATTGTGTCAAAATCGACGTACTGCTGAGAGCGAATACAGAAGTATGTCGACAACTGATGGGGAGGTGATTTGGTTGGATGGGTTGCTCCAGGATTTTGGCATCTCCATTCCTCGACCAATTCCTATGTGTTGTGATAATCGAGCAGCTCAACAACTTGCTGCTAATCCCTTGTTCCACGAGCGCACTAAACACCTTCGAATCGACTGTCATTTTGCGCGCCAATTGGTACAGGAAGGGTTTATCTTCACCGTTCATGTGTCTTCCAATCTTCAGTTGGCTGATTTGTTTACCAAACCGTGTGGTGCTCAACAACATTTATTCCTCTCTCTCAAGCTTGGACTTGTGTTTGATCACCCACGTCCACCTTAGGGGGGGGGAGGGGGGATGTAGAGAGGTTAGTTAGTAATCTTGAGTGTAAGTCCAAGTAAGGTTAAGTTGTTGGGACTGTTACAGCTAGCGTTTTAGCTTTACTAGGTGAGCTCTTATATGTGTATATATAGGTTGTTAGGCTCATTCACATTATAGTTTTGGGTACATTAATCAAATACAGAAAATTCCCAAATTATGTTTCTTCCTGTCCAAGCTCTCACCTCCATTGTAGAGATCTGCTATTGTCTCTTATAATGAAATCTAGAGATTAATTCTCTAGATTTCATAAATATATTGGAATGAAGAAGAATATCCCACCGACTTATATACCTTATATACAATGTTTGGATTTATTAAATAATCAATGTCACATCTTCCACGTAAGGTACCCCAAAGTATAATTACACGTACACATATATGATTTAAAATAAATTATTGTTGTGTGACACAACATACATGCACCGGCACACAAAAGGAGCGGTGTTACACAAAATTTCGAATTCAATGCTAGCTACTCGAGATCGAGGAATAATAATTTAGGGTTATTTTTCTAAAACGACATCACCAATCTGGATCAACATATTTTAGAGAGAGGTTCCGGTATACACTTAATGTACACAAGTCTTATCGGGCATACATAAATTATTTGTTTGTTTTCTCATAATCATTCATCTGTTTTCACATAATTATATATTTATCTCTAACAATCTAATGATTCATATATAAAAAAAATTATAAAAAAATTAAGTTCCTTTCTAACGAATAATTACAAGTTCAATCGAATAATTTATTTCCAATGAATCATCATCTAATACCACTGAATAATCATAAGTTACTTTTAATCTCAATCATTGATCTTTTTAGTTCAATGACTCGATCAGATTTATTAACATGATACACTATATATAAATCAAAAAATGGTTAGCGGTTCTACTTCTTGGCTTCGCTCTTAGTCTACGTCCTCTTTTATGAACTCAAATTCTTACTTAAATATATATATATATATATATATATATATATATATAAAATAATAAAAAGAGAAACAATAATGAAACATGAGTCAGAAGAGTAACAATATGCATGCATCCAATAGTTGGAAATGACTCCTCGTTGTCCACCTCTTTGTAGTCTTATATATATGTGAATGTAACTTACTCCTTGAATTGGTATAAAGACAGAGAGGAAGAAGAAAGATGCATATGGTTGAGCTAATTATGCAGCTGTTGTAGAGCCCTCCACTAAATTAATGGATCAACAACAACAGCTATACTTTAAATCATACTCTCTTCAGTCTTCACATGGATGGTCACTCTTATAAGATGATGTTTAGGACCACTAGCTATGCCTATACTTCATTCCAAGCACATATATGATAATGATTTATGTCCCCATTGAGTTAATATTCTAGTTGTCGTCTATTTATATATATGCTTTGCCCTTATCATATGCATACCAAATAATACACTGATCATATATATCGTCTCGAATCGGTTTACTTAAGTGCACTATTTTTATGCCCTCTTTCACTATGCTTTGCCTAACGTACCTGTTCGTTGTAAAGATGGAATCTTTATACACGTACGTACAGTGAATGAAAAAGGGACGTTTGTATCAATTTTAATTGTCCAATGTCAATTAATTGGTTTCCATCACTTTCTCATTTTAGAGAGTGGATTACAAAGCTGCAAAAGAAAACCCACTTCAAAAGATAATAAGACTCTAAATTAAAGGTAACAACAACCTGCATGTATGCCCTTAAATTCCCAACCATGTATATATATATATATCAATTTTAATACAATTTTTATTATTTTCACCGCTGATCACCGCATAGGTATGCGGTGGTCTTAATCCACTTTTTTCCAGACCCACCTCATATACATGCGCTGGATCCGTTATACAAACTCACCGCATACCTATGCGGTGGGTTATGGCGACCGTATACATGCGGCGAGTCTTTGGGCAATTGAAAACGGTTTGTAGACGTGGTCCAAAACCGTCGCCATAACCCACCGCATACCTATGCGGTTGATTATGGCGACGGTTTTGACTGTTATGGCGACTATTTTGACTGTTATGCCGACGGCTCAAACCCACTGTATACCTCTGCATTGGGTTATGGCGACGGTTTTAGACATGTATACTTCTCGACCCACCGCAAAGTATTGCGGTGGCCCACCGCATAGGTATGCGGTGGGATCGTTGACTGTCATTAAACCCACCGCATACCTATGCGGTGATTAGCGGTGAAAATATTAAAATTAGCGGTGAATTTATCATCACCCATTTTAATATGGAGTATATGTTTTTAATAAAGTGAAAAGTATAATAAATAATTATAGTATATATATAATGTTGACGGTCCTTGTGACGTTTATGTACGTTCAATAGTTGTCAAGAACCAATTGTATCTATGTTTTCAATCAAGCAAAAAATTCTCATTCTCATTTTTTTTATTATTAATTTTTATTTTTATTTTCTAAAAATAACTATTTAAATCACATTTAAAAATTTGAACGAAAATTATATATACGCATGTAAAAATTATTTTCTCCAAAAAAATATTTAACCCCACTTCAATTTTTTTCTGAATCCGGGGACTACGAAATTGAAAAATGATTAATTAATATACAAATTATTCTAAATTAATCAATTTTGATATTCTTTTGGCCGCTAATAAGCTCGGACAGGATTTGCAGACCAAAAGAGTGTGGGTGGGGGATTAGGGATTTGGAAATCCAAAGACATGAATGAGACACTCCAAATGAAACTCTTATGGAAGATCCTGGCCGAACCGGATATTGTTTGGGTCAATCTGATTAAACACAAGTACCTTCGTTCTACAAGCATTTTAGAGTACAGGAGGAGAGGGGTCGTCTCTTGGCAGTGGGCTAAGCTGACTTCCCTAGTAGACAAATTCAAAAAGGGGCTTATTTGTTCGGTGGCAAATGGAAAATCAATTAAGTTCTGGACTGACAATTGGATTAGTACCTCTAGTCTGCAGTCTAGAGCCGACTGCCATCAAATCAGTAACATGGAGGAAACTGTCAGCGATTACATCATGTATAACATATGGTGGGAGGAGAAGCTGAATAATGCTCTGGCAAGTTGCATTGTAAATGACATTCCACTTCCAACCTCCTTCTTTGAGGATCGGCTTTACCGGTGGCCCGATAGGGCTGGCTGGTTTACTACCTCAAGTGCATACAAATTAATCACAGCTCAAACATCCCTTCGCCTAGATAACAACGCTTGGATATGGAAAGTGAATATTCCACCTAAGGTTAAGAATTTCTCGTGGAAGGTTGGATGGCCTCCCAACGGCGTCTAGGCTATCTTGTAGGGGAGCCTCTATCCCTTCCACCTGATGTTTGTGCGATAATGCAGTTGAGGATGACGTTCACCTCCTACTAGATTGTCCCTTTGTATGTTCTCTCAACACATTCCCTCCTCGTGTACATTCTACCATTACCAGCATGGTTATTCAATCTCGCGACATTAAGCCTATCTTATCATTTATTGGCAACAATTTAACCTCTTCAGCTAAGGAATTGCTCGCCTTTATATGGTGGTCTATATGGTATATCCAAAACCAACATCTGTTTTGGCAGGTCCCCATCCTAAGGAAAGAAATGGCTTTACGCTTGATTCACTCCCACGTTGATAGTTGGCGGAAAAATGCCTGGCTAGAGGCTATCCTAGACGAGGAAACACCCAAACTAACACAAGGTCCCAACTTAATTTCGACCGATCAACACTACCAAATAATGAGAGTACGGATAGGGCCATTATTCAGGACTAGAATGGCCTACCAATACGCACGTGTTATCAAAAACTTGGTAAACAAAGTCCTCTTAAAGCAGAAGCACTAGCCCTTAAAATGGGAGTCCAAAACTTCATTCAACTCAACTTAGACAAAATCTACATCGAAGGCGACTCTAGCATAGCAATTGACTACTTCAATAAGAAATCTAAATGCCCCTGGGAAATTGAGCTTATTTTTTCCAATGTCGAACTTCTTCTATCGACTGTGAATGAAGTTTCTTTCCTTCATGTGCCCCGTTTGGGCAATAGAGTGACGGATAAGGTAGCACATCTTTGCCACTCTGCCCCGGATGTCGATATTCACAACGATTCTGGTCTTTTAGACCTTATCTACAAAGATGTCATCAGGTAGACTTTTTTCACCTAAATCCTTTCCTAATTAAAAAAAAATGATATTCTTCAATCTCTTTAACCAAATTTACGGCTATACGGTGATGCAGCAATCTAAGGTCAACTTTTGATACAAAAATCCAACTCAGTAAAATCAAAATTCAAGAAGGTATGAATGAAGTACCAAATCAAATAATTCAGGTTTCGAATCTCTTGCATGTCCTAGTTTATTTTCACGCTCCAATTTCTGTCAATCTTTTAGCTTTTTATTAACTTAATACTAACGAGGCGGATTATCATGACATTAATTTACATGTTGCTGAAAATCATGGTTTAAAATTTAAATTGTAATTGAATTGATTTAATATAACATATTTTGTATATAAATTTAAAATATATAAATTTTATTTTACTTTTAATTCTTCTCTAATAGTTTGTATTAATTCTTTTTCTAATTTCTCACTTGATTAATGACGAAAAGTTTGATTGCAACACAATATCATATCATTCAAGAAGTCTTTTATTTATTTATTTAAACATATTAATTCAACGAGGCTATCTTTTTTTTTTCTTTTTCTGCGAACCATTGGTGCTTGATAATTACGAATTAAATGTAGATAAAGGGACCATTTAATTATATGACGGAGTCATGGAAGAAAATATAGTGTTGACTTTGGTCAAAGTAAGTTGGTTGTGTATGAGATTATAATTCAGAAATTAAAAAAAGTGAATAAAAGTAATTTTTATGTTTAAATTTTAAACGTGGTTATGGATATGTTTTTTTTAGACAATATATAAATAAATCCTAAAATAAGTCACTTGAGATCCGATAGAGTTGATAAAATAACTCAATTTTGGTTAACTCTTAACCACTCAATTATAAATAATTGATTTAGATTTAAATTAATTTATCTATTTTTTAATTTAATTTTTAGGATCAATAAATTTTTATATCAATTTGATAGAGTAATAAGTCGGATTTAAATACCCAAAGTGATTATGAATAAAGCCTAACATAATTTGGATTTAAAGACGTATCCCTTACGGAGCTATATTGAGCTAATTACACATGTGGAAAATATTAAGTCTGTAATTAAGTTTGGAAATAGTCAACCCTTTGGCATAAACGTACAAGTGAGGAAGTTGTAGGTAGTTTCCTAAAAAAACATGACAAATCTATTTAGAAGCAAGCAACTGGGGGCTAATTAACTCAATTTTGCATTAATAATATAACAAACAAACAAGTTGGATCAGATCTTTGATGAATGAAAGGTATCGACCTAGCTTAGCTAGTCTAGTTTTGGTCAAGAATCAGAGCCACCTAAAAGGGCCCCACATTTAACCAGCTTCTCCACCAATCATACTACAAATTGCTCATGGGCGGCCCCCTCAGTTATTCCAATAAGTAATACTTTACTGTACAATATAACAAATTGCACCTGGTTTAATTTTTCTAATCTATACATTTGCCTACTCGATTTTCTAAAATAAAAACCTATAAACCCTCAAAAACATATAATTATGAAATATAATGTTTAATTATATATTTCATAAGTATTTTTTTAACCATAAAAACAACATTTAGGTACATTTAACATCTACATTAGAATATCCTAGATCCAACTTTCCCCTCATGGTTGGATTGATAGTCCATGTGTTAGCTAGCTAGCTAGGTTGTTATTTTTTAAGCATTAAGTAGTTTTAATTTGTTTTAAAAAAACCTTAATTTGGTTATTATCCTTCTAAAAAATTCATTCTCTTGGTGTTATTACCCATTTGTATATATATAAACCTACAAATATAGGTTAAATTGGACTTTTTAATTTAAATCGATCATACATATCCATATACAGGAACGGAGCCAGAAATATTTGAGGGGGGAGGGCACAACAGCAAGACAATAATATCGAAAAAAATATCGTAAAATACAAAACATGTTCAATAGTAGAAACTAGTACCAACCAATATTACAAACTACTACAACAAGAGTTCATCATAAACTCTTGGTGGGACCGAGGGGGGGGGGAGCACATGCCCCCTGGCTCCGCCTCTGCCTATATTGGTTGACCATACTAATTTAGATAAATTGCAAAATAATTAAGGCCACTCATCTCAAGCATACTATGAATCATGGTGCTCTCACATTTCCTGGTCCTGACTAAAAAAATGTCATCAAGTGGTTGGCTAGCATGGTGTAACATAACTCAAATTTTTACCTTGTTGAAAAAAAATAGAATGACTTCATTAATTACTCTGTTGAGATGTGTGAAGAGAGCAAAAAGCCTGGTCACATTGAAAGTATAAAGTGAACACGTCTTATTATGTAAGTCATGAGGCTACTTCTCATATTATACAAACCTTGTTATACAACACAAGTGCGAGTATACACAGCTCCAATCATGAGTTCCCACGAACCTTAATATGGTATCAAAGCAGTAAAAATAAAAGATTCAATTCTCGATTCTGGACTCTTTAAAAATAGAATGAGATGTTAGATCACTTGTAAAAGTGTCGAACAGTAAAAACAATCCCAGCTAAATGCACTGAAATCCCACATCAAAAGCATAAAGTAAACAAGTCGATGAGGACAAGGTTAAATAGGGATTTATTTTTGGATAGATCGGATCAAATTCTTGTATCAATATTGTATTTTGAAAAATGATATATAGATTATTGTAATTATGCATTAAGCATTAGAATAGTTTATTGCAACCGGAATTGAGTACGTGTATTTTACAGTCGTAACATCTATATACATCTAGACTTGCATTATTGAATAAAATGGCATCTAGGCCTACTTTTGAATACAAAAAAGATTCGTATAACCAATGCAAAATGGAAACCAAGGCGAATTTAGCGATTCCCACATAAAGGTCTATTATATGAAATAATTGTAACTGATATATAAATCCATTTTTAATTATTTAAGCAAATATTTAATTTAAAATTGGCTTCGTATTGGTCCTCCATCCCAATCCCTCGCTTTCCAACTATAAATACCTACAAGCACCATATCATCCTCCACCACATACCCAACAAAGCTTCCAAAGAGCTCCTAGAGATCATTTCTTTTTTAAAGAAAAAACAAGAAAATGGAGTTCCCAGTGATCAACATGGAGAAGCTGAATGGAGATGAGAGGCAAGCCACCATGGAAATAATCAAAGATGCTTGTGAGAATTGGGGCTTCTTTGAGGTACCTCGATCATCTCCTTGTTTTTTTTTTTTAATAGAGACATCTGATAAAATTGGAACAATAAGACTCGATCGAGATTGATATTATTGTGTTTGTACCTTGTTTGTGTTGGTGTGATTGAGCAGCTGGTGAACCATGGGATTCCGATCGAGATGATGGACGCAGTGGAGAAGCTCACCAAGGACCACTACCGGGTAACCATGGAGCAGAGATTCAAGGAGCTTGTTGCTAGCAAAGGCCTTGACAATGCATCTGATGAAGTCGACGATGTCGACTGGGAGAGCACCTTCCACTTGAAACACCTCCCCGAATCCAACGTCTATGACGTCCCTGATCTCGATGACGAGTATAGGTATAATCTCATTCTCCATCGATTTTGTCGATTAGGTGCTCAGGATCGAATATAACAAAAAGTATTGAATTTTCAGGAAAGTGATGAAGGAGTTTGCAGTGAGACTGGAGAAGTTGGCAGAGGACCTGCTGGACTTACTATGTGAGAACCTTGGGCTAGAGAAAGGCTACCTAAAGAAGGCCTTCTATGGATGCCGGGGCCCCACTTTCGGCACCAAGGTAGCTAACTACCCACCGTGCCCCAAACCGGACCTGATTAAGGGCCTCCGGGCCCACACGGATGCCGGCGGCATCATCCTCCTCTTCCAGGATGACCAAGTGAGCGGCCTCCAGCTCCTCAAGGACGACCAGTGGATCGACGTGCCTCCGATGCGACACTCCATCGTCGTCAATCTCGGTGACCAGCTCGAGGTACGTACCAAATTAACACTATTCTTTGCTAGGATTAGGCTAAAATTTTGATATATATCTGGAATTTCATTAAAAATTTAATTAATGGATCATTAGGTGATCACGAACGGCAAGTACAAGAGCGTGTTGCACAGAGTGATAGCGCAAACGGACGGGAACAGGATGTCAATAGCGTCGTTCTACAACCCGGGGAGCGACGCGGTGATCTACCCGGCACCGGAATTGGAGGGCGCAGAGGAAGATGAGAAGCAGGTGTACCCCAAGTTCGTGTTTGAGGATTACATGAAGCTTTATGCTGCGCTCAAGTTCCAGGCTAAGGAGCCTAGATTTGAGGCCATGAAATCCAATGTTATTGCAACTGCTTGAACAAGTTAAGCCTGATTTGGGTGCTCAAATCAGGCTTCACAAGTTTATATATAGTATACTACATACTATAGTTTATGCTTTTATAGTGAGTTTATAATTAAGTTTGCTTCCTTTGAAGAACAAGCTTAATTACTATATATGTGTGTCTAGACTCTAGAGGGTTTGAAGGATCGATGTATCCTAATTAATAAAATTAATTATATATCTAGCTTGTGTTGGTATGTCTATATATGATACACTTGTTTCGGATTTTGATTTGGGGGGATCGGGGTAACTTGGCCGTACTCGACGATTTTCCGACATGATTTGAAGCTATTTTAGAGGACAAGATGGGACAGTGGTTTAAGAAACATGATTAAGGAACAATATATTATATATGATGGAAAAATAAAATGATTGAGATTAAAAAAGGAAAGGAGCATATGTGTGTGTGTCTATATATATATATATATATATATATGGTGAAATGATCTAAAATTCGGCCTCTTCTACCCGTACATTAATTTTACTAAAAAAAACTAAACACACCACTCATTTTTACTCAATACACTGCTAAATTTCACAACATCTGCAACATGGTATGAAGTTTATTTCACAAACTTCTTGCGGAGTACCTTGTTAGAAACACATCTAACAATTTTTTTTTAATGTGGGGGCCGCAATAGGTTGCGAAAATTACCGGTGTATCCAGTAAAAATTAACGTTGTATTTATCACTAATCACAAGTGTGTGTATATGTATAAGCAAAAGAAGTGGTTTAAGGGTTTATACACGTATGGTTCAAGACTTGTATAACACGTGGTTCGGGATTTTACGAACTAGTGGTTCATAATATTAACAAGAAGTGGTTCAACTAGCTTTTACCCATAAGTTGTCCAAAATGTAATTCAATTTTTATATAAAAAAAAATAGTTCAAGATATAAATTGGTCTATGCCGGATCCTCAATTCCCTTAGACAACAACTCCTAGATCTAGCATCTCGACATCCCACCTAAGATCAAAAATTTCATGTCGAAAGTCTGTCAAAACGGACTTCCCACGGCTGCTAGACTACCCCAACGTGGGGTCCCTATCCCTCCTACATGTAACCTGTGTAATTGCCCTATGGAAGATGATGTACATCTAATATTCGAATGCCAATATTCGAGGTCTCTCACCTTTTTCCCGAGCCACATAAACTCCGCAATAGTCAGCCAAATCACACTATCAAGAGATATAAGCTCAATCATGTCATTAACTGGGAATAGCCTACCAAAAGCTGCTCTTGGTAAACTTGCTTTCGCTTGGTGGACAATGTGGTATATTCGAAACCAGCATGTGTTTAGGCAGGCTTCGATCCCTTCGCGGGATGCCGCATTGATGCTTATTAATACTCAAGAGAAAAATTGGAGTAACTCTCATCAATATGACAGTTCCCTAGATGATAACACCAATCCTCATTCAAGAAGCGGCAGACAACCCGTAAAGAGAAACAAAAACCGTCATATCAAGTGGCGCAAACCACCAAAAGGCACATTCAAACTCAACTTTGACGGTTCGTCCCTGGATGATAACCGCAGTACCGCTGGGTTTGTTATCAGGGACTGGCAAGGACACCCAATACACATAGACTATAATGGGTATTAAAACCGCGCTTCAAGCGGAAGCACTAGCACTCAAACTCGAAGTACAAAAGGCCGTGCAACTTCATATTGACAAAATCCATATTGAAGGAGATTCCAGCATAATTATTAACCATAATCTAACTAACAAGTCGAGATGCCCATGGGAAATCGAACTCATCCTGTCAGACGTTCAAATTCTTCTATCAACTATGAAAGAAATCTCTTTCATCCATCTACCCCGTCTTGGCAATAGAGTGGCGGATAAGGTTGCACACATTAGCCACTCTGCCAGATGTATTGATATTTGGAATAATTCCGGTCTTACAGACCTCATCCGCAAGGATGCCTTCGGGTAGAACGCGCTCACCCGAATTTTTTCTTAATCAAAAATAAAAATTGATTCAAACTTTTTTTTTATAAGAAGATATTAACAATAAGTGGTCATGAATCATGATATAAACAATATAATTAGTTCAAACTTGTACTAAAAAAATAGTTAAAACAAAACCCTTTAACAAGTGATTTTTTTTATAATTTCAGAGTAATTAAGTGAAAACCTTCCTATTTAATGGGCGGTTATATGTAAATTTCCTTTTCTAAAATTTCTTGAAAACTTTCCCTCTGAAGATCTTCAAAGGAGTGTGATGATGGGTCATAAATTTTTCTCTCTCCCCCACCCCCATTCTCTCTTTTTCTCTCTCTCTAGTTTTTGGTCACAAATTGATCGGAATATTGTCCAAGTCTTGACGACTTCGTCAAAATCTTTACCTGTTTCTCCCCTTCTATCTCTCCCTCTCCTCCCACTGTAATTCCCCTTTCTTCCATCATTATTAAACTATAAACTTTATAATCCATCCAACCTTCTCGCTTCCGATTTCCCTTTTCTCCACCGTAAATTTCACAAATTTTCATATTCTGGGTTCCCCCTCCTTCGATTCGTTGATCATCGATGCCTGATAATAGGCAGAATCACACCAACACTATCTCCAATTCCTCCACTGGACCCATTGATAATGTTGAAGGTACTCTGTTTTACTCGTTTTCCCCCTTTCACAATTTTTACTATTTTCAGTAAATTTCTTTGATCCCCCCTCTGTGTGTTTAATGAAAAAAGTTCTTGTGATTATCACCTTTATTGATACCCCGAAATTTTCAATCTTGTTACCCTGCAAGGAAATCGGCCCTATTAACAATTTTTGGGTGTTTTTTCTTGGTAAAATTTGTTCTTTCTCCTTTTAATGGTGATGCATTGAAGCTTCTGGGTATTATTATTATAAGTTTAAACTGTTAAAAACGTTTTTTTTTAAAAAAATTTTATTTTACACACTACTGAAGTTTCCAGCTTTAGGCAAACAACTGTGATGTGGATGTGAGGAACTTAGGGTAGATTTTTCTTGCACTTAACCTAATTTATTTACCCTCTTTGTGGGTATTGCAATTTTTGCAGAGGGGATTTGGAGGATGAAGCTTGAGAATGGTAATGGTAATTACGATGAAAAGGGTGATAGCGGTGGTGGTGATTCCTCACCTCGGTACCCTGACCGGCCTGGCGAACCAGATTGCATATACTTTCTAAGAACTGGCTTGTGTGGATATGGCAGTAAATGCCGCTTCAATCACCCTTCCCATGGTGCTAAGGTAGTTTATTTAGTTACTTATTTTTATCATATGATTTCATTGCTTACATTATCACTATATATGGTATTGCTTGGTTTTTCTAATTTGGGATGATCACAACATTCATCATGGCTTTGAACATCATCACAATTGAGATATTACCGCTATGAGTATTTAGGAGCAGTTCTTGAGAATTGGCTGATGCATGATTGAGTGGTTTCTTTTGTTCAGAGTGTTCCGAGTAAAGGGGACTTGCCACAAAGAGCTGGACAACCTGATTGTGGGGTATGTGTTTCGTTTTAACTGAATTTGAAGTTCTTATTCTTCATATAGAGTTTAGGCCTGTGAGCTGGACAACCTGTGAGTGTTTTATCATATGAATGAATTATGATGATAGGAATTGTCTTAGCTTGTTATAACAAGCTTTATCGCTTGATCCTAGAAGTTGAATAACATTGTTGAATGTCATACGGATAAACTTGCTATCCAAAATCAGCATAACGTAAGGTGCGGCAAGTGTCACCTTCCCTGTCCCATTTTCTCATCTTCTTTAGGATTGATTAATGTTATTTCTTTTAACCAGAAGTTTAGCAAGGAGGCAACAATGAAGCTTTATTTATTTTATGATTATCCCTTATCCGAAAGCCAAGAACCATCTTCCTAGTAGGGCCAGGGGAATATCATTTGATAATTTGTCATCTTCTTTAGCATTGATATGAATGTCTGATGCTTTCCCGATGCATTTTTTCAACCTTGGGGAAAAAAAATCCTATGTTGTGTTGTCACTTGTATGTTCTACACTTCCTTTCTGAATTGATTGTCTCAAAAGGACAGTGGGACAGTGTTACTAATGCACTGTGAAACTTGATATTGAGGAATGCTGAGTATATAAAAGACAAGAATGTTTAGCTGTCATTTGTCAACCAATAACATAATCCACAAAATCTTATGGCATACATGAATAAAAACATTTTTTAACTGATCTTATATTGTATTCCAGAGCATGTGCTAACCTATTGTCCATATTCAATGATTCTCTTAAGATGGGGGTTTAGGTTCACTTGAAGTGTTAAGAGTTCTATTACTTCTATATACGCAGTACAAATTACGCTTGGGTCTTCTTACTTGCAAGTTGCAATTGCTACTATGTTCCTTTTATTACTGCACCTGTTTTACCCATTGCATTCAAGGTAGACCTTTCAAGAAGGTTTCTGAACTATTAGTCAATTACCAAGCCTGTGTATTTTGCTAAATTTAAGTTGGATTTTAGATAGAACCGTGGTTAAGAGATTTCGTGTCTATCCTTTTTTTAGTAGATTATTGGATGAATCTAATTAGTAGAATTTGCAGTTTTATTTGAAGACAGGAACTTGCAAATATGGATCGTCATGTAAATTTCATCATCCCAATGAAAGGGGAACTGCTGGACAGGCGCCACTGAACGCTTTAGGCCTACCTATTCGTCAGGTACTTGCGTATGTGTTTAACAATTGCCTGTATTTTCTCTCATATGTTACTTTTTAATCAGTGCTTGACTTGATTGCTTTATTTTCTGACGACTCTTCTCCGAATCATTTCAGGAATCAAAGCCTTGCCCATATTATATGCGAACTTATACTTGCAAATTTGGACCGGGATGCAAGTTTAACCATCCCCAGCCATCTTCTGCTGAGACTATCTTGCCTGTTTCTGGTGCTTGTGCTTATGGCACAATGAATTCATCAGTTTACCCTTCAGTTGGCATGCCTTATCCTAGTGGACTTTCAGCATGGTTGTTACCTAGGTCGCCATATCTATTGGGTCCAAGAGTACCTGGTCCACCGACTTATGCACCTGTCGTTATTCCTTCCTCTCAAGGCCTTATGACTGCTCAAGGCTGGAGCACTTATGTGGTAAGCATTTTCTTGAAATTCATAACGTTGAGATTTAGTTCTTGAAATACTTGCATTTGAGATTCAAAAGATTGGAGTCAATTCCTTCTTTTGGCTAACCTTCAAATCGTCGTCTTTGTCTGCCCATACAATTAGGTTCAGTGCATGTGCTGTTTTGTTGAACCATATATTAGGGACTTCTTGTTAGAGTGTTGAACCATGTGCTGTTTTGCTTATGGTAAATGATTATAAGTTGGAAATTAGGGTATATAAGATGCATTTTCCATTTCCGACATTCACCCAAAGCTTATGTGGAGTGATTCGGTTGATCCTTTCTTGGAAGAAGACTCTTCCAATTGTTGTTCTGGTGCTAAGTAGAGTTACATTGACCTAACCTGCCTATTTTCATTTCACTGACCAGGGAACTGTACCCCCGACTAACATTTACGGGACCACTTTCTACAACACGAAGGATCAAGAAGGGTTTGGTATGAATGTGCCATTTAATCCATCAGCAAAGATCTCAAGCCTCCCGGAGAGACCTGAACAACCTGAGTGTCGGTATTTCATGAGCACCGGAAGCTGCAAATATGGCTCTGATTGCAAGTACCACCATCCAAAGGAAAGGATTGCTCAGTTATCAATGTACAGTCTCGGCCCTCATGGTCTCCCACTCCGACCTGTAAGTTCCTACCTGATCACATTCTCTGTAAATTTCGACTTCTTATTTACGATCTTACAATATGGTCTGTCACCAATGCAGGGAGAAGCCATGTGTTCACACTTTCGCCTGTACGGAGTCTGCAAGTATGGACCAACCTGCAAATTCGACCATCCAATCGCAGGCTATGTTTCAAGCTACGGCTTCAACCTCCAACAATCATCCCTATCTATGCTCGATCAACCTTTCGTGCCTTACCAAAGGACCTCCTCGAATAACAACTACTCTGAATCATCCCCATCCAAATCATCCAAAATCTCCGACTGGATACAGAAGCCTGAACCTGTGGACGACGACAATGACTACCCGGATGGTGCAAAGTCTCCTGAAGATCCAAAAGAATCCGCTGATCATCCGCCACACGGACCAACCATTTCAGAAGTTCCCTGTGATCAATGAGCTCAGCCTACCTTACCACACTTCCCTTGACTGCCATTGCCTTTTTTCGCAGTTCCACACATGTCCATTCTCTTTCCTTGATCGCCCTCTCAATCATCGCCCTCCACACCTGCGTCAGTAGTTCGATCATTGTTGTCTTGAATTGAAAATTTGGGGGCTAGAGGGGCAAATTTTTGCAGTGAATAAAATGCAGGTGAAAGAAAGTCACAGAACAGATACCCACAGGCAGGCCCCATCTCCATCACCATCAATTTTTTTTTTTTAATTTATTAGAAAAAGAATTACAGTACTATTTTAATTCGTGGGGTTTCCCTTGAGATTCTATTGAAGCCTTTGTGAATCTGATTTGCTGCATCGATTGACATATACACTTACACGGGTTTTGAACAATACTGGATTTTTGGTTGACATGTGGTGCTTGCTCAATTATATTTTTGCTCTTCAATCTTTCATGCTAGTATATTATTACTCTCTCCCGTTAATTAAAACTTAGTCTTGCTATTGACACGGCAAAATGTTGTCAACCGCACGATGTCGTTGTTGACTTTTGGTGTTGGTGAGCTCGGTGCCGTCCTCACTAGTCAGTGTCGAGTACACATGCCTGATGCTGTCCTAGCCAATCGACCCAACCCGATACCGACTCCGGAAGTCATACTGGTGACCTCGAAAGCGGTCACATTGGCCTGATCTAATGGAGGTGGATCCACAACTCTGCACCTTGTGCGAGATTATTTTAAATAAAAGTATTTTTTAACTCTCTATCACTGGATTAGTCTGGCTATAGTAGGTTAATAAATTGTTATATTTCAATTATCTGCTTTACTGCTTTTTCATTTGTGTGAAATGAATTAGTTTGTTTTTTGCATGTCAAATAGATACTTTACATGAGTGTTTATTATAAGAAAATAAAATTGATCATTTTTTTCAAATCTAGATATTAACAAAATTGTAGATATTGTCAGGATGGTTGTGATTAAGATTCTATATTTCAAAAAAAATATCTTAAAATATTGTTAGGATTAGGTCAATGTCTTATTAATTAGTTATTCCGCATTTGAATTTATTTTTAACCGATTATGTTAAATTTTAACCGATTAAAGATTTTAACCGATTGTGTTAAATTTTGCTCAATAAAAAATGATTGAGTTTATTTTTTAATTTAACAAATAAGATTTTTGTTTGTTTAACAAGCAAAAAATCAAATTCGATTTTAAGTAAAATAGGCTCAAAATTCAAATAATATTATGTAAAAATAATTAAATAAGGTGTGCGTCATCATCTATATTCAATCAATCCAATTTTGCAAATAACATTAATTACCATATGGGAAGCGCGTCTTGTGAATGATGATGTATATAAGAAGATACACAATTAAAAATCTAAACAGATTTAATTAATTAATTAATTTGATTTGTTAAATAAATATGATTTTATTTTAATCTTATCGGTGAATATCTTAACTAACCAATCAAATCTTAACTGAATTATATTTAATTAATTAATTAATTAAATGTGCTTAATTATCCAAACAATTTAATTAATAAATAATTAAAAATACCTACGTTAAAGGAGAAGTCGCCACATGTCTTAGGCGACTTCTCCTTTAGTATTATAACTAGCGTAGTACCTGTGCGTAACGCACGGGATTTGTAAAGTATATTATATTTTGTAGAAGATATTACCATAATTTATTTACATTATATATTAGATGTATTTATAAATACAAACACTTGAGTAGTATTTGGTTATCAAATTTTATATTGAGCTTAAAATGCTATACCTTTTAAATAAAATACCTTATAAATTGTGTCAATCAAACAACCACTATTGTGTAAAAAATTTAATTACATTATATAAATTATAAACATAATTTACTATGTATTTATTTTAAAGTTTACATTATTTTAAAATTTGTAAAAAATTGTTAACCAAACACTATTCAAGGTTAAGGGACCCATAATAAAGTAAATTATAAATTTAGTGAATTCAGATTAAATAAATTTATTATTGAGTAGATAAAAGTGATTTGACTTATAAACTTATTCCCTTAAGATATGACATATGTTAGGGAAAAAATTAAAATAAATACAGTTAAACAATCATAAATATTATACTTTTCAAAATTGACCAAATTTAAAATATGTCAAACCAAATTTCTATTATAAGTTTGATGTGTTCATGAATAGCCTATCTCAAATAGAGTAGCAGGGGCAAAAATGTCATAATAGCACATTTACTTAATTCACTTACCAAAATGAACATTTAGCAAAATAACCTACCTCAAATGGACATTTACCAAAATTTACCATTTTTTAATGGGTTGTTATTTTTTTAAAAATCGATTAGGTTATCAATTATATCATATTTATGATAGTTAAATCATAAACGATGTTTCTAATTTTATATTATCAAGGACATAAGTTAAATAACGTTAATTTGAAACGATTTTGCCAAATTGAGCTATTTAAATTTGTTTTTCTTTGTTATGCATTTAGTGATAGAGAAATCTTTACTAATTAATGTTTTTGGCCTATATCAGTAGATCTTAATACTTCAGTGATAACATCAATCATGTCCCAATATAAAGAAGCAAAATAATCAAAATCAGTATTATAATTAGAGAGAAAGCATATTAGAGCAAACCTCTATTAATCCTACATGCATCCCTCCCATAATGGTTTTGAATGAACATTCACATCTATATAAATATATTGTACAACTTAATATTTGAAACTAAGAAAAGAAACTAAATGTATGTTTTTTAAGATACGTTAAGAATTAATTTGTTTGTAAATTTGAAATTTTAATTTTTTTATAACTTTCAATGTAATATATTTTGTTATAAATCCAAACTGGATGTGTTTGAGAAATGAAGAAATAGGGAAATAGTCAAGTTGGAATTTTATTAACAAAATCCATGTTAAAAAAAAAACCTGATAACGTTCTATGAAATCAAGGGCCAAAGTTGTTAGCCTCTCAAAGTAGATCGGTAAAGTATTAAATATTTAAGTTACAAAGAAAATTATCAAGTTATTGACTAAAAAATAAAAGTTTCAACAAAAAATGTAACTTTGTTCAAATTCAACTGTGTAAGCA
Organism: Persicaria tinctoria; assembly: GCA_037127255.1. Classification (NCBI taxonomy): domain Eukaryota; kingdom Viridiplantae; phylum Streptophyta; class Magnoliopsida; order Caryophyllales; family Polygonaceae; genus Persicaria; species Persicaria tinctoria. The sequence continues at coordinate 62,391,766 of JBANSL010000015.1, read as the reverse complement.
TAATTATTGCTAGTTAATTAAGTTTTTAATCTGATTTTTTTTTCCAGTTTAGGTATTTATAAAATACTATTTACATTTATGTAGTGCAAGTTATACAGAAATTCTTTTAAAAATTTACGCATCAATAAAGAATTTTTTTTTATACTGGAAAACAGTTATTTCATTTCGAATAAACTTATAATCAGATATAGTGAAAATATTTGGTTTTGTTGTACCCATATATAGTTTGGTTTCAACATCTTATTATAAATCAACACATTATGTCAAATAAAATTAGCGATCAATGATTTCGTGATTAAAATGATTAGTTTTATCATTCACGATCATTAGGTCCTGATTTATTTCATGAAGTATCAAATGAAATAAATAATTATATTGAACGAAATGATTGAAATACTAATTTAAAATTATTATATATTTAAGTATGAAACTCAAGTAAATAAAGTTAAAAAAAACTGCATTAAAATATAAGATCAAAATATTGTATTAGCATTGGTAACCAAATTTTGAAAAATATCCATAAACTATTAGAAAAACATCTTCAATGGATTTAGATAAACATTGATAACCATTCTCGGCTGAATATCAACTATTGACATTTTTAAAATTGAGTAGAGGACCCATATAAAATCTCATATATTTGAATTTTTATTTAAATTATAATATTGGAGTAATTAATAATTAAGCTAATTAATTATTTAAGGTGGGTCCAAGAGGCATAAAAATTCGCCACATGGGATTGTTAAGTCTATAATTAAGGAGAGTTTGACAAGCGGCATCATTAACATCTGTTTTAGTATTATATTAGATATTAGATATTAGATATTAGATATTGATTTAGATATAAAAAAGAATTAATTACTACGAATAAATATGAATCATTGATTGATTTGAACAGTGTAGATGTGTTTATTGGGAAGATGTTAGGAGGGTAATATTAGAAGAGAATCCGATGCCAAACTCCCTTGCTTGTTGTACTCAAAGTTTCTTCACTCGTCCCATATCCACCTTTGCTTCTTTTTGCATACTCAGAGCTCCCCCTCCTCTTATTACATTTTCCTCTCTTTCTTTCTTGTTCGTTCCAACATCAACATTCTCTACACTCCTTTCCTTTTTCAGTGCCAAGCGAATTTATCCAGCCATGTCACAAGCTCTTCATAACTCCCCCTCCTCTGATTACGTTCTGATAGATTATATAGGTCTCCTCATGTATAGTTGGTTCAAAGACCCAATACCTTTGTAACCTATATATATAGGTTTATCAATGAATGGAAACCCTCAAGAAGGATTTTACATCAATTCTAAAATCCTACATGGTATCACAACCTTTTCTTCCTCACGGAACCCTAGTTTGATCCTCTCGTCCCACCACTTCTCTTCCCGTCGCCGACGTCGTCTCCTCGCCGCCTCTCTCTCTCTCTCTCTCTTTCCTTGCCTCACCGGCCTCTCCCCCATGCCGCTGCCCAGCGCCATCACCATCTTCCTCTCTCTCTCCCTCGCCTGATTTTGCCCTAGCAAAACCGAGAACCTCTCAGCCACCATAGCCGCTTCCTCTCCTTCCTCCCTCTCTCACCTTCGCCTGCTCTGTCACACCTTAATTCACATGCTAAAAGTGATGAAGATGCTTAATGGTGCCATATTAAGTGTGACAAGCATATACACGTACATATGTATAGACATATGTATGTACACATATGTACATATATGTGTACATATGCATTTATATACATTTGTGTTTGAGTTGTATATATCAATACTCCATTTTTAGTAAGCTTGGAACTAATTTGTTATTACCATAAACTGAAAGCGTGGTCTGTTTAAGTGAAATTAACATATGCATTTATGTTTTCAAACAATAATTAATGAAATCGTTCAATGATTAGAATCAATGGTTTAATTGCTATTATGTGTTTTTGACATGTTCAATTTATACTTGAAAGAAGTTGTCACGGGTGGATTGTCTCCTCACAACACAAATTTAAATGAAGTACGTCTCCTACTGCGCTTTCACATCATCAAAAATGAAGTCATGAATTTTAATGCTAAAGTAGGTGTTTAGACTATTAGAAATTCCATACAATTTGAGCTATTCGAGTTTTATTCGAACGAGCTTAGCTTTCAATCGAGTTTAAAATTTTGTTTAAACTTGACTTATTTAAATAAGTGAATGAACTCTAGTCGAGTTTTTTCGAACCGAGCTTTCAGTTCATATAACAATCTTACCCGTATTACTACGTAGTAGAAATCTAATAAAATATGTTAGCGAAACCCAAAAATAAATAAAAACATAATCCAATCTGGTTCTCCCAGAAATAGCAATGGCCTTATCCTCTCAATCTCTCTCCTCTTGTGCTCCTGCGTTCCCGCGTCCAGCAGCTCTCTCCTTGTCCTCCTCCTGCACCATAGCTTCTAGTCTCCCTCTCCCGCCGTCCAAACCCGTCAACCCTAACCTCTCTTCCTCTGTTTCGTCCTTGTCAGAGAAATGGAGAACAAGCACTACCAGAACTAGGGTTTCTTTCTTCCAGGGTTTCCTGACCAAACCCAAAGACGCAAGGCCCATCAAGGAGGAGCTTCTTCAAGCGATTCAGCCCTTTGATAGAGGCGCCGACGCCTCCCCTGATGATCAGATCAGAATTGACCAGGTCCTTTTCTGCCGCTACATTTCTCTTTTTGATAGGGGAGAAGTCGCAATTTCATGGATGATTGGCATAATTATCTGTAATTGGTACAATTTTTGCATGATCTTTGATGAATTCATTAACCCTTTTCTGCAATTGTTATACTTTTGGTTAGACTTAGTGTCTACATTGGTCCTTTTCTGCTGCCAAATGGGTCTTTTTGATAAACAGAATAGTCTCATCTTCCATGGATAATCAATCACGTGTTATGAATCTTACTAGGCTGAATTATCTATAATCAGGCCTCAAAAATAAATTTAATTACAACCATTTTTTTTATGAGTCTTGGAACACTTCAGTTACCCTTTTTTGCAATTGCTAAACCTCTATTTACTGCAATCCAAAATCTGAAAGTTGAATTTGGAATTTGGACAAGTGTGATTTAGGGCTTGTTTGGTATCCCTTGGAATATAGTATTGGTATCAGGGTATGGATACGAGCATAGGCATATTGGAATGGGGAATGAGCTAACCTTACCTCTTGTTTTGGGTATGAGGGAATGGAAATAGCTCATTCCTCATTCCCATTCCAAGACATTACCAGCACATGGTATGGGTGAGGCACTGAGTTGGATACCATACCCATATCGACTGCCTTCCAAACACCGGGTATGGCCCATTTCAAACTGATTCATGTAGCATCATACCAAGCACAGCCTTAATTAAAATCTATTTGCTGATAGAGTTTAGATTTTGGAGGACTATTTTCTTTGTTTGACTTCAATTTCCCCTTGAATTTGCTCATCATATATCAGATAACGGAGAAACTTGAAGCACTGAACCCAACCAAAGAGCCTCTCAAACCAGATTTATTGAATGGGAAATGGGAGCTCATCTACACTACTTCAAGATCTATTTTGCAAACTGAGGTTTGATTTTTCTGATTTTACAATATTTAATCTTTTTTCATGTTTTGTTTAATTTTCACTTAAGGAGTTTCATTTGCTTGAACAATGTCACCTTGTTCTGATCTTAAATTCTTACTCTAAGCTGCTTGATAGTCATATTTTGACAGAGGCCTAAGTTTCTGAGGTCGCGGGTTAACTATCAAGCAATTAATGTGGACACATTGCGCGCACAAAATATGGAAACTTGGCCATTTTTCAACCAGGTAATGTGCCCTATCTCGGGCCTATCGAATTGGAATTAGTCACTGTATGCTTTTTGTGCCGAAAACCTCTCATGTTGGGTGATTTTGCATTTTATCAGGTAACAGCCAATTTAACCCCTCTAAATTCAAGAAAGGTTGCTGTGCAATTTGATACTTTCAAAATACTGGGCTTGGTGAGTCATCTTATCAATGTTCATGTGTTCCCTTTAGGTGATAAAGCTCTAGCAATATGGAACTTGGATTGATGATGCATCTCCTGTGGTTTAGATGTCTGTTTTCTAGGAAGTTACTCGTTTTTCCGAATCGCCATTGGCATTTAGTGTTTATGCAGACAGATCTTCACAGGGTTATTAAACCTTGCCTGCAAATCTGAGTACGACTACGAACCCTTACATCATACTATTTTTCATGCAGATACCTGTAAAAGCACCTGGAAGAGCTCGTGGTGAACTGGAAATAACTTACCTTGATGAAGATTTGCGGTGAGTTCGTATTATTTTTTGTTTTTTTACGAGTTGATCACATTGCAGCTTACATGAGAAAATCTGCCTTTTTCTTTGTATTGCTTTCAGAGTCTCAAGAGGAGATAAAGGAAACCTGTTCATCCTGAAGATGATCGACCGATCCTACCGGATTCCAAGCAAATAAACAATCAAACCTGATGGAAGGGTACACTGAATAGATCACCGAGGCTCCACACTGATGGCATATAAAGAGGGAACTGGCCTGGAAGCATGGATTAGACCCTCTTTTGTATATTGTGTTCATACTAAATCTGGGTCATCGAATGTATGCTTTTTACTTTGCACAATAATCAATCCATATGGCAAATAGCAGAAGCAATACATTTTTGGAAAGTATGAGCTTCCAACATACTCCATCTGTCTCAAATTAAATGTCATTTAAACTTTCATTTGCACTTTAAAAGGAGTAAAATCTCTATAAAATATTGTTTTTTAATGAACTTTTTTTATATAATTTCATACTTATTAACATTCTGAAGATATTATAATTATAATTAATGTACCTATATTAAAGGAGAAAAAGGAGGTGTCACGTGGCGTAGGCGATATAGTATTTGATTAGATATGATTATACATTCAAGTGTCTTTTTTTCATGATCCTGTTCAGTTCTAGTTTGCATGATCTTCAACTTCACACCATGATATTCTTTACAGAAATTCAAATCTAACATTCAGGAGGCGCGACAACGGGAGGCGAAAGCTGCTTTTCGCTCTTGGTGTTCTTTTGTTTTACCCCTTGCTCACAAAACCAAACAAAAAAGACGTGAACATCATGGTTCCAGTTTCAACGATACCACCCGAGATTGTCTGTTGCGCTTTGCGGACTTGGTGAAGAGAGCTGACAAGCAAGCAGGAGCCCACCAAGTCCTGTGAAACGTCTGCTCTCCTTTCAAGCAAGCAACTGAGGTGGAGGAGGAAGAGACAGCGTGAGAGAAAGATATGTAATGTACATGTCCGAAGATGTGCAAACATTGTAATGATCAACTTAGATTTATAGAGTGTGAGAGGTGACCTTTAATTCGCCTGAGTTCTTTACAGAGAGTAATGAAGTCTCCCCATTTCATATGGCAGCGTCTTATGAATCGAAGTATCTGCTCAGTTGTGAACATGGACATACCCTCCAAGTACTCGCCATTGACGCCATTTTCTTCAAAAATCTGTCGGTAACTACCAATGTTTATCTCTTCCAACCACAACCCAACATCCTGAAAGAAAGGGAATGCAAGAAACAGTTCAGAACCTACAATTCCAATCCGATTATGACAAAACTGCAAGGCTTACAAACGAACAACATATGCAGCCAAGAAACACCAATCTTACGACCAGGCAGTATGATCACACAAGCAACAAGGAATGACTGATTGGCAAACATTACATCAGGGCCACGGAAAACAACTGTAACACAGATGTGAAGGCAACAGATCACAAAGAATCACACCCTAAAAATGTAACCAAAAAAAATAACCCAATAAGTTTCACACCAGGAAAGATATGAAGCTCATGCCCAGGTGTACTCAAGGAATTATGTTTTAGAAACTGAGACATTCACTTTTTGAGACTCCATCCATGGATCAAAGCAAGTAAGAGCCTTTTTTTTTTTTAAATGGTTGAGCGTGAGCAAGAACCCAAGAGCACTTCTGAATGCTTTTATACAGAAACCGGACACACAAACAAGTGAAACAACAAATGAAGACGAAAGCCACAAAGAAACATCAATTCCAATTGTAGCTGTCATAGTTTATCACAAGGATGAGCATTTCCATGTTTCCCAACGGAACCAAAACAGGAACCTGTGTGCCCCTTTCATGTTTCCGGGTAACAAAGCTTCTGATCATCAATCTCGCCATCAATGGGCAGTTTGGGTTATTTTAGCTATTCCCACTAACAAAGTTAGATCTATATAGACCAAAGATTTAACAAGAACAAGGGCAAGGTTCAAATCACACATTTAAAATTGAAACCCTTGATCAAAGCAGCTAAGAATATCCAGTAAACAAAACCAGATCTTCTTTCACTCCCAGCAACTAGACTACATGAAGCCAATCAGATCACATAGAACCCACCAAAGCCAGAAATTGAATACGCAGACCCAAAAAAGATGATTCAATCGACCTACAACTCGATATACATCGTATAAAAATAAATGGCATGATATAATTTACCTCGACAGTCCATATGTAGAAATCAAGAGGCTCAGGCGGGCGTTTCCTGCTCATCTCCCTAAAACCCACTTCGCCAAAATCAAAACTCCTAAAATCCCATCATCACCATTTTTTGAAAAAATTGTAGTAATTAAAAGAATAATAACTGGAGACAGATCAAAATTGAGGAACAATAAACAAGCAGAGACGAAAAAAAACCCAGAAATTTTGGGGTGGGAACGAGTAATTGATCGATAAATTACCCTAAAATTTGGACGAAAACCTGGACTTGGTTCTCTACATTTGATTTGAGATGGGTTGGATACTTGGATAGTTGGATTGGATGTTCACTGAAGTGAGTACTGACTACTGACCATCCGAGATGAGATTGAGTGATTGACTTCTTTTTGTCCGCAAATGGAAAGTAACCGAGATGGCAAGCGGTTGTTTGGCAACTTGGGGTTTTCATAGGGGTTGGGTATTTTTTAGAAGGTGAAATTTATTTTGGGTATTATGGAGGTGTGAGAGATAGAGATTTTAAAAAAAAATAATCTCGTAAAAAACGATTGATGTTCGGTGGTTATAAGGTTTATAGGTGGGTATTGTGGATGAAAAGTAAAAAAAATACTCTTCATATTCGAAAAGAGGAAAAAATGAGCAAGCACAAAAGTGTACAAATTTCCATAACCCGATCAAATAACCTCTCAAAGCTACCCCTCCCCATCTTTCATTTTCATCAAAAAATAACCCCCACCTTCAACTCCCACCCACCTCCTGCCAAAGACCTAGTGCTATCAGTGCTATCAGCTTAAAAAAAAAATTTAACCCCTTAAACCCCCCAAACCTCCACCTTAACCTCTAACCAAACACGCGCTTAATGTACAGTTTTTTCATTTTAGTATTCCGAACAACATCAGCGATATGTTTCCTCTCAAATTTCTACCTTATACTCCCTCCTCCCTATAATAAATGGGCTTTTATGTGTTCGGACTTTGGACATGGAGATAATCACTCTATTAGTTTCTCTTCTATTATCTCTTTTCATCCAAAACCTTCTATATGGATCTCGGGGCTGCCTTTAATAGTTATCGACATGTACCAATATCGAATGACAAGTGTTTAACTAGTTGTGCCAAGTGTCACGTCGGTTATATCCACACAGTAAGAGGGCATGCCTTACATGTGTCTCTTGATCACATACGTGGCACTGGAAAGATTGTCTCTTTTGTCCGCGACCACCGATCATCAACTTGATGGAGAGACTTATGCGGCGTCTGGATATCCTCACTTCTAAGGTTTTCGAAGCTTTTCTTGAGCTCTACGATTCGCGGTCCTATTTTTCATAATATTTAAGGTTTGTTTAATGGTTTATTGAATTATTGATGATGTGTCCAGGCATATTGAGGCAGAGTTTCATCATAGCTATTCAGTTCATGTTTAGTTATAAGCTGACTGATCATTGGTTCTGAACTCATGACTCGTCGATATGCCTCTTGTAACCCGTATTTCGACCTAGTTACCTTTTTTATTAGGCATGTGAGGTTTGAGCCTGATTGGAAAGCCCATTATATTTAGCCCTATAAGGCCCATTGGGGGAGAAGCCGTATTTCCTTCACCTAGGATTTCCGTTTTTACTCTCGTTATTTTCTATCCTCTTAACTTGTTTCTCCGCTGTCGAGCGAAAGTTCTTTCAAACTCCGTTTGAGGTTCCCGTCCAACAACCACCCCAATCTCCAGTGAGTGTTCTTGTTGTTCTAAGTGTGTTATTCTTCTTTGTTCTTGTATTTTTCTTTGGATCTGGCCTTCTTCATAATTTTTCTTTGTTGCTTAATTTTTCAACTAGGTTGCCCCACCAAAAAAAAAAATTCAACTAGGTTTGTCGTAGATCTGAATATGTGCATTGCGATCTATAAAACTTGTTTGTTCTTTTCTCCAAAAATCGGAGGTGTTTTCTCCGGAGATGCCACTTTTCTGCGTAGATCTTTGTCTCTTTATATTAGTAAATGGCTTTTTTGTTGGATCGTCATCAAAACTCTTGTCGGCCTCCTCCTTGGAACTGCGCTATTGTGCCTTCACCTTCATCATTGCAACTGCAAGTGTGTGTTCGATTTCAGAAGTGGAGACAAGGAGGTTATGTGGAACGAATCTACCGAAGGAGGGTTTGTGGACAAGAGGATCCTTCCAACCCGTCCACTAAGGGCTACGAGGTGGGAAAATCCGGCGATCGGTCTCCACCCCGCCTACTCCCTCACACCCCGGGACTTCCCACCCCGTTAATCCCTTGCCAAACATCCCAACGGGCCTCCCAAGAAGTTCAACCCCACCCACCTCACCCTTCCCACCCCTTGATTATAAGGTCGGGATCTAGCATTCTAACACAAAAGCTATAAGTTATTATGCGTGGGATTTAGCTTTCCTTGGAGTTACTGATGCCAACACTTGACTAAGTGATGTCGAAGAGGAAGTTGATCGTGCCCTAAGAGTAAATGTGAACACAAGGTAGCTCAAATTGGGACAGGGAGTCACCGATGTGGGGCCCACCTACCAAAGGTCATTTTCTCCTTTAAAAAAAATTACTACTAATATCTCTACACTTATTACAAGGATAATTTAAAAAAAATGAATACAAAAATAGTTAACATGACATTTTTTTTAATAATAAAATTAAGTTATTTTAGGGTCTGTTGGTAACACATAACTAAAGCTGATAGGGAAACTAAAGTCGATTAATTATGTATGCTAAATATATGTTAAATTAGAGTGTTCATAAGTTAGTAAGATCTTTGGTAATCCAACTAATGGAGTAACTAATACAAACTAGCCGATAAAATAAGAGAAAATGAATAGATTTGTAAAAAAATTGGAATGAGAAGTTTTTTAAAATTTAATTTCAAAAGTTAATTAAACTAAAATATTTATATTTAATCTATTTAAAATTATAAAATATTATATAAAAAAAGGGAAAACTAATTAAAATACCCCACCTTTGGGGATATGGTAAAAATATATCCTAAACTTTCAAAAATAATAAAAATATTCCGACCTTTGATAGTAGTGGTAATATATTACCACGATTTTTCTCACTTGTCAAAAATGTTGACAAGACATCTTACGTTCATTTTTTACAAGGGTTTTTTTGAACGGTTTCCTTAGGAAAAAAAATAAAGAGTTGGATCGGGTTCATACATCACGTCTTTTCCTCTCTCCTATCTTCTTTCGTGATCGCCTCTTGAGCTGTCTTCCGGTCTTCCAAGCATCTCATAGTTCCTCTTCAATGATTGTCTCCCTCCCTCGTGGTCAGCTATCTTGAGATGTCTCTTTCACATCTTCTTCCTCTTTGATTCGTTCACGGACTTAGCTGAATAAGTTTGTTTTCCCTCTTTGTTGTTGCTGTTGTTTTCGGTTTAGTTTTGTAGTTGTCGGTTTGGTGTTAGGAATAGTCTTGTTGTGTTAATTTGAGGCAATTTTGAGCGGATTAGTTGCTTGGTTGAATCAATTTCATTTTTTCGGGTTTAATTTTGTTATCGGTGCATTTTCCCCTAAGGAGACCGTTTAAGAAAACCCGATTTTAGTACTAATTTGTAAAAAGGCTTTCACACAGGATGTCTTATCAAAAACAAAATCAACGTAGGCTAGGGTCAGCATTTTTGACCCATGAGAAAATTTGTGGTAATATGTTACCACTACCCTCAAAGGTCGAGATATTTTAATTATATTTGGAAGTTGAGGATATATTTTTACCATACCCCCGAAGATGAGGGTATTTTAATTAGTTTTACCTAAAAAAAAACTCGGAAAAATTACCTACATTGTCAAACGGAATCCTTAACGTGTTTTTCTCAGCTGAAAAGGAACGGAAAGGGGAAATGCTGAAATTGGGAATGGAAAGGGTAGATGCGTCACTTCAACTTATAGAGAAGTAGAGTACGAGTATCAGTTTCGGAAATTCAGCCGTGACTTCACTGTTAACCTGCGAGATTTCCTGTAATTAGAAACTTCCATACCCAAAATTCAGTCGTCACTGACTTCAATGGTTCTGGTATACTTATTGAGTAATTAAAAATCCTACTGGTAAAAGAATTTAAGAAAAATAAAGGCATTGCCACTGTGACTGCCAGCGATTATCTCTCTGTCTTTCTGCTTCACAATCTCCCAAAGGAAGTCCACTTATTATACTTTCCATATTTACCATTTGGGGAACTTCACAAGACTGCCTTAATGTTTACATTTTGGACAAAATTACCTTTTTTAAAAAAAAATTATAAATAATCTCCTAATATATTGGTTCTATCAATATGTTACCGTTTGTATTTTGTTGCAAAAATCTCAAGGTACTACTGTTGGTATTCATTTCCTTAAATCAAGAATAAAAGATTTTCGGAATCACATCTCTATATAGTCTGAAAAAGAGTGCGTATAATTCGATCATCCAGATTCCTTTTGTAGCAAAACTCATATATTGGGATTATTATTTTTGTTGTAAGAATAAAAGATTTTAGTGTTAGGCTCGTGCATAAGGCGCATGTATGAAATATTTCTTCTACAATATCGATATAACTTGAAAGATTAGTATATAACTCTCATCCTTTATTAAATTAGCAACAAAAAAAAAAGTTTAGAGGGTTAAATAATTTTTTGAAAGGTTTTAAACTGATAAATCTTTGATGACTAGAAGTAAAATATTGATATAATTTATGCAGTTTTGGTGATAAGAATTATTAATTGTTGAATTGAATTATACAATTTTGGCTATTCATTTGTTTGAAATGAATTTGGTGATTCAATTGGTTTAATTTGAGAGGATTCATTCAAATTTTAAAGTACTTAAAATTGCAATTGAGTGGATTTTGTTGGTGTGCTTATGGTTCTATGATAAGATAACACACACAACCTTAAAACGAGTACAATCATAAATAAATCATTTTCTTCGGCTCTTTTCACAATCATGGTGTGAGTTATATTATGACTATGAAAATCAGGTATCCATTTCAAATACAATAGGAATAAAAAAACCAAATATTATAAACATTTGAAAAGAAATCGTCTAATAGAGTCCAACTTAGAATAACCAAACCCAGATTAAAAATACAAACGACCATAAAAGAGTACAAAAAATAATTTATTTTTTTAGCCCATTTCACAAGTATGATGTGAAATATATTATGACGAGTAAAATAAGGTTTCAATATTAAGTATAAGAATAATAAAAAAATAAAAAAAGTTAAAACATCTAAAAATAAATTGTCTATTATAGATCAATTTGGAATAATTGAATTCCCATGAAAATACACACAACCTTAAAATGAGTAAAAACAGAAATCAATAACTAATTTTATTTAGCCCAATTCACAAGCATGATGTGAACTATATTATGCTGATGAAGGTTTTTAATATTAAATACATGTAATAATAAATACCAAAAATAAAAAATATCTAAAACAACTAGAGGTGGGCACAAATCCCGGTCCCGTCCCGCAAATACCAAAAATAAAAAATAATGACATGACATTGTATATAATACAATATTTTTTGTCATTAAAATAAGTTAAAAACAAATATTCGTAAAATTATAACATTTGGTCCAAAATATAAATCGGTGGTTCAATTGAATGGATTATATTATACAAAGTGTTTTTGATAAAAGTAGATTTAAAAATATATTTTTTTAAAAAAAAACTCTATTTTATAAGATGCCTTATGACAAAAAAAACATTTTTTACTTTTGTAAAACAAATACCTAGCAATTGTTTGTACAAACTATATTGATGTTGTGTCATTATTTAACGCTTATTTAACGAATTTGCTAATAGAAGGACTAAATGTGTACAAACTTCTAAAGTTTAGGGAACCGTTTAAATATTTTGTTAGACCATGTCCAACAGCTTCCTTAAAACAATCTCAAAAATAGAGAATTTGAAGTTAAATATTCTGAATATTTTGTGGCTCAATTCCAACAGCTCCTCCATTATAGAGTTTACCCAAAATATATAGAGTTTTCTCCAATTTAGGGAATGATCTCTATATTTTCTCTTCATTCCCTATTTTGGATAATGCAATGGAGAAGCTGTTAGACCTAAAACCATTCCAATATTCTCCAAAAAATAAATATGGAGAATATGTTGGACATGCTCTTAAAATTCAGGGACTATAAATGGATTTTATCCGAAAATATAAAGAGGGTGATGACGTTTTTGACAAAATCAATATAACATGCAGTTATTTGTAAGAGAAAATTTGCGCCGACGGCGCAAATTTTCGGCCAAATTAGCCAAATATACACGTTTGTGTAAAAATTGCAAAAGTATACATCTGTTATTTTGAAACACAAACACCCCCCCTCAACTGCTCACTCCCTCCCTCTCTCTCTCTCTCTCTCTCTCTCTCTCTCTCTCTCTCTCTCTCTCTCTCTCTCCCGTTTCTCACTCCCTCCATTGCAGTTTTCACTCTCTCCATCTGTTCTTCGACGATTTCCTCCGAGAAGCGACATTTTCCGGACGTTTTCGTGCTCGTTTTCGTGCTCGTTTTCGTGTGTTATTGAAGGTTATTAAGTATGGCTAGCAGCGCAGGTAAGCGTTTTGTTGATTTTGTATCGTTTCTGTGTGTTAGGGTTTTATTTATGTCAGATTATGTGCTGGTGAGTTTCTGCGATGGCGCGATTGTTGTCGTTAGGGTTTTTTTGGATGAATATGTGTTGTTCCTTCTCAATCGTACTAGTATGTGCCTGATTTAGCAGTTACAACCTCTATTTGTAATGCTGACCTCGATTTTGGCATCTCATTCTTTTCTTTTGAATCCATCTCCATCCTTTTGCATGTCCACTATTTGTCCTCTTTGATTTTTGGCGTGTTCTGGTTGTGGTGTGTGTGTATGTTTGTGTTTGGTTTCATATTTATGTGGGGCTGACATCTATTTGTCTCTTTGTTTATCTTGTTTTTGTTATGTTGACAGGGACCTCAACTGATCTTGATATATACAAATGCAAGTTTGATGTGAGTCTATGAAATTTATATAGCAGTTGTTGTCATTGTGTCTGCCTCAAATGCTGACATGTGCTTTTGTATTCAATCTGTATACATTTTTTGCAGAAATTGAAGTTTTGTATTCCATATAAAGAACGTTTCCATGCCAGATCTAATCTATACTGTCACCCTAGAGTTTGTGACATTATTAAACAAGAGTTGGTGCCTTTGCACTATAAGATGTTGAAGGAGAGTTTTCTGGGATGGGTTAAGACGAAGAAGCAGAAGGAGAAGGAACTCTGGTTCAAAGTTGATCCATCAAATGATATTGCGGCAGGTTAAGACGAAGAAGCAGAAGGAACTCTGGTTCAAAGTTGATGGACTTATAGCTCGTTTTTCGTTGGCTGAGTTTCATGTAATGACTGGTCTTCCATGCAAAGACCGTGTCTGCAATCCTCTGAAAGCAGTGACTTTTTTTTATTTTCTTGGGATGGATAGATGCTCCCATGATGATTTGATCAGTTGTTTCCGACGGATGAAGAAGACGTCGAAGAAGAAGCTAATTATAGCGAAGCTGTTGCTCATTGAGATGGTCGTGTGTTATAGGCGGATAGACTATATCACTGAGGAAAATCTATCACTTGCTTGTGATGACGAGAAGTTTAGACAATATCCATGGGGCAGACAGTCCTATGAATCTCTATTGAAGGCCTTGAAGAAGTCATCTACGATGGATCGCAAGAAAGCTAGGCCTTCTTATGAGTTGTATGGATATTGGATTGCTTTCCAAGTATTCTGTTTACTTGTTTGATATATCTTTGTAATCATTCCTCACTAAGTGTCAGCATTGAAGGTATTCCTTACTACGTGTCAGCATTGTATGTATTCCTTAATATGTGTCAGCATTCATTACGTGTGTCATCATTCCTCACCATGTGTCAGCTTCTTATGCATTGTTAGTGTGTTTGCATGACCACTTGTTTTGTTTTTACAGGCCTAGATATTTGAAGCTTTTCCGGCGTTGTCTGATAAGTTTGACTGTAATTTGAGGATGAATGATAGAGATCCTCATTCTTTGCATTGGATTTGTAAGGTTAGGCATACTTATGATGAAGCTGACGAGCTATTTGATGGTGACTTGGTAAGAGAAATATATCAGTGCTGACACCAACTCTGTCTTGTTATATACATGTGTTTTCTTATTTATATTTTTTTTGATGTGCATGATAGACACCGATGTTCCCAAACTATGGAGAGTTTGCAAGAACCCCAGGTATGGGTTATATTGATGAAGAGGCTGACGATGTATGTGATGCCATTGGTGAGCCTATGTTTTCTCAACCACCTACTGATCTTCTGTATGATTGTCGGTATATGCGCAAGTATGCATATGAAAACAAGTTTTTACGTAATGATGGTTCAGAGATTGAATCATTTCTGTCTTTCGAGTATGGTTTTCTTGGAGGAGAGGAAGAGGAGAGATCTGCTGAGATAGAGAAGCAAACGAACAGGAAACGTGCGGTTGATGAAGGAAATGTTGAGGCCAAATCTGTTGATGTAGAGAAGGGGAAAAAGAGGAAACATGCTGACACAGAAAAGCTTTCTAAGAAGAAGCAAAAAGGTCCATCCACTGAGATCCAGGTGAAGAGAGTTGTTGTGAGGAGAGGGCGTTCTAGTGGACCTCCACGAACCAACCCTCAAGCTGGGAGGAAGGCTGACATAGAAGTTATTAAATCAATCAGGAGGAAGGCTGGGAGGATTAGGAAGAAGGCTGTTGACTTTAATAGAGGTGAGGAATCTAAGAGAGATGTGATTCCTTATGCTGACACAGAGATAACCACAGTGGATGCAGACAAGGTTTCCAAGAAGGGCGGTGCTGATAGGGAGGAGGTTGTTGTACAGGCAGAAAAATACGACCAAGTTGGATATGCTTGTGATACACCTGACGAGGATAAACCTATTAAGTATGTTTTGAAGAACAGGAAGAAAGCTATGGGAAGTACAGGAAAACGTAGAATGTTATACAAAAGTATCAGTTCAAACAAGTCTTCCTCCATTCCCCAAGCCCCTCTTGATGCATGTTTATCTCCTGTTGAAGTTGTGAATGATGCATGTAAAGTGATTGTACCGTTTGGTGAGGTGCAAGGTGAAGCTCAGGCTGACACAGAAAAGGCTGACCCCAATGATAATCAACTAGATGGCAGCCAAGGTGTTGATGCTGACACTGAGAATGCTGACCCCAATGATGGCAGTCAAGGGTTTGATGACACCAAGGTTGATTCTGGAACTGTTTCTCCACTGACTGCTCTCTTACTTTTGAATAAAGGAATGGATGCTGACACTGAAGATGTTGTTGGTGATGGCCAAAATGTTGACACTAGTGGTGATGACAAGCTGGAGGTAGGTGGCAACAGAGACACTGGTGGCGATGCCAAGGGTGATTGTGGTGACAACCAGAAGGGAGTGTCTGATGAGCATCCAAAAGATGCAGAGTTGGATGGTGTTGATAAAGATGAAAATGCAAAAGGGCATGGTGTTGCTGGTGATGCTGACGCTAAATCCAACCCAGTTTGGGTACATGATTTAATTAAAAGGATTGAAAAGCTTGAAGAGCTGCCGACACATGTAGATGATTTAGTAAGAAGGATTGAAAAGCTTGAAGAGCTGCCTGCACGTCTAAATGAGTTGGGTTCTCGTGTTGATAGGGTGGTTGAACTTGTTGCAATGGTTACAGACCTGATGGAAAAGTATAATTCACTTGAGAATAGGTTCACACTGCATGAATCTATTGTTGCAAGGTCACAGTCATCTGTCAACATTGATCAACCAAGTACCAAGATTGTGAGTGATGTTATTGCTGACATCAAGATGGGTGTTATCCCTGAGGATGTTATGGCTGAGCAGGAAGCTGAGTTGGATTCACCCAAAGATTGTAAACAAATGAAGACACCTGTCTGTGGTGATGAGAGAGATGAAACCCAACAACTTACCGTTGATGTTGTAGTTCCGGAGTCTATCATTCCTGTCACATTGGTTGAAGGACAGAGGACACTAGAGTCAGATTCAGTTCACTTTGCTGTTGATCTAGGCCGTGATTCTGATTTGATGTCCATGGAGCCAAGAGGTGAAGAGTTTAAGGACAACAACGATGGAGTTCATGAAGATGCTGACAGGGGACTGCAGAGTACCGGTGAGGATGTAGAAGCTGACCTGCTGGTGAAGTCAAGTAATGAAGAGTGTAAGGATGTTGTTACCCCATCAGGTGGCAAGGGTGATGGGGATGAGAAGGCTGATGTTGCAGTAACTCCACATCCTACCATTGCACCACCAGGGACTATCAACTTGGATACTCCTGAAGGTGATGAAAATGCTGACACGGTTGGATTGCCTGTAGTGAGTGACTGGGTTGCCTACAGCAAGCACCCTAAAGTAGTTGAAGAGATTGAAGCACTCAGGCGATCCAAGCGTATTCCAAAAGCGAGTACCTTCCTGACGAGTCCATATGAGCAGCAAGAAAAGAAAGAGAGGTGGCCAAAGCACAATGCGAAGAAGTCACTTTTAAGTGAACACGATCATGAGTTTATGTACAAAACTATGAGGAGTAATAGGTATTTTTTTTTATCTTTTTACTCGTTATATAATCATGAACTGTCTTGTGCTGACACCTCTACCTCTTATGATCCTGTGTTTAATTCATAATTTTTGCTTGTTTCCAGGGATTTTTCTATCTTGGTTGCTTCTGGAAGAGTTGATAAATCTTTTTTTAAACCAATTCTAAACAAGGACATGTGGCTGGATTGTTCGGTAAATGATCTGTCAGCAATTATATTTCATATTGTTTGTCTTCTGGTTTTTGTTTATTGATATTTGTTGAGGTATATCTAGTGCTGACAGTAGCTTGTTACCGTGTGTTGTAGCATATTGAAGCAGGGATGTATTATTTGAGGAAGAGGATCCATGAGGAAGCCGATAAGTATGCAGAGTTCGTTGTCCTTGATTGGGTTTTCTATCAGAACTACCTGCCATCTAATGCTACAGCGTACGAAGTAGATTTGCCTGTGTCAGACATGACTGCGAGCTATTTTTTGGGTCTTTACCCTGACCAGTATAGTAAGCCATGGGCGTTTGCAAACAATATTTACACACCCTTCAACGTCATCAACAAGCATTGAGTTGCTTTAGAGACCATAATTGATCTGAGGGTGATCAATGTCTATGACTGCAATGTCTATGACGTTGGCAAGGGTGTACTAGATGCAGAACTCCAGCCTATTGCTCACTGGCTTCCTATACACTTGGTGAAGTGTGGAATATATGAAAACTTTAGCTCTACACCATTTGAGATAAGGAAGGTTCATGACATGATCCATGATAAATCTGGGTTTGTACTCTTACCTAACTTTTATATTAATTGCTGACATACATTTATTTTCTATTTATCTTTTGTTGACAAACCCCTATTTGTCTGTTTTGTGAGTGTGTGCAGAAGTGCTTGTGGGGTGTTCATAGTGAAAGCAATCGAGGCTGTTATATTTGGCGGAGATGTCACAACAATCACAAATGAGAAGCTATTCCGCTATAGAGAGCTTATTTGCTCAGACTTGATCAAGGAGTCTTGGAGCTTCATAATTTGAGCAATGCTGACACCATCATTCTGAGTACTTAGTTTAAGTGACATTGTAGGTTATGATCTTATTCACATACTATGGATATGTTGTTGGATATGTCAGTATTTAGTTGGATATTAACTGTTTCCATTGAACATCGTTCGCGTATATTGAATGTATGTATTTTGTTGTGTTTAAAGTACTTATTCGGAATTAAGCATCTGGCTTTTTACATTAGATTGAATTTGATATAGTCCCCAATCACATACAATGTACAAAATCCAATATGACATAAGTAATGCTGAAACAAAGTGCATTGAATCTTTTTGAAAACATATGGGAATGTATCAGTGTCAGCATTGACCATAATGCTGACATGGGTTTATGTATACTATGAAAAAGTAATTTCCAAACATAACAGGTTTATTGTATGCAATATATATCACTGGGTGTTTCTAAGTGATTGTATATTAGAAGTATACGATATAAAGCGAGCTGGTCTTGAGCAATGCTGACACCATCATTTTCTTGAGTACTTAAATCTTCTCTTTAGCTCACACGCAGACACCAGTCTCTTAGATGGAGGTCTTCCTGGTCCCCTCTTAACAACAGGAGGGTAACACTTTATAGATCTTATTGCTTCAGGGACGTCTGATTCATCGTTTGTCAGCACTGGGTATATTGTTTCAGCATAAGCTAATTTCCAAGCATGAGTTGTGTAAAATCTGGCAACAAAGTCTGATACATTTGCCTTAATTTTTTTGATGGCTGAAAGAGAATGAACACATGGGATCTTCTCTATATCGAAAAACTTGCAAGTGCATGTTTTTGCTGACAGGTCCACCATTGCATGAGACCCTTGCCCTTTTACTTCAAATTTATATTCATCCAGCCTCTGAACCTTGTATGCTCCAGCTTTATCTATTAGGTTCCTAATCAAATCAAGTATTGCTGGCATCAACTTGTCCTCATATTTGGATGCCTTTTCTCTACGCTCTTGGAACCATGTTCCGAGTTTCTCTCTAGCAAAATTCAACAGTGTAACAATAGGATAATGTTTCTTCCCCTTGAAAATGGCATTTATGCTTTCTGTATTATTAGATGTCATCATGGTGTATCTGGTGATTGGTGAATGTGCTCTAGCCCACCTATGTACTCCTGCTGACACTAAATAATTCGACATCTTCGGGCAGCTTTCCTTTATGCGGTCAAAATATTTGTCAAACTCCCCAGTACTATAACTATCTGCTGCTTTCTTGAACCAATTTCCCAAGTATCTTTTCTTGAAGGTGCTTCTAATGTTTTGTTCCATGTGTCATCTACAAATGCAGTGATGCGCACTGGGGTAAACCAAGCCAATTGCTCTTGAAATGCTGACATGTTTATCAGACACAAACACTAAATCATTTGATGGAGGAACAACCTTCCTCAGCTGGCGAAGAAACCACTCCCAAGAGCTGTTGTTTTCTGTGTCAGCAATGGCAAATGCAAGCGGGAAAATGTTTCTGTTTGCATCTTGCGCTACTGCTCCAAGCAAAGTCCCTTTGTATTTCCCAGTTAAAAATGTTCCATCAATAACAACTTGGAAAATAATGATTATAAGTTGTGCGATGACAATGAAATATTCAAAAGTGATTACGTATACTCTATGCTGACACTGATAATTTTATACCTTTTTCAATACAGGGAAGGCCCGAATGCACTGTCCAAATGATAAAAACAAGTATTTAAACCTGTCATCATTATCTGTTGACATCAATGCAACAGTTCCATCATTTTTCTCCATAATCATGTGATAAAATAATGGCAAGTCAGCAAAATTTGATTCCGGTGTCCCTCTGTCCTTTTCTTGTGCAATTCTTCCTGACCGCCACGCTGTCCAATAACTAATGGGAATTCTTTTCCGGTCCTCATTTTATCCATTATCTGCTTTGGATTGTAGCCGCTGCTGACACTGTAATAATGTATACATTAGAATGAATGATGTGATACTTGAATTGAGTGTTATTTTGATGACATATAAACACTTATATTGGCTGGATTATGTTTGCTATCACTGAGGAAGGTGCTTTCCTGCAATTGCTTGTTCTCACATCCCATGTGCATGTGTGCACATTATTGTACGCTGACACCTCGTAGCAAGTCTGAGAAATAGTATTTTCGTGTAAATTCCATCTGCAGCTATTATCCACGCAATGCACCCTAAAATACTTAGGTTCAGATCTCTTTACTCGGTACCCAAATATTTTTGTCACTGATAATATACGTAAAACATCCTTTATTTCCTGCTTTGATTCAAAGATTCTCCCAATGTACATTGTGTTGGATGAGGTATTGTTGAAACTACTCATGCTAGAGCTGTCATCCCTGTAATCTTCTAGTGTTTTATCTCTACTGCGCATTGAAGAGTGCAGTCTCCTCCAGGTGTCAGCATCATAATCAATGTCATTATCATCATCCATATCATCATACATATCATCTGACGCCACCGTCTGCATTTGAGTGTCAACAATCATATGATTTTGCTCCATGTCATACTCAATCAATCCAACTGATTTCCTACTCTCCCTGTCATCTGTGTCAACAATTGCAAGTGTTTGTGTCTGTATGCTGACACACAACTCAACAACATAGTTTACACCATCTAGTGCTGATATATCGAAGAATTCTTTCAAATCAGTGTCACAATCAACTGTAAGTGGGGCTTTCAATTTTTTGCATGGGTGCAAATGACTAAATTGCAATTCAAGCACATTGTCTACATTGAATCTAGTGCACACCTTTCTCTTCAAATCATGTAGTGTGGTTGAATCATATAGCAAAAACACCTTTGATGTTGTATTTCCAACAAATTCCAGGCCTGTGTCAGCAAACACCCATGATCCACCAAATACTACTGTAATCACATGAGGTTCCATTTATGATTGACCTATCAATTAATTAGAGACAATATGCAAACAAGTACAATGAGTTACTTCTGATTCCGTGTCAGCATGATAGAAATAAATTAGATACAGACAATATGCAAACAAGTACAATGAGTTAATTCTGATTCCATGTCAGCATGATAGATACAAGTTAGATACAGACAATATGCAAACAAGTACAATGAGTTGCTTCTGATTCCGTGTCAGCATGATAGAAATAAGTTAGATACATGTCATTTATTTACGAAATCTCAGACAGTGTCAGCATTACACAACGAATCCAGAATTTAAAACAGATCTATGTAGAACAATTCATACAATTATTTCCTTTCAATTCATTCAAGCACAACATTTCGAATTCATCCAACAGACAGATTTAAGTTTCGTGATGTTGACAGATCGAGTATCTGTCATTTCGACGAAAAACTTGAAACTCTATATATTGTCGACGACTTACTCTGATTTGTATTGAAACAGTAACAAACGAAGTCGAAATTACACGATCTACACTATACGAGTTCAACTATTGGATATAAAACGATATTTACACACGAATTGAAATTTTTTTCACAGATCTATGAACGACAGATCTATCAACTATACGAATGCTGACATTAAAACCACAATCCAGTAATGCTTGGATGTTAGATAGATGTAGTACCGAGATTCAGGAGGAGATCGGCGTTGATCGATACCTACAACGATCGAAAATCAGATCTTCTAATCTCGTGTCAGCGTTGGCGAAAAATCAGAAGGAGAGATCGGGGGAGGTCCGCGCGGCTGTGTGATAGTGTTGTGTATAGTTTTGCAAAATTACCACAACTTTGTATAGTTTACTAATTTGGCCTTTGTATTTGTATACTTTGCAAATTGACCCTATTTGTAATTTCAAAATAAATGATAGTTTTATGAAAAAATGGATTTATTTTATTAAAAACCAGATATAATCAAAACATACAATTAAAAAACATTAATGTGCTATACAAAGACGAATAAAAAAAAATGGATATATTGACTACTGAGGGCGGTTGTGTGAAATTTTCTCAATTTAAAATTCAAATAAATAAATTACAAAATATACGAGTTTTTTTTTTTTTTTTTTTTTTTGAGGTTTTAACAGTGCCGAAAATGATTGGAGTGGTCAATGCGGTTGGGATGGGGGGAGAGATTGTTGGGGCTGTTTTTTTAAATAAAAAGACAAAATGGGCGCCTCTCCCTTCAAAATTAACCCCAACCTCCTCTCCCAAATTTCATCCTCTTCTTTCCGCCATTGAAGAGATGTTCTGAAACCCCATTTACAGTCCAACTCAGCTCCCCGCCACAGCACACAAGAGGCGGCGAACAGATAGATAACTCTGCCATGGAAGAACTCGAGATTGAGTGTTGCTTCCTCCTCAATTGACTGTTGCACTGGGCGCTTCCTCTCTGTGTTTCAGTTGGTGGGCACTTCAGAACTCTCCCCAAGATTTAATTTAATTTTCTTTTTTGGTGGTTTTCGGCCATTGGGCAGTTGTGTATTTTTGAAGCTTTTGAACTGTTTTTTTAATATGGGGTTGCTTGAAAATGTTGGGAAGATACCCATTTTTGTGGGTTCTGTGTTTGATTTTGGCTGGTTCTTATCCCCATTTCTCTTGTCCTTTAAATCTATGGCTAGTTTAGGTGGGAATTGCTCTTTCTTTCTTCTTTTGCTTCTCCAATTTCATCTTCTGATTTGGCCCTAATTTGATTACAATTCTGTATTTCATGATTGCAATTCTAATCTTTTGTGCATGTGTTTCTTAAGAGGATTTCTTTAATTGATTTTTTCTACATTTGAAGAGGAATTTGTCTGCTTAATTTTATTATGTAGTTCTTGATCTAACAATTTAAAACAAATTCATGAAAACAATTGAACTAATGTCTGTTCTTCCTCTTACCCCAATTTCATTAGCAATTGACATTGACAATTTTTATTATATTTATAAAATGCATTTATAAATCTTTACTAACATAATCAAGTAAATCAACTCTTGCTGCTGTTGACAGACAAGTAGGAACTTGAAAGATGGATTTCTCAGAGTCCACCAAGATTGTCTTCAACAGAATAAAAAAGCTAGAGCCTGAATTTGCCAACAAGATAGTAGGATACTTGCTCTTACATATCGACAATGGTGACCGGGAAATGATCCGTTTAGCCTTCACCCCTGATAATGTGATCCATTCCATCATCAACAAGGTGAAAATCGAGCTCGGCTTGTTCCCTACAAACCAGCCATCATTCCCAACAAATGCCCCTCCTGCAGCAAACCTTTCAACCCAATTCAGCAGTTGGAATCCCCAAGCGCGAAACCCAGATCCGAATATCGAGTTTCACAACCAATCCTATGCTGATCCGGTCCCCCAAGAGTATTATCTTCAGCTTCAGAACCAAATGCAGCTACTGTCTTTAGATGATCAAGTAGACTTTCCTTTTGGAAACCGATACTCCCCGAGATTTCCTCTCTCAGCCTCTGGCCTATCCGAATTGCCATCTAAGGTTTGCCATTACTTTACCAAGGGGTTCTGCAAGCATGGCAGCAGCTGCAGGTACCTTCATGGGAACCCCAATGAGGGTTTCAATGAGGATCCGTTGTTCTCACCAAGGTCACTTGAGAAGCTTGAGTTGGAGCTCACTGAGCTCTTGAGATTGAGAAATGGGGCACCCGTTTCGATTGCTTTGCTACCAATGCTGTATTATGACAAGTATGGTAGGACCCTTCAGGCTGAAGGATATCTCACTGAGAGCCAGAGACATGGCAGGGCAGGCTATAGCCTCACCAAGCTTCTAGCTCGATTGAGGCCCAATATTCGTATAATAGAAAGGTATTTGGATGATTGGTCTCTCATTTGTCCATGATTGACAATGTGACATAGAAATTAAATGTGTAATCTCTTTGTTCTGCAGGGCTCATGGCCAGCATTCGGTAATTTTGGCTGAAGATCTTCCCAAGTACTTGGACTACTCGAATGAGCAAACCGAGCATGGTTGTGTACCTATTGGAGCGCGGCAAATTTACCTTACATTTCCAGCTGAAAGCGTGTTTACCGAGCAAGAGGTGTCTAACTATTTCAAGTAAGGAGTTGCTATGAAAGAATATGAAGCATGATTTGGATTGATCTCCTACCAACTCCTTTTAGAATCTTGATTTGTGTTTTAACTTTATGTAATAATCTGTCATTTTGTTATTGCAGTGGGTTTGGTCCTGTCCACGACGTTAGGATACCATGCCAACAGAAGCGAATGTTCGGGTTTGTCACCTTCCTTTTCCCGGAGACTGTAAGAAAGATTCTGGCCAAGGGAAATCCTCATTTCATTTGTGGTGCTCGGGTTCTTGTCAAACCATACAGGGAAAAGTTGCGGATTGCTGAAAGGTAAGACCTTTGTTGTACTGCCAAACGATGAAACTTGTCTCATTGATGAGATTATCAGTACAACTCATTGTCACTGATGAGTAACATCTACTTGCAATAATGCCATGCTAGATTATTTGTTAATATATTGTTGAATCCTCTCCGATTAGCCAACTTTTGTGACATTTATAGGTAGAGAACTCCAGCTGGCCTGTTTGCTTTACCATTGTAAAGTGCTTATCTTTGGCTCAAATGGTTTCCATGATCATTGTTTACACACCATACTTTATTTCCTAAAAAGTTCTTCAAAATATGCTTATCTGTATTCGAAGATAATCCCCAAAATTGTTTCCTAGCAACTTGAACTTCTGAGTATGGCTCGATCATAATCCA
This sequence comes from Persicaria tinctoria, assembly GCA_037127255.1. NCBI lineage: Eukaryota > Viridiplantae > Streptophyta > Magnoliopsida > Caryophyllales > Polygonaceae > Persicaria > Persicaria tinctoria. The sequence continues at coordinate 62,367,058 of JBANSL010000015.1, read as the reverse complement.
TAAACTTGTATGATTTTATAGGAAAAACACAGAAAGAAAGCACGCTGCATACTCCAACATGCAATTTGTTGATGGAGACCCAAACATCCCAACTAGTAAGCACTTGATGACCTGCTCGTAAACAAAAAGAATCTTTGTTGATTTCTCTTTGACTTCACTTGACTAAATGGTGAACCATTTGTTACTTTTCTGCACATCTTAGATTCAGCACCGAGATTTTGTAATGGTGGAAAGCTTGTTAGGAAGCAGTTTGTCGAGCAGGAACAGGAGCTGCAGCTTGGAAGGCTCTCGGAATTTCAGTCAGTACCACAGCATCTGGCTATTGGCCACAGCACTGGCTACTCGACAGCTGGGTTAAATATTAATGACGAAGGTTTGTATTGAATCTATCTTCAAGCCAACAGGAAATGAATGATAAACACTGACATTGATTCTTGCAGTCAACAGTTTATAAGCATTAATAATGTCGTGCAACTGCAGCTTACGGTGAACAGATGGAGTTCCCAACTGCTGAAAGGTTTAGTTTCCTGCTAGATGTTCTGAAAGATGAATCCACCAGTGAAGAAAGAGACAGGTGCACAAGTAGCGCATACAACGACCAGGAAAGGTACAAATTCTACTAGAATAGAGTTCACTTTGATCATTTTTTAAATCAGTTGTATACCTTAATGACAGTCATTTCTGTCGCTTTTTTTTTTTGGCACAGTGATCTCCCAGAGAGTCCATTCGCAAACTCGAGAGCCAACAGCATATCAACCGTCACATAGTTAAGGGCAGGAGGGAGTTTAGAGGGCTATCTATAGGGATAATATTAAGGGTATATAACCAGGTATTCATTCTCTTTTGCAACAAGAGAATTGCTGAGAAAAATGAGGTACAGAAATCAAACTGTTAACAACAAAGAAGATAAAAAATTACCATAGAGACAGATAGAGCTTAAGTTAGTTTGAAGGAGGAAGATAGAGTAAATGTGAAAGAGGGGTTTAACTTTAACCCAGGCAGAGACCAAGTCCTTTAAGGTCTAAACATTGACCATATCTGCCTTAGAAGTTTAGTGGTTGAGATGTAATCAGAACAATCCCAGATTCTTGATTTGTTTTAATGTTCGTTATCATCTCTGTCAGCATCATTACACCTATTACAATGTAGTATAGTTATCTCTCCGCCCTCTCGCGGTTATTATAGTAATATGGTAGACCCGTGATTAAGATAATGCAACCAATGAATACAAGCAATTTCTTTTGTTAGTGCCTGACATCACCTTTCCTGTGTGGGCAAGGAAGCGTTATCTGTAAACCTTAATGTCACATGGAAGTGCGAATTGTGAAAGCAATAATACAATGGAGTCCCTTTGTTCTCATCCTGTTCTCTGTGTCTTGTGTGGATGACAGAGATTATTCTTTATCTAAGAGATACAGTGTCATGTTGTATAGGAAATCTGAAGTGGACCCTAAGGAATTGAAGTTGTGATCTCAAGGGAATTGAAATGTTTCCATGGTCCCCTTAGCCTTATCACACCCCCTTTGCTTGTGACTCAGAATCTCAATTCAGTGCAAGTTTTATCAGTTTATGGATGGATTTGGTTGGAGGGGTCACATTCACTGAAGATAAGTGGGTCTTAATTAAAAGATTAGGGGTTACAACTAGGACTGATAAGGACAACAATCTGTCAAGTATTGTTTGTTTTGGCTAAGCTTAATCTCTTTATTATTATTATTATTAAGTTAATGCAGATTAGTGGTCCAACTAGGCACTGAAGTTAGGTTATCTAGGAAGAGGAAAAGGGTGCAGACTTGAAAGGAAAGACCCTCTGAATGGATGGTTGTTGGTACATTTTTAATCCTAAAGTTCAAATTATGAAGTTATTGAAACTTGAAAGCAAAAGAGAGAGAGCAAAAGTGTATGAAGGTGGCTTTTTTCCCTTTAATACCTATAAAAATTGATGTAGAAATTCAAATGTGTAGCTTAAATATTTTGATTTTTGAGCCAATGCTAACAACAAGTAACAACTATGCTATATATTTTGTTTTAACTAAGACACATGAGAGTTTAATTTACTCTAAACTTAAATTTATATTTAATATTTAATTAACTTATACATCATTTTAAAAATCTCTAACTCAATAATTTTTTAACGTGTTACAAAACCTATGACGATCTTCAACTGATTAGATATCTATCTATATCTATAATAATTTTGTTTAATCAAGACAAAAGAGAGTTCACTTTTACTTTAAACTTAACTAGTAAAGCCCCGCCCCATTGCGCGGTTTTCTGTCCGCCGACTTGTCCGGCCATCGAGTTTCAGATATGCATGAACTCGAATTTTTACCTAATCAAAAAAATAATATTAATACAACAAATTAATATTATAAAATTAAATACAATTAATAGTAATAAAAGTTACTACAATATAAGATTAGAAATGTATAATTTGATTGGTTGAAAAACCTACAATGAATGTGGTGATAACACCTCATGAAAAAATGGTTCTCATTTAAAAAAGTTTATATAAATATATAGATATAGATATTTCAAAATGATCTCATTGGAAATAATAATAATAATAATAATAATAATAATAATAATAATGTCATTGTAACAATATTTAAAAGATTTAACTAAAGATAATTTTATGAAATCGCCTAGATGAATGAGAGAAAAAAAATCAAAATATAACATATTAACATGTGATATTCCTATGCTTTTAATTTAATATATAGTATATAAAACTTTACATGTAGGTTCAGATTATATATTAATTCAATGTTATGAAATAAACCTTTTGGTTAGAAAATATAGAATATATTAAAGGAAAAAACTACAATTAATGTGATGGTGCCAACCCATCAAAATTACTTTTCATTTAAATATATAATATATATATATATATATATATATATATATATATATATATATATATATTAAATAATGAAATGAAAAAATTACCAAAAATATCAGTGCGCAAGGATGCCAATGCTCAATAAATGCTGAAATAAGGACATGGTGGACCCCATCCCACGAAAAATCCCATAAGAACCAGAGTCCACCGAAAGTTTCATCCTTCGTGTCTACATATATCCACGTCTGTAATGTGCATCCCTCCATATTGCTTCTGTAATGTGCATCCTATAATCTCTCAATAGAGGTGTGATCCTGGGACCTCCACCAAAAGTTTCATCCTTTGTGTCAACATATATCCTCATATGCATCTCAGTCATCACCATGACCACCACTACCGTCACCGCCAACAAGATCAACCTAAACAATGTGACCACCAACAGGAACAGCCTGAACATCGAGACCACCAATTGAATCAGTTTGAACATCGTCACCACCAAGAGGATCGAAATGAACATCACCAACCTTAGAGATGACATCTGAATTTGACCACAACTGCACCCCACTACGCTGAATAGGGCATGGCTAGCTCATCGACATAGATATAGGCTCAAATGTCTTTACAAAATAGTCCTCAACCGTCAACAAGGTCTCAACCCCACCACCACTAGTCCCAATACCACCAACACCAGTACACCACCCTCACACCGGTCTCGCCTTGACTAGACCCTATAACAACAGGATCATCTACTACAATCGTTGTGGATCTTGTACTCACTACATACGAAAAGAAATAGGATTGGTCTGCCGGCGCTGATTTGCCAATTAAGTTCCATCTCACCCTATGTGTAAGGATGAACGATGTCGCGACGACGTGAGGACGAGTGGCGCAAGGCGAAGGTTGTTGTCATGGCTATTTGGAGTTGTTCAGTTTGTGTGTGTGTGTGAGAGAGAGAGGGAGAGAGATTGAAAGAGTTTGAAAATGCAGATTGGAATTATTAGGCGTGTGTATTTTTTTTAATTCATAAACTTTGGGCACATCAATGTCTTGTCATTACAAATATTTTGTAACTATAGTAAAATTAGACGAGAGTTTTATTGTCATTGCAAATTGAAGTGACCTCATCCTTAACGTTACTTTGTCGTGACCAAAACCCACTCAATGGCCACGAAAAATCCATATCCTTGCTATTGTATGTGATTTTTTTTTTTTAATAGTGTTTTGAGAAAAGGGAGATAGGTGAACGAAATAATCTTGTGGGCGTTCCTGACCTTTGGGTTGCCAAAACACCCCACCCGGTACATATGCAGTGGGTTTGAGAGTAATTTAAAAATCATTTGACACCCACCCGCATGTACTTGCGATGGGTTTGAAAACTTATCCAACCCCCCCCCCCCTCCCCAAACCCTATGTGTAATTTTCATATTAAGGGCGTGTTTGGCAGGGGATGCGAGGGGATGGGCGGGAAGGGGGTGGGTTCTCGGGAACAACACTCGCATGTTTGGCAAGGGGATGCCGCAGGTGGAGAGGGATGCGAATAAGGGGATGGGGGGGGGGGGGGGGGGTTGAGACGGGGTGAGGGTTGCACCTGATTGAAGGGGGGTGGATGGGATGGGAAGGGGAAACGGGTGGAGAGGGATGCGAATCAGTGAAAGTGAAAATGGGGGATTGGGGGTTTGAAGGTTTGAAGGTGAGGGGTATTTTTTAGGGGCAATTTTGTCCTTTCATGTCATTTAGTGGGGGCAAATTTGTCTTTGTCAGTGTCATCCATCCCATAAGCTTTAAACCAAAACCAAACACGAACGGGATGAAACTGCATTAAAAATTCCACCTTGTCCACCCCGAAATTCCATCCCCATCCCTTCCATCCCTAAAATTCCATCCCCATCCACCTACCCCCATCCCGTTGGCAAACACGCCCTAAATATGTGCTCACCATAATTCTTTTTTGGAAGACCCATTCAATTTGTATGATCAATTTATTTATTTTTATATTTGAAATGATATAAAAGAAGATGTCAAACATGATATTTATCACTAATTCCATAACAATATATAATAGGACGATGTCAAAATGTATATTGAAAAGATAAATTCTTTTAAATTATATACAAGTCCTTTTCAAATTTAGAAAATATTTACAGATCGCACCAAGAGCAAAATGAAAATAAACGAGTCCATCTAAATATTCAACTCGTTCGTACAAATGTTATCCAAATCATACCACATCATAAGCAATCATAAACATCCACTTATCTATTAGAATCTGGGTTCCGAAGGCGTACTCCTCCAATCTATTACAGGTTACTGTATATAATAGAGAAACTCAATATGCTTGGACCAAGTTGTTGAAAGTTTTCAAACGAATTGTACTTCGACCAAGTTCCGTTAGTTGGAATATAATGTACGATTGGGATGAAGTATATTCCTTGTACACTCCTTAGTATTTACTTAAGGCCGATTTGCATAACTAGACCAAAAAAAAAATGTTTGCATAACTAGACATGTACTTTTTTTTTGGTTAGGGGTAGAAAGTGGTCTAGTTTTGCAAAAAAAAAAGTAACCGGATGAGGAAGTTCCAGGTGAAGGGGAGGGACACTGTAGCTACACTGTAGCTGTCAGTGACATGTGACACCAAAAGACATCATTCGTTCATTTCAGAAAACTGTACACTGCCCATCTTACCAATAGAATGAATTGGTCCTACCAATAGGCTAAACCTGTCTTTCCATACCTAGCGATATTTTGGAGAGAATCTGGAGGGGATTCACTGTAGCCGATTTGGCGGGCTGTCAGTGCTGTTTTGACGCCAAAACAAGGTTCCTCCTTTGGGGAAAGGGGGGGCATTTATGAGGGGAAAATGCAATGATTACATTAATGGTTGTCCCCCAAGAACATATATAAGCTTGAGAGGAGGATCTGAAACATCATAACATGCTCTGCAAAAAGTGAGGCAGAGTAGGAGAGAAGCGGAAAGGATGGGGAAAAATTTGTCCGTTCATCCCAGGAAACGATATAGTCCTCACCCTACCAATAGAATATTTCCATCCTACCAATAGTGTACAACTGTCCTTTCATATTTTAAAAAGTGCAAGAAGTTTGTCCGGTGACAGTGGCAACGATGGGTAAGTGATCTTGTACCTATACTTTGTAGTTGTTCCTCTTTCTTATAACATAACTACCCTTAGGTTGATCCTCTGTTCCTGTGTTGTACCCCAGGTGATAGGGTTTGTCTGAAGGTCGTGTTCGGCGGTTGGTGGGCTCCCGGGAGTGGGAGCTTGGCACAACCAATCATCAACCTATGTTGATTCCAAAATTTTCAAAAAATGTTATATGGAAATGAAATTGATGCTACAAGTCTATGCTCACTGTCGACTATCTCGTAACTCATCAAATACTTGGTCTTTACTATTACGATGATAAATAGCCTATTAGCTCAATTGGTAGAGTGTTGTGTTTGCACACAGAGATGTGAGTTCGACTCTCACATAGGCTAATACGGAGTGTGTGTTCATAAGTCTCCGATATATTGTGTTGTGGTAAAGTCAATTATGCATTTACATATTTCCAATAGTATAAATATATCTTACCATTAGTCTGCATCTATCCTATCATTAGTGTCAAGTTATACAGGAATTACTGAGTTTCCATTCTGATTGTACCAATATCGTTGTTTTCTCCTACCATTAGTTACCATCAATCCTACCATTCTGATCCTATCAATATCGTTGTTTTCTCCTACCATTAGTTTTCATCTATCCTACTATTTTTGTGCATCTATCCTACCAATTTAAATAGCTTTCAGGGAAAATCAAGCTAGAAACCGTAGCAAATTATGCTCCACATTTTTCAGAAAAACAACCAATGGTAGAGGGTTTCTAGTCTACAACAGAAGATGAAGGAAACCTAAGTAACATTATATCCAAGGGTAGAGGCTCTAATTCAGTAGTTATAGCATTGAATTAGATTGGATTCGTGAATTTTGATTGATAGAAATTGGATTGAGATTGTGATTTATGGATTGGTAATTGAGATTGAGATTAGGGTCAATTCACGCCTCAATGATTACTAGTATGAGATTTGTGGATTGGTCAATATTAATTCTACTTCTTTGCCAATAGTACAAATATATCTTACCATTCGTGTACATCTATCCTACCATTAGTGCCAATTTATACACTTAGGAATTTCGGTGATTACATTTTTATCATTCCAATATCGTATATTTATCCTACCAGGTTCACAAATTTGTCCTACCACTAGTCTATATATTTCCTACCAAGTTCATAATTTTATAAGTTCAGAGATATTCATAATTCATAAATTTGTCGTACCAGATTCACAAATTTGTCCTGCCATTAGTGTATAAATTTCCTACCATGTTCAGTCGTATAAGTCTAGAGAGATATGAACACATACTCCGCATTAGCCTATGTGAGAGTCGAACTCACATCTTTGTGTGCATACACAATGCTCTGCCAATTGAGCTAATAGGTTATTTATCATCGTATAGATTAAGAAACAAGTTGAATGAGCAATCTGATTCTACCATGGGTTTAACACCCTATTCGTACCTGCACAGGGTTATAGTCAGTTATAACGACCTAATAGAAGGTGTTATCTTCAGGCCATCTTGTCCAGACTTACCTACCAATTGGGGGATCACAATTTACAGTTTTAGCAGGATCGTTAGCTGCAAATGGGCCAAAGGCACCATGATTAGAAGGCTGAGAATGAGAGCCCTACTTAGCTGATTTTCACTGAGAGAACATCTACTGCCTAAAAAGGCAACGAAAAATATTATAAATAACATAAATACTTAATACATAGTCTTCAAAGTTTTATTCCTTCATGTTCATAGAAGTTATTTGCTTATATCTTATCTACCCTGTTGATGAATATAAGCAATTTTATACATGGATGATAAAGTTAAAAGATAAGCATACCTCAGGTGTAACATCTATATCAAGATCCGTAACAATTTATTCCATTATTCCTTGGACTGTATTTATAAACAAAATACAGAATCTAGGAAAATATTGAACTTCATTCAAATGTGTTCGACTATTGAATATAAGTACACTGCAAGGTTGCAATGACATTCATGTGAGGTGAATTTTAAGCTGAAACTATTTCTAGAGTTCCAACAGAAAGAAACCTACAAATCAGTCAACCAAATTGTATCTTGCATACTACTACTTGGCAAACATACATCACACTCCTGTTTCTTAACAAGAAATATTGTCATGTAAATTATGAAAACTAAAAGGAGAGTGTCCCATTTCACATTGAGGGCCAATTTGGTTGAAGATTATGGGAAAGGAAAGGGAAAGGAAATGGGTCAAGTTCACTTTCAAATTATCATTCACAATCATAATTTTAATTTCAACTTGTGCTATCTCATTTTCTATACAAAATTTGGTTTCATTCTCCCCATTTCATTCCCCAATAAGACCTGGTGCTCCATAAATTTCAACCGAATTGGCAAGGAATGCACCAGTTTCAAGCTGATACGCTCCAAAAACCAGCCTAATTTCTTTACCCTAAAACTCAACTTGTCTCGATAACACTAACACATCAGCTCCAATTGCAAATCACCTTCCACAATTCACACAAATTCCTATTTGAGGTTTTAAGGATCCTTCCTACAAATGATTGTTAAACTCATCTAAGATCTCAGAAACTAGATTGAATCAAGCAAACAACCACCAACCTCACCCAAAGCTCCCATCTTTTGCTTTGATTCAAGTCTCATCTAAGAAACTAGCAAACAAAAAATCATTCACCTACTTTTAAACCCTAATCTCAAGGTACGAGTACAAAGAGAGAGGGAAGAACCTTGTCGTCGCAGGCGCGGCAAAGGGCGGCTTCATCGGCAGCGCAGAAGAAAATGGCGGCGGCGCTCTCGCAAACATCACATAGGGTTCGCATGTTCGTCTACTCCTCCTTCTACATCCCACAAACACCAAACACTCATAATCTGCTAGATTTCTCTGACATTTTCACGCCATTTCTTAATCCGCAAATCTATTCCGATGAGTTTTCACAAAAAAAAATCTATTCTGATGAGAAGGTGGAAGATCATCATCCGTCCCTGCAATTCTTACGCGCAATTTCAAACCCTAAACTATCAAATTCCAACTCAATATCAAATCTTAAACCTAAATCATCAAAATCGAATCTAAATCCGTAAATAAAGAGTTTAGGGAGAAGATCCATACCAGAAGAGTTGCAAAACGAGGGATTGAAATCGAAAATAGAGAGGATGGGGGCGTTTGGTGCGAATTTGTGAAGAGGAGAAAAGGGGCACTGGGCTGCTGTTGCGGGCTTGCTGTGAGACTGGGAGGAGTTCAGGTCGGCCAGAGTTGGTGCTGCGGTGGGGCGGCGCTGAAAACTGGCCAGAGAAGAGAAGAACGAAAGGAAGGAGGCAGAGGGTGTTGTGGAGGGGTACCACACGTCTGTCGTCGCCGCCTCACCCTCACCCACAGCCGTCCGCCCCAGCCCCGACTTCTCTCGCTGGGATTCCCCTTAGGCCCACCCACACCCACCGCCTCACCCTCCCCTCTCTTCTTCTTCGCCGACGCTCGCCTCTCCGCTGCTACACCATCCCTCTCGTAATGCTTCTTATCCATATTTTTGGTCTAGTTGCTACCATTTCTTGCCTTGTAATCTAGTTTTGCAATTAGGCCCAATTTTTGTCTAGTTGCTACCATTTCCTCTTTCCGTAATGCTTCTTACCCATTTTTTTTTTAATCCCATGTCAAATCTATGTTTCACAAAACTTCTAACCCTTCCCTTTTTAGTTGATTTTGAACAAAATTTATTGAAAATTGTTAAATTTTTAGCAATCGGCGTGATCTTGATCTAATAAATGGAGTCCGACATTCTGTTTTTCGTTGATTATTGTGTGGTTTTTGTGATTCTAATTGCAACTTTTATAGGTTTCATTGTTTTGAATTTCAGGGTTTTTGTCTGTAGGGGCGAGGGCTTCAAATTCATTCTTAATGTTGAATAATTTATTCCATTTCAAAATGTATATGTAATAGGCAACCTCCTCCCCCCGATTTCTCTATTTTATACCAAACCTATTTAATGGATTAGGGTTTAACTCCCATTTTGATCAATTCCAAATTATGTCACATTAAAAATAAGGGATATAGTTTTTTGGGATTGAAAGTATGATCGACGACACCGACGGAGAGGCGTCGAAAAGAGTTGCCTGAGTGGTGGTGGCGTTGTGCACGTTGGCAACATTGTGTTCCCATCTTCCCCTCATAATTCATACAACAATCTCTAACTCTTTAAGTTAGCATTGTAAATGTTTCTAAAAAATGTTGTGTCCTCTCTCCTCTTTAATTTCGAGAGAGAAGGGGCTTGTGAAAACCCTCGAGGCAAGAAACTTTCGATGAGCACAATTACTTTATAACAATGAAATGATCTCCCTCAAACATTCGAGATCCCTTAGGTGTTGTTGGATGCTTGAGCATTGGAAAATCTAGCGAGCTCAAAGCGCTCGTTAGCCGAGATTTTCTCCACCTCTTTTGAGGGGGAATACCTCAGACAATCTCTACCAAAATCTTGATATTTCTTTAGTATATCACTATATCCACAAATTGGGTTTTTGAATCTGTCAATCTTAACCACAATTTCAATATTCATCCCGATTTTGTGGGTTTGAAGCCTCATTAACCAACCCCCACCCACTACCACCATTGATACACCACCAACAAAAGCAAAAACATCAATTGTGGGGGGTCAATAGAAAGATCTTTCTTAACCTTAAATCTGATCAAATATGATGTAACTCCCAAAAAAATCATCTTGTTGAGGTTGCTAGGTTGATGATCTATTTGCTCCTCTGTGGGGTGGTGTTTTCCGGTCTATGTTCACCCCTGCAAACCTGCTTTTGGCCCACTCTCACCGTCACACGTACCCTCTTTTTTTACCTATTAGAAGTCTTGGGGCTCCGATGATTATTACACTGGTTGTGATCAGTGACGGGATGACGGTTGTCCTCCACGACCTCTCTCTGTCTAAAACTCTAGGGTGGGGGAATAAAAAAAATATTCGAGCGTCTTAAGAACGTGATAGAGCATGATTAGTGTTGCATTATAGAATGCATTTAGCATAATTTAGTTGTGAATAGTACATATTTTAGTTACAATTACATGTTTACCTGTGGTGTTAGAAGAGTCGGAATCTATGCAATTTTATGGTTAATTTCAGGTAAATGTAGATCCGACGAGGAATTAGGAGACTCTTGGATGAAGGAAGCTTCAAGTTGAGGAAGAAAAGTGAAGAGCACGGGAGCGGAGTCGAATTTCGAGAGCCTAAGTGAATAACAAGTCATCAAAAGTTGTCGCCAGACATGCTAAACTTGTTTCGCACTTTCTGGAGGCCTCGGTGGTCCGTTGAAAATCGTTGTGAACAGTAAAAGCCACCCCGCGGCCAAGCTAGCCGCCCCACGGCCCGAACCTCTGACGAGCGATTTCGCTGATCGCCGGCCGCCCCGCGGCCTGTGGTGGCTGCCCCGCGGCCTTCACAGAAACGCCGATTCAAGATTGGACTTTACTTAGGGTTTTTATTAAGTTATTTGGCCGACTTTCTAAAGACTATTTAAGGTTTTTCTAGTTATTATTTTCATTAACCTTATGCACTTTATTCCATTGTTGAGAGCGTCGTTGAGCATGAGCAACTAAACTCTCAAGGGTTCGCCTACAGTTTGGATCTTTGATTGTTGAATTGTGAGTTTCTTAATCTAGTTCTTATTCCTATTGCAATGTTTTGACTTCTTTGTGCTTAATTGCTTGAATGTGTTTTATTCTCTCTGGCCCGATCAACTAGTTAGAGTAGATTCATTCAATTGCTAGGGTTTTGTAGATTCCTCGTAGCGAACCTTAACCCAAGTGGCAATCATATCCCTTTAGGACTCGTAGGACTAATTGGATGTGTAGGAAGTTGAATACATGTTGAATATCAACTCGTAGCTTGATATTATGTGTACCTTGGTTAATTCATACTCTTAATGTTATCTCTAGGCTGAATCTTAACCGTGTTAGGGTTATTTAGAGATAAGGGTTGCTAGGACTAGTAATCTACCTAAGATCTGGACAAGGACATTGATAGGAAAAGACAATAACTAGAGGCTGAAACAAGGATCGAATTCATCAATCGAAGTGATAAATTGTAGGTGAACATATTTCTCTCCACTACATTCTACAATCTATTTACCTTGTTTGCTTACTTCCGCTTTGATAAAAGGCGGATCTTTTCACACTAAAAACTCCCTCATATTCTCTATTAGCGATTAGAATTATACTTGAATTGAATAGATTTCCCTGTGGATCGATCTCTTGCTTACACACTATACTAGTTGTGAGTTTGAGTATTCTTTGGCAAGAACAACGACAGGTTTTCCTCTTGTCAGAACGCTTCCCATATAATTGATGCTTGGCTTCTAAGAACTGCAGTCAAAAGTAAAACCCATTGTAATTTGTATATTAAATAACAAAAAAAAAAAGAAAAAAACAACAACAATAAGACATTGTGCAACAGAGAATCACACGACTCTTAACTTATTTAGGTCAGATCAGCAACTTGTTAGGTATTGGGGTTAGACTAAGGCTTAGTAGTATAAATACCCGTTTAGTCTTTTACCTTGTAATGGAGGACCATCCAAGTATTGAATAAACAAACCCTATTCTCTCTCGTTCTATCCTCTAATCGTCTTCTTCACCTCTATGTCTAAACTCTAAGCTCTATCTCTCATCTCCTTCCTTTCACCTTCCCTAATTCAACCCTAGTCAGCCCAAATCCTCTTTGGGACATAACAATTGGTATCTAGAGCCAATCGATACTCACCTTCCGCATTATCAATTTCAGTCGAAATTTCTAGAATTTTTTTTTACGATCGACATCAATGGCGACTATGATTCCTTCAGAATCAGATGCTTCCAACGGCGAAGAATGGAACTTGCGTTGGCAGTAGATCGAGGAAATGATGAGGAATCTGCGATCAAAGGAGAAATCGACATCAGAATCAATTGATTTCAGTTCGCAGGTGTCTGAATTGCGAAAAGAGTCGGAGGATCGAACACTCCTCATCTAGATTCACCTGTAGGAGTACTCAATTTCGTGGGAGCAGTTGGATCGAGTTTTCGCTAGGTTTGGGACGATCGAGTACATGGAAATCTTATGTCCCGGAGGGGATTATCATTCAAAGATTCGTTTCAAAGCAAAAGACTCGGCGATGAAAGAAATCGATTCTTTCAATCATAGATACATCTTTGATGGATGTTGTAGAATGGAGCTATTCTTGCTGAGTTCAATGTTATCACCTTCACCATTGAATCAGGAAAGCACTGATGCGAGCCTGAGAGTCAACGACAATCCGAAGTACACCGAAGATTCAAATTCGATGGAGTTTCCATTACGGGAGGCGTCGCCAATCGACCTGCAAGATCCCTATACGTCCATTGAAGATGCTTGTCACAATGCAATTGGGATTACAGGACAGATGAGAGCCACTGTGCGAGGATTTGCAGAAGGGCTGCGACAGTGGCAAGGGGACAGCGACGACGCCCCGTTCGAAGACACAGATCGAGAAATCAAATCATCTTTGGAGATCACAAGCAAGAAAAGTGATAATTCAGAGATCGATTCAGTTGAAGGTGGCGACCGACCCTCCTCAGATGGTGAGTTCTCGAGTTATTCCATGATTATTAGCCCACTTAATGCCAAGTTTTTAAATTGGGATAGCAAATTGGTGAGTTGGGAAATGGAGCTCGAGAACAGGGGGATTGTTCCTGAATTTTCTGAAAATTTTGTGTCTAAGGATGCCCATGAGCTGTTTGTGAAAATGACTAAACAGATTGGGGTTCTAGTGACAAAATATGATATGGGTTTGGGTAGAACAAACCATTGGTATTGCAATAGCCAGGGATACACCTCTATTGTTGAAGAAAATACCATTTTCGATCCAGGAATAGCTAGTTTTGTTATTGGACTGGGTATGCCAAAGTGCTTGCTAAACATGGGTGCTCAAAGGTTTAAGTTGAAGGATGAATATGGGTACCTTAATGGGTCTGAAATATTTCAGACCCATTAAGGATCAAATCCTCCATTAATGGAGGATTTGATCTCATTACCTTATGACAGGGGAAAGAAGCTCCTAATGCTCAAGTTTAAGGAGGTGCAAATTGTGTTCTGGGCTATGACATTTGTTTTTTATCCTGGTGGGTTATGGATACTGTTAATGCAAAAGAATGCAATAGTTGCTGTCATAAATGGATTTCCATTTGCCCTTGCATCATCAGCACACTTGCAAATTACCACTTTGCATCATTTTTGGAGTAAAAGGAAAGTCATGTGGTAGGAAATGGAAGATTGTACTGCAAGGGCTATTAGAATGAAAGCTTTTGGGTGAGTTACTGCAAGGCCTATCATTGCTGCACAAGGAATAATTTTAGGTGAGCTACTGCACAAAGAAGCAATGGGTACTTTTTTCCTGTTTTTGGTGAATTCATTTTCTAAATTTCATTTCAACTCCATTTAATATCCATGCCAATAGATATGGTTGTTTGTTTGAATTGTGTAATAAGCTTTTAATTGTGTGATTCATAACACTTTCATTCAGGCTTAGTAGTATAATTGTAGTAGTTATTAGTTAGAGTTGTGAATTGTATATAAGCTTTGAGGACAAAGCTTTTGTAAAGGGGGGGGGGGTAATATTAGGTATTGGGGTTAGACTAAGGCTTAGTAGTATAAATACCCTTTTAGTCTTTTACCTTGTAATGGAGGACCATCCAAGTATTGAATAAACAAACCCTATTCTCTCTCGTTCTATCCTCTAATCGTCTTCTTCACCTCTATGTCTAAACTCTAAGCTCTATCTCTCATCTCATTCCTTTCACCTTCCCTAATTCAACCCTAATCATCCCAAATCCTCTTTGGGAGATAACACAACTATGCATGTCATGGCGGCTTAAGAATCACTTTTTAGCTTTTTACCTTTTTTCATTCACAACATATAGTTGCACGACTTTTATTTCACTTCACATTTTTTTTATTAAGCTAAATATTGATTTATTTTACTTAGATGAACATTTTTGTTGATGATATTAATGTTTAAATATTATTATTATATTCATATTATTTATAAACTACATAAGACTAACTATATGTAACCCAATACGTTTTTTTTTAAGTCGAACTTCATTGATTAAATAAAAAGACATTACACCAAAGATAACATATAAACTAAAACTCCAACTTAACAAACATATTACCAAATGAAACAACAACACATAGAATACAATGCGAAATGAAAGATATTCGAAACATAACAATCGAATAAGATAACAAACATATTAGTCCATGCTCTCGTCAATGATCTTCCATATCGTCGTTATCTTCACTCGCAGCTTGTGGTTCTTCATAGCTAGCTCCGAGATTTTATCTGTAAGCTCATGAATATGGTCCTCCCTATCAACAATTTTATACCTGAGTTCTCGATTATCCTTCTATAGTTGGTGTTTTTTTATCACGCAAAGTTGAGATCCTACTTCAAAGAATTTTCCTGGCTTCATGGTTTCCATCGTATAAAACATCTTCAAACTCATCTTTGCGTACTCGCCTTTGTTGACACTTGTCCTCTGCATTGAACCATGACTCATTATAATTACCGGTCATTTGAGTGAGGAGAGAATTTGGAATTGAAGAGTGAACAAATTTGTTTGTAGAAGTAGAAGATGGAAGAAAGGGTGAGTTCTACCATAAACTAAAACTCCAAATGTCTTTGTATAGTTGCTATTGATATATGTGTGTGTATCCAATTTGTTGGGATGGTTTATAGCCCATGGGCCAAATAATGGACTTGTCTAATATAACAAATAGTTTGAAATCATTGGGAAATATAGACATAGAAGAATATAATTTATGAGCTCCTTGCGATATACCTTTATCTTCAATGGTGCTTGTTTAGGCTTTCGTGTGCTATGTTTCTGGTAGTCCTAGATGTGTATTGGGTTTGTTGAAGTTGTGACGTCGGTTTGGTTGGGTCGTGGTAGTGAGTCAAGACGACGTCGTTTTCGGAAGATGCTTCCTTGGAGTTTGTCTTCACCGTTCAAAGGAAATAAAGTCCCAGTGTATCTCTGGCCAGCAATGCCATCAGGTCCTTGACTTAGTTCTTCGTCGATGCCTATGACTCGATGTTCTTCAATTTGCCTTATCTCAGTTTTTTGTACGTTATGCTCAGCCTATTGCTGCACCTTTTTCTTGTTTATGCTTTCGTTATTGGGCGATCAATTCGTCTGCTGATCCATTGGCTATCGGTTGTATCAATTCGTCTGCCGATCCATTAACAAATAAGTGTAAAAAAATCTCTTGCCTACCTCGCTCCCCTCAGCCGCCAGCTCGTGCTTTCAATCGTCGATTCGTCCACTCCTATTGGGTTCGATGGTTGTTCCTTGGGGTCTAAGTTTCGGGTTCTTGGGGTCCAAGTTTCGGTTCCTGTAGGCCCAAGCTTCGGGTCATAAGTTTTGGTAAAAAAAACCGAAAGGGTTGAAACCACTCTTTGAGTAAACCCCGTAAGGACCTAAATCCTGAAAAGGTTTGAATAACCAATTTTTTTTTGATAAAAATACCCCCGCTAGGAATGAACAAATTGTCAGGTTTGAATAACCAAACTTTTTTTTATAAAAATACCCCCGCTGGGGATGAACAAATTGTCCATTTGGGTTTGAATAAAATTCCGTTCGCCTGAATGAGATTACTGGTGCTTTTTCGATGTGGTTCTCTGTTGCAAGTCTGGTTGTTCTTGGTGTTCCCTTTCTAAGTTGGGGCTCTGAAGTTCGATGTCGAGTCTTGCTAGGGTTGAGGCGGTGTGTATCAAGGCGACTCCGCGATACGGAAATCTCCTTGGAGGATCGTCTTCATTGCCCACAGGGATTCCTGATGTACCGCTGACCAGCGATGTAACTGCTTCGTGGTGCTTGGTGTCGGATCTTAGTCTATGTTGTCCCCAGCGTGTTCGGGCTCGGATCGCTTGTTTCAACTACATTTGTGTGATTTCCAACGTTTGTACAACACCTTTTTTTTTTTTTTTTTTTTTGCTTACTATGTTGTATGCTCTGATGGTTTGTCGTCTGCCGACCCAGTCGACCTCTCGAGTTGTTGGGTCTGTCTGGCTCTCGAATTATTTCCTTACTAAAAAAAATAAGGGAAATTCCGCGTGGTGCCCACAAACTTTTACAAATTCCGCGTGGTATATAAAGTTTTGAAAAATTCCGCGTGGTGCCCACGAAGTTTTGTAAAAGTCCACATGGTGCCCAAGAGGTTTTTCAAAAGTTGATTTGATAACAATAATGGGTTTTAATATTGAAAGATTGAGATTAAAAATTATATTATTGTATATTATTTGGAAAACACTTAACAAGATTGTGTATTAGTTTGAGTCTTTTTAAAAAATAATTTTTAATATACATTTTCTTACCTATAAACTAACCAATTTTTTTCCTCAAAAATATTACTTATTTAATTTTTATTTGTTCTTAATATTTAGATTTTATTTATAAGGAAATGAGGAAAAAATAATAAGAACTATGTAGTAATATTATCCATTTACAATGAACCAATATTAATAGAAAATTTGAAGATTACAAGAAGATATACATGTACACTTTTCCACATTAAACAAATTTTCATATGAGATAATTTGTAATACACAATTAAAAGTTACACATTTTAATTGAGTATTAAAAATATGAAAATAGTATGGCACCACGTTCTTAAATGCCCAATTTTAATTTTTATAAAATTTGATAAGTAAATAATTAGCTATAAAATATGATTTAATTATAAAATTAAATTGGTTAAATATATTTTTTACAAAAAAAAATGAATTTTGGGAATTTATGATGTCACACCACGTTATTAAATTCTTCAACCCCGGTTACCACGTCAAAAAATTCACCGAAAAATTGTTTCATATGAAAGTTGGTTTAACGGGGAAAAGTGTCTATATCTTCTTGTAATTTTAAAATTTTGTATTAATTTTTTGGGAAATTTACACAAAACCACCCATTATATATAACCTTTTACACTTAACCACCCACTAAAAATGAAATTATTGTAGGGGTAAACACTTATATTAATATACTACTATTAGGGGAAAACCACCCATTATATTTATTGTAGGGGTAAACACTTATATTAATATACTACTATTAGGGGAAAAGGAGTGTACAAATTTTAAACTTATTTGAAGGGCAGAGGTTCTAAATGTGGAAAATATTATTTAATTTTATTTAAAAAGTCAAATAAATTTTAATAAAGATACATTTAATAAAAAAAATACTTTTGATCCTAGAAAATATTATTTAAACAATATTTAGATTTTTTTCATTTTTAGTATATAGTATAGGTGTTTACAAATATGAAAGAAAATGAGAAATTAATTATTAGTATCAAAATAATTATTAAATTTAAACAATGCTAATGACATATAAACTTATTTTTAATTTTGATTAAAAAGAAGTCTATAAAATTTATAACCGTTTTTAGGAATAAAATAGAACAAATTTGTTCATATATACATCAAGTTTTTTTTTAAAAAAAAATTTAAAATTTAATCAAATATATTTTGATATGTATTTGAGATTTTAAGTCAAATATAAATCTTAAAACAATGTATTATCATATATATTTGACAAAAACCTAATAAAAATAGACAACGGGTGGTGATTTGAAAACAAAACCTATTTAATAGGTGGTTTTCTGTAATTTTTTGTTTAACGGGTGGTTAAGTGTAAGAGACTATATTTAGCGGGTGGTTTTCTGTAAATTTCCCTAATTTTTTTCAATGGTAAATGGGTAATACTCCATAGTTATTTTTTTCCCCTCATTTCCTTATAAATAAAACTAAATATTGAGAACAAACAAAAATTAAAGACGTAAGATTTTTGAGAAAAAAAGTGGTTAGTTTATCTCTAAGAAAATTTAAAAAATAGTTTTAAAAAAGTTCAAACCAATACTCAATCTTATAGAGTGTTTTTTAAAATTATAATGTACAATAATATAATTTTTAATTTTAATTTTTCAATATTAAAACCCATTATTGTTATCACATAAACTTTTAAAAAATCTCATGGGCACCACGTGGACTTTTACAAAATTCGTGGGCACCACGCGAAATTTTTTAGAACTTTATATATACCACGCGGAATTCGTAAAAGTTCGTGGAACCACGCGGAATTTCCAAAAAAATAAATTTAAGCGTCAAACAACTTACCAAGTCCTAAATTTAGGGTTTAGGGTAATCAAGCTGGTTTTCTCTCCGGCGTCGATCATTTTTGTTTTCCGGCGAAGGGTTTCCTGTTGACCACTTGACCGCCTGTAAAGTGAGGGCGAGAGATGGGAGTGAGTTTGGAAGGGGAGAAGGTGATACTGGTTCCATACATGAAGGAGCACGTCCCCAACTACCATTTATGGATGCAGGATCCGTTTCTCCTCCAGGTCACCGGGTCGGAGCCCCTTACCCTTGACGAGGAGTATGATATGCAACTCTCCTGGACTCAAGACCCAAACAGTTAGTTAGCCCTTTCTTCACCCCTTTTCCCTTTTCTTTTCATCTCTCTACTCAAAGATTGAATCTTTTTTTATATTTGATTTTGCTGAATATCTGTGCTGTGATGATGGGTTTTGCAGAGCGCACCTTCATTGTTCTGGATAAGGAGTTGATTGTTGGGGGATTTCAACATGGCCAAGCTCACATTGAAGGTAATTTCATCTTTGATTGGCAAGTGGTTAAATTCCGAAATGATGTGTTTTTTTTTCTTCAATTTATTTTTTGCAGCTATGGTGGGTGATGTGAATATTTACTTGAACGATTTGGATGATCCTCAATTGGCAGAGGTTGAAATTATGATTGCTGAGCCTAAGAGGTACTTTCTTCTGCCCTATATGTCTTGTGATTTAAGTACAGTTGTGGTGTCTGTTTGAATTTATTGTTTGCCACAGCCCAATAATTTGCCTCCTTAGATTTAGTTTTTCATGATTTTCTCATGCTGAAGCTTGCGTATTGCAACAATTTGTGGTATTCAGTACTCAGGGGGTAGAGTAGAAGTGGTGAATGTTTAAGGTTGCTGTTGTCTGGGTGGATTTGCCTTCTACTTTGAAGAATTTCAGATGAATGTTGTTGTATGAGATTAATGAAATGTTACATCAATGCAGTAATCTGTCATATCTTTTCACAACCATGCCTTTTGATCGTATTCATTTAGAAAATGTTAGGAGAGCATTCTTTAAGCTCCAACAATCAGAAAATGGTGTTGTGGTAGGGAAAAAGATATTATGTTTGAGCAAATTCTGTAGTTTTTTTTTTTACCAACTACCATGTAATGATATTGGACAAGAGAAACTCTTTGAGATGATTGAGTAGCTCTACAACCTTAATAAGAAGCTAAAACACATGAAAGGAGGAAGAGCCGCTGACTTTGGAGTATAAAAGAAGAATTAATAGTTACAATATTATTTTACCAGATTTCAGATAGAAAGTTGTTCACCATCTTTAAGCATTTCGCTTGCCTGTCTATTTCTTCACCCTTCATCATTTTTTTGGTACCCCAAATTTGAATATGTTGCCTCACTTTCGTGCTTTACATAGCATGCTTCTTCCATACTAGGCTGTATTCATAACTATGATTTTAATTGTTCAAATGAAATACGCAATGGACAGTTAGCTTTGCTTTTCACTAGACTGAAAGCTGTAGATCTTCCGCAAATCTTGCGGTGAAAATGTATAACGCCTTTAGAAGTCACATCAATCTTGCTATCTTAAGGGGTTTTCCCTTGAGAATATTGTTTGGTCATGTCTATCCACATACTAGCATAAGAGATCATGCTAATTTCAACACAAGTCATCTGCACTTACAGGGGATTTCCCGTGATATGTACTGAACAAGTGGTATTCATTATACCCAGTTGTTGCCTGGTCTAGTTTGGTCTACTTCTTATCTCCCGTTCATGAATTCATTGTGTTGATAGTTATCCATCAATCGTCTTTCCATGAGTGGCAGGACAATCAATGAACTTTCATGTTTTTTTTATATTTTTATTAAATAATACTCTGCTATTGTTATCTTGCTAGCATAGTCGTGGAAAAGGACTTGGAAAGAAATCAGTCTTGATGATGATGACATATGCTGTGAAAACTCTCAAGATCCACACCTTCCGTGTTAAAATTGGAGATTCAAATGTTGCTTCCCTTGATATGTTTCGCAAGTTGGTAATTTTCTTTCTTGATGCTACCTACTATCGGTGTTCAAGGCAATTTGTTTCATGTAGTTAGGGATTAAGTCTTGTCCCTGCATTGGTATTTTACTATTTTTAGTTGATTGTGATATATCTTTTATATGGATTAGGTCTATTTAATAGCAATCATACAAAAACACATAGAAATCAAAGGAGATAGTGAGGTCTAGCCTCTTTGGATTGAGTGGAGGTGGGGAAGATTTAAACTGTAAAGATCATCCCAAAACACCAAGGCAGATAAGCCTAACACACTTAAACAAGTAAATTCATGGATAACTAACCAAGAGGCTCAATGCCTTATTTATGCTAGTAACTCCCTCTTTTAAATTATTCTCACTTTCTGGAATTCTCACTTTCTAAATTATGCTAGTGATATATCTTTTATATGGATTGGGTCTATTTAATAGCAATCATACAAAAACACATAGAAATCAAAGGAGATAGTGAGGTCTAGCCTCTTCGGATTGAGTGGAGGTGGGGAAGATTTAAACTGTAAAGATCATCCCAAAACACCAAGGCAGATAAGCCTAACACACTTAAACAAGTAAATTCATGGATAACTAACCAAGAGGCTCAATGCCTTATTTATGCTAGTAACTCCCTCTTTTAAATTATTCTCACTTTCTGGCATCCTCTCAAATAAAGAATGCATCATATTGATTGATGACCTCTCTTTATGTAACAGGGTTTCAAGGATGCTTCATTTAGTGACATTTTCAAAGAGGTAATGTTGAAATAATACTTTTGGTTG
This sequence comes from Persicaria tinctoria, assembly GCA_037127255.1. Taxonomy (NCBI): domain Eukaryota; kingdom Viridiplantae; phylum Streptophyta; class Magnoliopsida; order Caryophyllales; family Polygonaceae; genus Persicaria; species Persicaria tinctoria. Next base: position 62,345,156 of record JBANSL010000015.1, on the reverse strand, counting down.
CTTCATCAGTTGTAAATTTTTGTTCTCCATCCGTTTGCCTCTATTTTGCAAAAGAACCCATTGGCCTTTGAATTGAAGTACTGAAATTAATGAAAATATTCTGAGTGTTAATGAATGAACTAAATATAAGTTTTATGAAGCTGTCAACGATTAGTCAAGATTTCCTGAATCTTGTTTTGCAGTGGACATTGGAACTCCCTGTGACACAATCCAAATTAGAAGAGTTCTGGCAATATCTTGGTGATATAGTCACTCATTCTTAGATCTCTCATTCCAGCCTATGGTGATCTATAGGTGAAGGATCTATCTATGACTGGTAAGCTTACTGTCTAGGCTAACATGGTAGCCTGAATCATCTAATTCTCGTCATGCTAAAGGCATCCTTGGTCTCTTGTCGAGACAGCTTTATTTGTTTTCTTGCTAAAACGACAAAACTTGTTTGAGACTTGAGATATACTCTCTGCTCTTGTAAATGAAGGACTATGCCGCACTGTACTAATGACTTGTTTACCCGATGACAACACCCAATAAATTTAAAATGCGAACAGGTCTGTGATAATGTATATAAGTACTTGAATACATCAGCTGACATGTTACGATTCAGGATTCTCTACTCTGTCAGTCTTGTTTTTCTGGCTTTTACATTGACATGAGTTCTAGTTCCCGCCATTGCTTACAGAAAGAAGATTTGGAGCAAATTTATGCTGTGTTGACAGTCGGGTGAGACGAGGTGCGCACGCCATTGCTTACGGAAAGAAGATTTTAGGTCTCTAGTATGTTCAGAAGAATGTAACCAATCACTAACACCAGCAAAGTAAGTTTATAGACGTTAACACTTTAATATATATATCACAAACACTTTAATATATAACCATACATAACTCATCTAATAAATCAAATCCAACCGAATCGGGTTTTAAGCATCTGGTTGTGGTCTGGTGGTGAAGCCGTGAAGGAGTACCTATTGTCGAGTTAACCACCATAGGCGGTGGTTTTGTGATCGAAGCGAGCATCCTTCTTCCTCCTCAAGACAATGATCCAAGTGATGAGTTCCAAGAAAACAGCGATGGAGGCGAGGACGACAAGGATGGCGATGTAGATGGTCTTCCACTTGTTATCCGGGTGTAGGATGTTGATCCCCTTGAAGACGTTGATTATGCCGAGGATGATGACTATGTAGCCGATCCCGTGGTGGTACACGTTCCAATACTTTCTGTACTTGTGATCCTTGTTTGGCCTTAGCAGGAGAGCTAACACCTGACCAATGAGCAATCCTTGTTTTATTTTAAAAGTCAAGCTTGGCATATTTTAAGGACATAATCCATTTTTTTTTATCTATTACTATGAAGTAAAATCATTCCACCTCCACGTGATATTATCAGAAATCTTCGTTTCACATGACAGATTATATGACGTGATACATCAACGATCTACTTATCCATCACTAAATGAAGCAGTAATTAAAAAGCCTCCCATATACAAACGAGTCCATTTCATCTAACTCCGTCCCATTTTTATAACCACCACATCCTGACTAAAAACCTTACTAACCACTACTCAAGTATAAAATCTTATATATGGAAGAATTAGATTAGATGTTTGAAAGAGAAGCTAGAGGAGGAGAATAGTAGGATTAGTGGGTGATGATACCTGGAGAGTAGCAAGGCAGAAAACGGCGATACCAATATAACGATGAGAGTGATATGTTATACCCACAGAGTCACTACCGAGCTTAATGCCGAGAGCCCAGCCTGCAGTACCAACAATGTAGGCACTGCATTGGCACGTTATGTGCAAGTAAAACCACGCTGGATCCGCCGATTTGAACACCTTCATATACCTTGCTATCAGAAACCCTACCGCCAACAACGTTCCCCAACTTACACCATTCAACACGCCATGGATCTGTCATGTGTTTTAATGTCACGCTTAAATGGATGGTGTTGAGATACGAAGAGATCAAAGTCTAACCACAAAAATAAGTCTATTTATATATAAAAGGTTATATGTCAATCTTACTATTGTCAATATATTGGGTTTAGAATGAAAATTCATTATCCTTGTATACTCAGCAAGTTTTTATACATAAAAATCTTGACCCTGACTCTCAACAGATTTTCAATAAATTAAATCTTATGGTTTACTAGATATTCACTAAAAATGTACAATGATATAAACATTTCTTTTACTATTTATATATATATATAATAAAAATTATATAAAATATTGTTTTATAACTTCAAACTTAATATTAATGCGTATGAAACTATATAAAAAAATTAATAAAAAAAATTTTATATTGTTTTTATTAACATTAAAAAATATATTTGTATAAATAATAAATGGCAAAACATGAAGAAAATATTAATATGAAAAGATTTCACCAAGAAAAAAAATTTAATATGAAGAGAAACTATTAGAAGAAATGGACAAAATATTATGTATAAACTGGAATTTGTCAACACAATTCCAAGATATTGCCAGAACTCTTGTATTGTATTGGAGATAAAAAAAAAACTAATTTTGTGAAAATGACAAATATATAATTTTGTATTAATTTTTTAGAGAAAGAAAAACAGGGTCTCCTAGCTAGTTGGTAGTTGGTACTTACGTTCTTCTTCCTTTGTCTGGAGTCGCCGCCACCGGTCTGAGCGACGCCGGAGAGGAAATTAACTGTCCCCTTGGAGCTCTCGTGAGCGCTGCTGATATCGTGTCGGTCCGGGGAGCCACCAGCGAGGGGCCCCACCTGCCAAACATGTCTGAGCGACGTCGTATTGTCAGGGAGCTGCACCTTGGCGAATATGATAATCTGTGTGTCGCTGCTCTCCGTAGACAGATCCGTCACCGTGAAGCTCAGACTGCTCTCCGCCAAGGTGGTACTTATACCCGCAATCGATGACGTGTATGCCCACGTCGACCCATTCGAGTGTTTATACGCAACCAGCGCCTGCACATCACAATATGTGATGGGGTTAGGTTAGAGTTGTACTTATATAACCTGATCCCAAAAATCCAATCTGAATGTTCTGAAAATTCGTTTTTCCTGAAACTCGATTTAAGCCTCACCTAAATAACCCGATTGACAAGTAGAGGCTATGTCAGCTTTGTATGGCTCCGGATCCATCTTTTATCCTACCCTTTATAAATCATCATTTTAATTTAAACACTTGTTTTTTTTTTTATTAAAATTTTATTTTCTAAAAATCGCTCAAATGCATGGAAAATGTACTAATTGTTCTTAAATATACATGAAAAAAATTGTTGACTTCTCTTCATGGCTGAAGTACTGAGGGTTGGCTTCCATGTTTTCATTTGACGACTTCTATTCCTTCCCGCTTATCATTGGTTTGTTGGTTTTTTTATTGTACTTATTTGTGACTTTTTTCCGCATGCTAGTGTTACCGACCTATGGAATAGGAGGCTTCTCTGATTTCGAATTTTTACTTTATATATAAAAAAAATTGTCAATGACCTTTTTAACCCCGATAAATTTTGTTTTATCCACCCACCGTATGAAGGTGATAAATTTTGCTACAATCTCCGTCCAAAATTACATGTTTCATTAAATTTTTTGGAACGTTTTTTTAAAGAGATAAAAACTATATAAAATATTAATTTTTTAAATAATTTTTTTTAATAATTAGAGATTTAAAATTTCGTGTATTATCGAACGAAGGGAGTATAATAATAACTAATAACGGAGTATAATAATATAACAACAAATGATAAGTAAGATAGGAAATTAATTAAGAAAGCATGCCTGGGCGCCGGGCATGTAGACGGAGCCGGTGGAGGTGGGGTTGAGGGCCCAGGCGACCCAGTTGGTGGCGGTGATGTCGGTGGCGCGGAAGGCAATATCGGCGGTGCCGGAGGAGGCGTTGTAGGTCCAGTGGAGGAAGCAGCTGAGCTGGGATAGGGTGACGCACGTGGCGAACTCCGGCCTGTTCTGGGAGAAGGAATAGGAGGAGCATGAATCCGCAGCCTCTCCGGGGACGACGGTTGATGTGAGGACTAGAAACAGGGGAACAAACAGAGCAACCCCAACCCGACCCGTTTGCCTCCACCCATGACCCATTTTTTTACTCCCCTTCGATTCAGAGTGTATAATTTGAGAGGGGTTGAAAATTGAAATTGGGAGGAGAGGGGAGATGCTATTTCAACGAAGTGGTGGTTTGACTGCTTCAAGAGGCTCTGTTTCGAAGCAGAGATGGTGGTGCTAGTTCTTTGCTATTGTTAAAACAAATACTGGGTCTAATATTATTTTTATATGACCACGACAAATTGACAATGATTAGAAAATGATACAACTATATACAAGTCAGCCAAAATATTTGCTTCATTTAATTTTTATAATTTTCATTTCTGATGATAAAAATGAGTATATATAATGAGAAAATTTATAGAAAATAAATATAAGCTATTACACTTAATCACAGGGTTAATATACAATTACATAAAATTATCCATTAAATGGGTTTTATCAATAAAACGCCAAACACCACATATTTTCATTAAATATATTACTTTAAATTTTTAATATTTTATACTCAAATTTAAAGTTTAAAATTAAATATATTTAAATTATATTTATGGTGGAAATAAAAAAAATCTATTAATATATTAGGGGCAAAAAATGTGTACAGGTTTTAAACTATGTTTATTGGAGAGAGGGCCAGAGGGGATTCTAAATGCTGAAAATATTATTGAATTTTATTTGAAAATTTAAGTAAACTTTTAATAAGCAAACGTCTGCACTTTGGCGAAAATTTGGTAAAAATGTTCACCAGTGTTGTTGGTTAAAAAGAAGGATGGCAGCTGGAGAATGTGTGTGAATTATAGAAAATTAAATGAAGCTACCTTAAAGGACAAATTTCACATCCCACACATTGAAGATTTATTGGATGAATTGAGAGGTGCAACTATCTTTTCAAAGCTGGATTTGAGATCAGGGTACCATTAGGTGCGTATGGTGGAAACTGATGTTGAGAAGACTGCATTTCGAACTCATCATGGCCATTATGAGTTCAGGGTAATGCCCTTTGGCCTTACAAACGCTCCAGCCACATTTCAGGCATTAATGAATGATGTATTCTTGGGCATGCTAAGGAAGTTTGTATTGGTTTTTTTTATGACATCTTAGTGTACAACAAAGATGTGTCTCAGCATGTACATCACCTTACAGTAGTCATGAACAAGCTGAGAGAACAGAAGTTGTGTGTGAAAAAGTCAAAGTGTGAATTTGCTCAACCTCAGGTGGAGTACCTTGGTCATTTTATTTCAGCAGAGGGGGTAGCTACATATCCAAGGAAGATTGAGGCCATGACAAAATGGTAAACACCTGCTAACTTGAAAGCTTTGAGAGGGTTCTTAGGATTGTCTTGCTACTATAGAAGATTCATGATAATGCATATTTTAGATAGACATTATAGACATTTTTAGTTTAGTTAGGTTGCATTTCTTTCATACTTTGTTGCTAAATTGCATCTTGTGATTATTTTAGAAGAGTTCGGATTCTGCGCAAATTTGTGTTTATCTCGCAGATTGAATCGGAACACATTTGGGAGATGCAATATCTCGAAGAGGAACACAAGAAACATGGGAAGAAACAAGGAAGGAAAGATGCAAGACAAGAGGAGAAACCTGCAATTGAAGGCGAGAAGCTACGGCAAAACAGCATGCCGCGGGCGCCGCAAGCTTGCGACGGGCGCAGCACAACCCGCTGCAGCGGGGAACGAGAAGCTTCAGTGTGCGGCGGGCGCAGCACATATGCTGCGCCCGCAGCATTGGCCGTCAGCGTTTATACGCAGCGTTTTGAGGAATTAAAAAACCCTAGATCTATTTGTTTATTTTGGGGCCGACTTTGGATGTTTAATAAGGCCAAGTTTTATGTTATTTTCACAACTTCTATTCTATTCTATTCATCAGACAATTTAGAGATTTTGAGCGATGTCTTCCATGAGGAACTAAACTCATCTATTCTGCCTGCAATTTGAAGCTTTATTTGGATTGATTGTGAGTTTCTAATTCTCGTTCCTTGTTTCCTATATTTGAATGTTTCAACTTCTTTGTGCTTGATTATTTATTGTTTTGTTCTATCTTGTCTGGCCAACTTGTTAGATCAATTCAATCGCTAAGGTTTTGTAGATTCCTGGTTGTGAACCTTAACCTAAGTGGCAAACTTGTTCCTTTAGGGCTGGTTGAACTAATTGAATGAGTAGGAAGTTGAATGTGTTGTTAAATCCTTTTTTAGGGACTGCAAATACCTTGGCTAATCTCTTAACTTAAAGCTATCAATTGGGTTAAATCCTTCTTTAGGGACTGTTCGATTGATAAGGGTTGCTAGGACTGGTTGGACTAGTAACTATATTAGGTCGGGACAAGGACATTCATAGGGAACTTAATAGGACGAGAAGAAGTTACAAGGATCGTTTCAATCCAATAAAGTGGAAAATTGTAGGTAGAATTACTTCTCCTAATTGTCTAAAACCAAATCCATTTACTTTGCTTGCTTACTCCGCTTTGATAAAAGACGGAACTTTCACCCACAAAAAACCCCCCAAACTGGTTACTTTAATTGACACATAAATCACACTTGAGTTATAATTTTCCCTGTGGGATCGACCTCTTGCTTATCGCTATACTTGCTTTAGGTTTGAGTTTTCTTTGGCGGGATCAACGATAGGTTTCCCCTCCGTCAATTCATTAAAGGCTATGGTGTGGTGGCCAAACCCCTGACTGACTTACTCAAAAAGATGCTTTTGCTTGGTCTGAGGTAGCAGGAGAAGCCTTTAGGAAATTGAAGGAATTACTCTCATCACCACCTGTCCTGAGACTGCCTGATTTTTCACAACCATTTGTGATAGAAGCTGGTGCATGTGAGACAAGAGTGGGAGCAGTGTTGATGCAACAGGGCCAACCACTAGCATATTTGAGTCAAGCTCTACATGAGAAGCATTTAATGCTATCTACCTATGAAAAGGAGCTCCTAGCAATTCTTTTGGCAGTGGAAAAATGGAGACATTACTTAGAGCCAAGGGAATTTGTGATCAAAACTGAACATCAACCATTGAAGCATCTATTGGAGTAGAAATTGACCACTCAATTACAAAAGAAGGCAGCCAGGAAATTGTTGGGACTTTCATACACCATTGCATATAAGAAAGGATCAGAAAATCGAATTGTTGATGCACTATCAAGAAGGGATACAGTTCAGCAAGGGGAGTGTCATGCCATCTTGACAGTCTAACCAGAGTGGATTAAGGAGTTGCTTGAGAGCTATGAGGGCGACTCACTAGTCCAGCAATTGTTGATCACTGTCGTGCAGAATGTCAGTAGTGAATGGAAAGTGACTGAAGGCTTATTGAGATATAATGTCCAGTTGCAACAGAAGCTGATAGTTGCCATTCATGAGGAACCTACAGGTGAACACTCAGGGATCCAAGGGTCATACCAGTGTCTCAAACAGTTATTCTATTGGCCTAAAATGAAGGAGCAAGTAACCAAGTTTGTGAGGGCTTGTGATGTGTGTCAACGAAGCAAAAGTGAGCATGTCACACCTGGACTACTGCAACCATTGCCAATACTAGAGGCAACATGGACTCATGTGAGTATGGACTTCATTGAAGGTTTACCAAAGTCCCAAGGGCATGATACCATCATGGTGGTGGTGGATAGGTTGACTAGATATGCCCATTTCATGACCCTTAGCCACCCTTTCACAACTGAGAAGGTAGCATCAGTATTCATGGAAGGAGTGTACAGACTGCATGGCTTACCTGATTGTATAGTCTCGGATAGGGACAAGGTGTTCTTGAGTAAGTTTTGGCAGCATTTATTCAAGAGTTTGGGCACGAAACTTCACATGAGTACAGCATACCATCCTCAAACTGATGGACAAACAGAGAGAGTGAATAGATGTTTAGAAACATTCTTGAGATGTATGACTTCTGATCATCCCAAGCAATGGTCAAGATGGTTGTGTTTAGCAAGTTTTGGTATAATACCAACTTCCACTCGGCTCTGAAGATGTCTCCATTCATGGCTTTATATGGTGCATCACCGTCACAGTTGGGGATATCACCTGTTTCACTAGACATTGTTTTGGTGGCTGAAGTTGAATGATTAATCGTATAAAATATATATATATATATATAGAGAGAGAGAGAGAGAGAGAGAGAGAGGTTGGTTCGGGTGTACTAAAGGCTTATTGTGTATCATGTGAACATATCTTGGCCATTGATTTAGGGAGATCGAAGGGCTGATATTATTCGACAATATTGATTAATTAAAAAGGAAAAAGGAAAAAACAAATAACCCAGCAAGGCGACTTGGGAGCCAGCTACCCATGTGTTGCACCAGTTCCCGGATTTTCAGATTCACCCTTGAGTCAAGGGGTTCACAGGGGGGGAAATCGCTTTGTACAAGCCTTGAGTCAAGGCTTTTGATAGAAGGAAGCATTGTTATGCTTGATGTGATTGATGCTTATAAATAAGGCCTTGTAGCTCAATTGTTGATCATCAAAATACAGAATCCAAACACTTACCCTTACTCTACTCTCTTCTTCCTCTTCCTTACTCCTCTCCTCTCTATCTCCATTAACCTCTCTACAACAACTTTTTCCACCCTTAATTGGGACATAACAAATGGGTAGCTGAAGTTGAATTGGTGGCTGAAGTTGAATGATTAATCATATAAAATATATATATATATATATATATATATATATAGAGAGAGAGAGAGAGGTTGGTTCGGGTGTACTAAAAGCTTATTGTGTATCATGTGAACACATCTTGGCCATTGATTTAGGGAGATCAAAGGGCTGATATTATTCGACAATATTGATTAATTAAAAAGGAAAAAGGAAAAAACAAATAACCCAGCATATATCACGCGCGTGAACCCAAACCATCCAAACCCTATCCCACCATCGTCACTTTTCCAACTAGAAGAAAGAGAGGGAGCATGGACGGCGATCGGGCGAAATCGAGCATCGATCAACACCCATCTGAACACCGCCTGTAGGGACTCCGATAACTCGGTGCTTTGATCTCCGACAATCGAAGGTGGATTCCGACACAAACCACCTTCTAAACAACAACCGACGCTAAAATCGCCGGCGATTTGAGGCTGGTGGAGGGGCGAGAACCGATCTGGCCAAATATCTTCACCCGAAGCATGCGATTTCATCAATGGGTAAGTGTGTTTTAGGGTCGAATTTCTAGTCTTGTTATTGACCGATCGAATTTGGGGTTAATTCTTTATTGTGGATAATTAGGGGCAAATTTTAGTTCTTTGTTTCATATTGAATTTGGGGTTTTCTATTCGATCGGGCGAATTTTAGGTCTTTGTTTCATATCTAATTTGGCTTATCGAATTTGGAATTTCTAGGTCTTGTTCTTGACTGATCAAATTTGGGGTTTCTTATTCGATCGGGTGGGACTCCGGCGCTTTGGACTCCGGCAGTCGAAGTCGGTTTCCAATCACCACGAGCAGCCTGCACCACCGAAGCAAACACCGGCGCAGCCCATCGATTTCTCCTTTTCGATTTGAAGCTGGCAGAATAGCAAGAAGACCACACAATCGAATAAGATCAGCCCTTTTCGATTATGAGATTATTCGGTTGTATCGATAGATTTATCATAGATAATAAGGGATTTCCATTGGTGTATCTACTCTCATCCTCTAGTGAAATGCGGGTTATTCGATTGTATCGCTCAATTATTCGACGGTATTATGAGATTATTCTATTGTATCGATAAATTTATCATACTCCCTCCGTTCGCGAAAACTTGTCATTTTAGAGGTTCGATTTTGTTAATAAAAACATGTCATTGTAGATATTTTAGGTTCCACTTTACGAAAATGCCTTTGACATGATTGATGGGTTGTGAGTTGTAGTTTTCGATAAAGAGAAAAGTAGAATAATAAATGAGGGTAAATTAGTAAAAATGGAGTAGATTATTGGATTTCTTAAAAATTGTGCTAAGAGCTAAAATGACAAGTTTTCGCGAACGGAGGGAGTACATAATAAGGGATTTCCATTGGTTTATCTATTCTTTTTTCTTATGAAGGTTTATCTATTCTAATCTTATAGTGAAATGCGGGTTATACGACGATAGATACACCAATGGAAATTACACGTCAATTGAACTTACAAGCGAAATGCGGGTTATTCGATGGTAACGCTATATTATTCGACGGTAAATGTGGATTATTCGTTGATATCGGTGGATTATTAAGGTGTAATATCTGTTTGTAAAAAATCTAGGTTGAATAAGTTAATAATTCATCCAGCAATAAAAAAAAAATTCATTCACAATATAAATTCCACAATTTATTTATAAAAAAAAAAACTCAATCGGTCTCACTTGCCAAGCAACTCAATTCATTTGAAAATTGAAATAAAAATCTCGTAGGCCCAGGAGAAATGGAGGTGAGGCAACGCGCTCGGTTTTGGAAGGTGAGGCAATACCATCTCGTGGGCCCCACTTTTTTATTATTAAAAAAAGGGAAAACGTGTAATTATCACAACCATCCAATTCAATAGATCAATGGCCAAGATATGTTCACATGATATATAATAAACCTTGAGTACATATGATCTATACTATATATATATATGTATATAAAAAAATTAAACTATTGATAAACTAGTGGTGTGTTTGGTAACCTTAGCTGAATGTGTAGCTGATAAAACTCGCAGATAAACCGAATAGATTTGTGTGTATAAAAAGAAAAGCTTCGAAAAGCTTGGGTATAATTGTTGAAAATTCAATTCTGAAACGTTAATTAAGATATAATCTTAGGTTTATTTTATTTAAAAATATATTGTATTGCCAAACACACCCTTCGTATTCTCTCGAAAGGTCCTTCCTGTGGGGTTCGTCTCCTAGAAGCATCTCGCTCCTTGGGTGCTGCCACCGCTGTCCGCTGCATTCATCCTCTCCCTTTCCGTCATTGTTTCCGCCCCTTCGTGATCCCCCGCCTCTTTTTGCTCTCCAATTGTATCTGTACGTTTCCCCTCTAATTTTGAGTTTTTCTTCTTATTGGATTTGATTTGATCATATATTTTCTGGAAGGGTTTACCTGAGATGCTAGAGTTGCGTACTACGGAGTATTGAAAAAAAAAATCGATCTTTAGGGTTTTAATTTCCAGCATGATTTTAGGGTTTCGTTTCAGAATTTCCGGGGGTTTGTATTTGCGTTTTAATTGATTGTCAATTTGGATCTGAGGGATAATTGTACAATTGCACTTAAATTAGATTGTAAATTTGCTGAAATTTGGATGACATGTAGCATCTATGTCCCTCCCTTTTCGTGTTAGCTTGAATTTCATTGCCTTCTTTCATATTAAGCTTTGCATCAGTTCTATCATATTTCATTGCCTTTTTTCCAGTTCGCTGCGCAATATTTTTTCATGTCTGATTATGCTTACAAATTGAGCTCCAAGAACTTTGCATCAATTCTATCATATTTATGCTTAATCTTTTTAAATAACATTTTCCTTGGTGTCCTCTATGCCATTAAGGATGCGATGGCTTGAAGAAACAGTGTAGAAAGTACTGCATTTGATTTTGGGCACTGTAAAGAGCATATGTTTTTCTTTTAAAAAAAATGGTGTTATAGAAATCAATTTGTATATGCTTTGGTGATATCTGTTCCTGCTCTAGGATCATCTGTTAAGCCCGTAAATTTCAATTTGAATCTTCTTTGCAGTGTAAAAATGGATCTGGAAACGGAGAACAGGATAGCTAGTATGCTTTTAAAGGAGGCTGCTGAAATGAGGAGGCAAGCTGAACAGGAAGGTGTGCTTGCTTACCTTAAAAGGCCAAGTGTAAGGGCTCGGCCAAATTCTCGCTTTCTTACCTCCACTGTTCTTGGGGTGGAACAAGGTTTGTGCTGCAACCCTGTAGGCTGTATTAACTCTCGTGTATTTATAAGTAATCATTCATTTGGGGTTTATGAAACCCTACATTGCAAATTATTATGATATTGACACCTCTTATCTTAGTTATCTGTTTGGTTCTTTATTTCTCAATGTTAAGAACCATGTTCTTCTCTCATTTCAGCTCCATAATGTGGAAGAACAATAAATTACCGAGTCATGTTAATTATTCTTATTAAAGAATGAATATTAGTTTCTATTGTGGACACCATGTTGAATGTCTTCTTTCTATGTGCGAGGTTCAGAATAATACCAACGCTTGTACCACATTGAAGCCTGTTAACTTGTTTATTTGGTGAGGATTTTGAATGAATGAGCTCACTGAAAAGGTTCTCTGAGTGAAACATGATTCTTCGTCTTACTTGCTTGTGGAATTCTGGAGTTGGACAATAGCATTCCATTATTCCACATTAAATCTGGCATCAGACGATATTTTGTTTCTTAATATTATTTCCTTTGTTGCAGCAAATAAAGCTGTTGAAGTGAATGAAATGTGGCGGGTTCGTCAAAAAGAGATAGAACTGGCTAATAGGAGTAAAGGCAGGTCAAGAGATGGCAATGATCATGCTAGCAGGAGGCATGGTGACAATAGGGGCTCTTCTTTGACTAAAAGCCACAGTCACAGTGATTTGCCTTCCTCATCTAGCAGAAACGCAATTGACAATCATTATATACCAGATGATGGACTGAAGGATGACGAGGTTGAGGAATTTCTTCGCTCCAGGTCTGGTATCAAAACTAGCATCTCTCTCTTTCTCCCTCTAAATGTACATCAGTAATCTTGGACATTCATTCCCTTGTAATAGATCTAAATGGCTGGCTTCTACTAAATCATTTGCAGGGTGAAGCGTGGAAGAGGTTCCATAGGTTCACGAATGGATGAAACTGGTCCATTTCTTTCCCAATCATCTGACCCCCACAATGATCGGCTGGGAACCTCTAATCCTGCCAGGGAAGAGAGATGGAGCCGTGTAAGTCTTGGCCCAGAAAGACCCCCATGGAAATCTAGAGAATCATCTGAAGATGATGAGAGTGAAGACGATCATGACAGACGAAAGAAGTCAAAGAAGACAAGCTCAGGAAGCTCAAAGAAGCACCACTCCAGGAAGCATAAAGAGAAGACAAGGGACAAGAAGAAGAGGAAGAAGCATAGGCATAAATGAACACTATATTTATGTAGTTTCTCTACTTTGTAACTTGTCTCTTCTCTCTGCTTAACGTAAGTAATTGGATTGAAAATTTAAGCTGCTCTTTAATGTATGAATTGATGAAGTTTTTACATGGTAATGGGAACTACCTTGGATAAATTGCCCATTACAGCACTCACATGTAGCAGTCAAATAGTTAAATCTGGTTCCTCAGTCGTCGGCTGGGCATTTTATAGAGGTCTATTCTTTCAGTTTCAATCAATCTTTTTTTTTCTTCTTTAAAAGAAAGATAAAAATTCGGTTCTCGGGCACTTTGATAGATGAACTAACCATAACCAAAATCAAAACAGATGACAGAAAGGAAATCATGTTACACCTTTTGTGAAGAGTTGTCCGTCTATATAGTTCAGCGTCGCTCCAATAACGCAGACGTCGCAGGTTCGTGACCCGCAAGCCTCAATGAGTTTTTTTTTTTTAAATCAATCATCGACCGCAACGGTCGAGTGCTGCAGAAACCTCAATTCAATCTGAATCTAAAAATCCATTCTCCAAAATTAACGGAAGGACACCACGGCAGAGTCGTAAACCTCACCACCTGTAAATGTAAATGTAATGATCCAATTTCCAATTTTTGCAACAAAAAATTGTCAATCATCACTTTGAAACTCCCCTTGGACTTCGGAGAGCCAATGAGTAAGCAAGCTAAATGTTTTTACTCCTCCCCCTTTCTTCTCATGCCCTCCCATCCATCCAATCCAACCCTTAATTGCATTTCAACAAATTTTGTTTAACAATCTGATCACCAAACCCTAAAGACTTGTCCTTTCTTTAGGATGGTTTTCTGATTTCCAATTCAGGTTTGTATTCTCTCTGATATGGGTTTCATCATCAACAAATTTGGATTGATTTCGTATCCTTTCACGCTTAAATTGCTTGTGTTTTGTTTTCAGGATAGTTTCAGTCGAAAAGAAATAAGACAAGAGAGAAGAAAAACATGTCTGGATTTGAGGGTGTTCTTGTTTCGGATCCATGGCTTCAGAGCCAATTCACCCAAGTGGAGCTCCGCACCCTCAAAGACAAGGTATAGTTAGATTGGATCCCCTTTTGGGTGTATATATGGTAATCGATCTTCTAATTGTTTTCAGTACATGATTGCGAAAAGACAACTTGGAACCTTGAAGGCTGCGGATTTAGCTCCCATTTTGGCAAGATTAAAGGGTATCCTTGGACTCTACACTGAAGATGATATAAGAACTGCGTTGGTCGATTCCTATCCAGACATGACCCACGAAATCGACTTCGAAACTTTCTTACGAGTTAGCTTCTTTCAATACCTTGTTAACTTCACACTTCTGATAACAACTAAATTGAATTCAATCTATGCTTTTGAAATAAGATGTAATTGCCTATCAGATCAGATCACTTTACTGTAGGTTGCTGAAGGTGCTCCATTCCCGAAATTTGAACTCAGATATCACCTTGCCTTGTAAAACACTGAATTCTTGTGCAGGAATTTTTGACATTTCAAGGGAGGGCTTCAGGACAAGGCGGATTTAAAAGGGTGACGTCGGTTCTTAGGCAATCAACAACAACTCTTCTCCATGTAATTAGTGAGACGGAGAAGGCGACGTATTGTGCACACATTAACAAGTGTCTTGCTGAAGATAATTTCTTGAAACAATTTCTTCCACTTGACCCGGCTGCGAATCAGCTGTTTGAACTAGTTAAGGATGGAGTTCTCCTCTGGTAGATACAGCAAATCTTTGGTTAATACTTTCTGTATCTGTCTGGGGTTTTCTTTGAGGAGCTTCAGTTTGCTGTCTTTGGGCCTTGCAGTAAGTTGATCAACATCGCTGTTCCTGGGACAATAGACGAAAGAGCTATTAACACCAAAAAGAAACTTAATCCTTGGGAGAGAAATGAAAACCATAATCTTTGTCTCAACTCCGCAAAGGCTATTGGCTGCACTGTGGTTAACATCGGAACTCAGGACCTTGTAGAGGGAAGAGTAAGTTGCGCCAACAACTATCATTTGGATTTACTCTCTTTTTCTTCCTTGATGATGATGAATTGATGATCAAATATCTCATAAGTTATGTTTTTGTAGTCTCATCTCATCATGGGATTGATTTCTCAAATATACAAGGTATTCAGCATGGTTCCCTTGTTGTACTGTGTGAGATTTAGCCCTTCACCTTTCAATTGCTAATGCTTCGCCGAATTCTATATGGCTACCTAGATCCAAGTACTGTCTGATGTCAACTTGAAGAAAACTCCGGAACTTCTCGCATTGGTGGAAGAAGAGAAGGTTAGGACGCCTTCATTTGGACGACCATGGAGGTGGAGAAGTCGTATTTACATGTTTCATTAGCCTTAATGGTTTCATTTTGGTGTCTTGGAACATTCACAGGATGTAGAAGAGCTCATGGCATTAGCTCCTGAGAAGGTCTTGCTCAAATGGATGAACTTCCACTTGAAGAAAGCCGGATACGAAAAGGAGGTCACAAACTTTTCAACCGATCTTAAGGTAAAAGATGGCGCTTCTTACATTTCTTTGAGCATAAAGAGATATGTATCAGCTTAAGCTTTTGTGATAGAATATGAATCCCGAACTTGTTGTATTCTTCTAGGATGGAGCGGCGTATGCTCACTTGCTTAACGTTCTTGCACCGGAGCACAGTTCGAAAACTGCATTGGAAACAAGTGATCCTACCACGAGAGCAAAGTTGATTCTCCAACAGGCAGGGAAACTGGATTGTGATAACTATATAAGCGAAAAGGATATTGTTGAAGGGTCAACAAACTTGAATCTTACATTTGTTGCTCAGATTTTCCAACACCGGTACTTCTGCAGCGGCTTCTGTTGTTGTACATCTATAACTTCTAGCATCTCTCAGTTATTTTAGAGTAGATTGAACCTATCTTTTCCTGTGGATCGGATTTTATCAGTCATGAGGAAAGCTCCCTGAGAAGATAGATTTTCCCTTGCAGAAATGGTTTGGCAACAGTTGATAGCGAAAAACTCACCTCCATGGCAGAGACTTTGGAAGACGACGCCAACACTTCCAGAGAAGAGAGATGCTTCCGGTTCTGGATTAACAGTCTTGGAATAGAAACCTATGTCAACAATTTGTTTGAGGATGTTAGAACAGGGTGAGTTTGGTCAGTTGATTGAAATTTGTTGAAGGTTCAGTTTTCTAAAAGCCATCACTCTACGCGCAGATGGGTACTTCTCGAAGTCCTTGATAAAGTTTCGCCAGGATCTGTTCAATGGAAACTGGCTACAAAGCCCCCTATTAAGATGCCATTCAGGAAAGTCGAAAATTGCAACCAAGTTATTAGTATTGGAAAGGAACTTAACTTGTCTCTTGTAAATGTGGCCGGAAATGACATTGTGCAAGGGAATAAGAAGCTGATTATCGGTTAGCATTACAGATCATTCCTGTTGCAAATGCTAATATGTAACAGAAACTCAAATCAATCTGACCCACTCCTATCTGTTTCAGCTTACCTATGGCAGTTGATGAGGTTTCATATGCTCCAGCTCCTGAGGAACTTGAGAGCGTGCTCTCATGGGAGAGAGATCACTGATGCTGACATTCTAAACTGGGCGAACCATACAGTGACGAGTTATGGAAAGACGTCTCACATGGAGAGCTTCAAGGTAAACAAACAGCCTATTCTATCTATTTCAACAACAGACTCTAATGCTAAAATGACTCAAATGAAGTGTGATCTCTTCAGGATAAAAGCCTCTCCAGTGGCATTTTCTACCTGGACCTTCTTACTGCTGTGGAACCGAGGGTCGTGAATTGGCAGCTTATTACAAAGGGCGAGACTGGTAAGTGGTGTAACAAGATAAGTGAATTCTAAAGCCAAGGACCTTGTGATCAGAATTTGCTTTCATTTTCTTCCTAGAAATATTGCTTTTTTATATGCAGATGAGGATAAGAAGAGCAATGCGAGTTACATAATTAGTGTTGCTAGAAAGATTGGTTGTTCCGTATTCTTGTTGCCCGAGGATATTGTGGAGGTTAGTAAGTGCTGTGTGATCTAGTACTTTCAGCTTTGCTCGCATAACACTCATTAAAGCTTCAGCTAGGTCGTCACTCATCAGATGAGGCCCTTACTTCTGTGATCTCTTCTCTATTGTGTGGCTAACAGGTGAACCAAAAGATGATGCTTACCCTAACGGCGAGTATCATGTACTGGGCCCTTCAGCACAAGCCTGGGCAGAAGATTCCCTTCGCTGAAGATAGCAAGTCATCTGATGCCTCCACGTTGGCAGAGGGAGATGCGAGAGTCAGCAGTGAAGCTGCCAACTCGTCCGTTGGTGATTCCGCTGCCGAGGAATCCACAGAAGCTGCTGATTAGTAGCCATTTGCGGAATTCATTTGCAGGTTCACATAGGAAAAGTATGTAACTCTATATAGATGAAATCTTTAATACTTGTAAGATTAAAAACAAAGGAAGACGAGGAAAGAATATGGTGATTTTGGATGGATTTTGATGGTACGTCTTGATTCTTTTTCCCCATTTAGCAAAGCATATTTGATTGATGAATATGAATAAACAAATGAGTAAATTATGATGTTTATACTGTGGTTGTAATTTTTGCTGCTTCACTTTCCTTTCGAATTTGCCTGAATTGTTCAGTGAATTTGTTGTTTGAGTTATGCAATGCAGTGATTGGAGAAGTCAAAAGTTTTAACTTTAGAAATAAGCAGTGATTTCATCATAGACTGCATATATTAACAACCAGCAGTTTTTTTAACAAGAAACTAACTCTTGAGAGCTACTTGATAATTGAACGACTGAAGTATGTCTACACACATGAAGGCTAATTTTACGTATTTAGATAGGTTAAAATCTACTTCTCTACATAGTTCTACACACATGAACATTAAAATTAGCAGCCTTGGGCGTCCTGATTCTGGAGTTTTGGGGATTGCATTATTTTAGATCATTATCATTTTGACAAGAAAAATTCAATCCAGCATCGTTATAAAAATCAAGAAGCCATACTCTTTTTTCACAATGATCACTAATATAACTTGCACAAAACCCTTGTTTGGGTGAGCAGAGATCATTCCTCTCTAGCATGCTACAACAAGATTTGTAACAAAAAAATATATCAACCACACGTATTTTTGTTCCTATAACTGGAAGTAAAAAGTTGAAGAGGAAGCACACCTTATGCAGAGCATTCCCAAGCCTCATCACCAGAGCCAGACTTCTCTTTCTGGGCCACCAGCAACAGCATCTCTAAACGTTTGTCGAAGAGCAATGCACTCTCATCTCTCTTGTCCAGCTCAGCAGCCTCAACCTCAAGCCACTTCTCACGCAGATCATCAAGAATGTTACCACCCTGGTCAGCATTAGCAGCTCCCCCTGATCCGGGGGCACTGGGAGCTGTCGTCCTGAGAGAAGAATCACCTGATGGCGGCGGAAGAGTTAGAAGCATTGCCCTGAACTCTCTTGTGTCTGCAAATGCCTCAAAGTTGCATGCCATTGTGTCCAAGCAATACTCCCTAATCTTCCCAACACCATACCTGCATACAAAAGAAAAAAGAAAAAAAACAGTACAAGCTCTTCAAAAACTAACTTTTGCACATGTAAACAATAGTGCTATTAATGAGACAGCTCAAACTGCAGTGATTTTTTTAGAAAAAGAACAATTACCTAGACACATATAAGTGCAGTC
Source organism: Persicaria tinctoria (assembly GCA_037127255.1). Taxonomy (NCBI): domain Eukaryota; kingdom Viridiplantae; phylum Streptophyta; class Magnoliopsida; order Caryophyllales; family Polygonaceae; genus Persicaria; species Persicaria tinctoria. The sequence continues at coordinate 62,326,360 of JBANSL010000015.1, read as the reverse complement.
AAACAGGATTCATTTAGACGTATGTTCTATATAATTCCGCAACAGACTACAGTTGGCAAAATTTTCCATATTATTAGAAAAAAACTTCCTTTCATGGAAATGTGGAAGAAAATAGCGAAAGGAAGATCCAAAAGTGACAAAACCTAAGAACATGCTAGAAGTCAGTAAGTACATACATGTCTGACAATTGAAGCCAATGACACAATTCTCCAGGTGAGACCATCTTCAGCTGAGGTAGTAGAACATCTGCTACAGCACGCTTCAGAGGAAACAACAAGTATCTCGAAGCAGCATCAAACATCTCTTCTGCCTGCCAAAGACAGTAATTGTCCTTCACCCTTTAAAGCGAGAAGAATACAATTCATTAAGCATGAATATAGCCATGTACCTGATCTGGATCAATATCCCTCAATCCATCTGTGTACCTTAATCAAGAAAGAAGAAAAAAGAACATGACACACATCATTGGATATAAAACAGGATGCAGACAAACTAAGGAACAAGTTAACATCAAATCAATATCATAAAAGAATGGTATAGCTTTATGAGAATAACAGCACTAGCAATATCAAAAATGCATTAGAAAATTTAATCATTTAAAATAATTAATGCTAAGAGCGGCTTGATCGCCCAATTCATGTATATGCAACCAAAATTTCACCAAATAACTTCAAATGTCAATCTAATTTCTCAACACTTTAAGCAGTGCAGAAAGTAGAAAAAACGAAAGGAAGCTTACATAAACTCTATCATTTTCTCAAATGCCTCCTTTGTCAAGTCATGTTCTTCAAAATATGGGAGAGTATAATGGTTTAAGTTGCTATTTTCTTCAAGAAAATCCTTCATGCGGAATATTCTGGTTCTAAAATACTCTGATCTTGATGCAAGGATGACTTGATGGCAAAGGAATATCTTTTTATCAACTTTAATAAATATATCTGCCAAATCATCTTTATGCTGTTTGTCATCTGAATCTACCAGATCCTTATCAATATCATCAATGTCATGTATCTCCGTGGAATTTTGAAGGCATATCTGAAGCATGCAGTGCAAGGCAGCAGGAAGACGATCTTCCTCAGGAAGTGATAAACCTTGCAAAATAAAGCGTTTTTGAGAGTTGTCTAATTCACGTAAGGACTTGTAATCAGCATACTTTTGGTGCATCAATTCTTTCTCAAGAAATCTTCTGAGCGATTCACACTTGCAGACTTTGCAAATCCTAACAAGATCTTCCATGTCGTCTACAGCAATCTCTAGCCTATCAGAATAAAAAAAGTGGATGAGGCTGTAAAGAGCAGGGTAAGACAATCTCTCCTTTACAAGTCGTACTTCCTTGCGATCTTTCCACCCAGTCTCGAACTTTGCCCTAAAGAAGGGCGACCGAGCACTCAAGACAACCCTGTGAGCTTCTATTGCTCTACCCTGTACATAAAAAACTATATCTGGAGGAAAATGACTGGAACTCAACCCCTCTTGGTTTGCAGGACCTAAAATAAAGAGGGTTTCGATATAGAGTTAGACAATTCACAGTTCAAGCATAAGGTGAACAACAAAATACTTGGACAACAAAAATGATTCCTATAAGAAACAGTTAACAAAATAGAAATAGAGCAATTTCTAAGCATAGATAACAAGCCTAGGAGAAGTAGCATTTTAAACTAAAAAAAAAATTCAAGGGAAATGAAAAAGTGCTGGAAAAACATGATCTTGATCAACCATAAAACAAGAGCAAGCAATTGTCCTCAATCTAAACGAGTCCTATTGATTTTCCTTGAATAGGTAAATAAAGAGCGGCCATTCCGGGGTTCGAACCGGGGACCTATGGGTATTACCCACAAGTCCTTTCCGGTGAGCCATTCCGGAATGGTTTTCCTATTGATTTTCCATTGGCTCACAAAGTCCCCTCTAATCCAACATGATTAGCTCCAAAAGAGCAGAAAAGGAAGCGCATTTACAGATATAATGAAAAATCAAATAAATTCAGCAGCATTTGCAATCCAGCAGATTACAGTCAGATGGGAATAGTGACTCACCAGAGAACTGAAACTGTCCACCAGATTGTTCCAAATAAGTTCGATTAGCCAGGCACGCCAGGAAGGTCTCCCTAAGAGCCACCTGGAGCGGTGCCAGCGGCGGCGGCCGGGCCTCGAACGTCTTCAGCAGCTTCCGAACCTTGAGATTAAGCGCCGAGTAGTGACACCGGTCACCGTCAAATGTGTGCTCGGAGCAAATGGCGCCGTTCTCAAGCAGCATCCGAGCCGCATCTAGGTGGCCAGCGAGGCACGCATAGTAAAGCGCGACCGAGTCCCACTGATCCCTAGCGTTGACATTCACTACGCCGCATTCCAAGAGGTAGCGGAGCCGATCGACGTCGCCTGCGCGCGCAGCCTCGAAGACGTCGCCGTAAGGGACCTTCTTAAGGGGGAGGGAGGAGTTGAAGTCTTCGGGCCCAAGGTCGATGTGATCGAGATCGGTGGTCAGGGACCGTGCCGTCTTCGACATGGCGGCGGCGGAGGTGGCGAGGGTGATTGCAGCGGCGCTGGAGGTAGGATTTTAGGGCTTTTTTTAGGGATCGAAAAGGAGAGGGATTCAACGGTCGTTCTTGGGGATGATGGCTGGGTGTTTGAATTTGGGTAAAGATGGAATTTTAGGATATAGAGGAGGGTATTTACGGAATTTGGTTGTTGAGATTTTTTTAGTTGCAGACAGAGATTTTGGCGGTGGAGGGAAAATGTAGACGTGGAGGTTGTGTAAGCAAATTTAGGATATTTGAAAATGCAAAAATGACCGATAATAATACAACTATAAACTATAAAACCAAAATTGATACAATGTCCAAAATTCATAAATATATTATAAATTATTTTGGACTCAAATTATAATTACTTAATTTTTTTTTTAAATTAAGAAAAATTATATTCATTAGCCAAATCTAATCCCTCCCCCATCTTCCAGACTTCCCCAGCTTAAGCCTTCAACCATGGGCCTCCATGAATGTAGTGTACGGTCTTCAACAATGGCCCCGCCTATCCAATCTCTGAAGATTTCGTGCAGTTTCTAATTAACCTTTTGACATTTCACTTTCGTCCACCCCCAATTATCGATAACTCCTACCACCACCAGCCATGCCCTTTTCAAACATGTTGACCGCCCAACGGTGGCCATCGATATCATCTTGGTGATCGGCAGGCACTCAACGGTGGGAGTACAGACAAGTGTTATGATTTGTACATGAATTGATAGTTTTTGAAGGATATAAATTTTGACCCAAATTTATTATTAATTATATGTTGAGTCCAAATGAATTTATCCTTTTTGAATTTCGAAACTTTCATCAATTTTGGTTTAATGTGTTATAGTTTGTACATGAATTAGTAGTATTCAATGTTTGTATTGTTTTTGGTTCACCGTTGATAGTTTATATTAGTTTTGGTCATTTTTCCTTTGAAAAATAACGCAAACATTTATCACATATTCCCATGTGTAATGCACACATCACCTTTTTTTTTATACAAGACGATGATTTGAGGGGAATTAATCGTGGGTAACCCACCACCCAATAGCTACCTGAAAAGGTGCAAGAAGTTTGTCCGATGACAGTGGCAGCGATGGGTAAATGATCTTGTACCTATCCTTTGTAGTTGTTCCTTTTTCTTATAACAGAACTACCCCAAGGTGACGGTTTCACGAGACGAGTTGCAGAGAGTTCGTAATTTATACTCTCTTTTTGATCAATTGCATAACTTGCAAATTAAGATTACAAATCCAAGCGCTATTTTTGCTTCCTGCGAAATTATCATTTCTTGATGTCTAGACGATCATAAGGACTCATTGAAAATAGTCTATTAGCTCAATTGGTAGAACGTTGTGTTTGCACACAAAGATGTGAGTTCGACTCTCACATAGGCTAATACGGAGTATGTGTGTTCATGAATCTCTCTAAACTTATACAATTATGAACCTGACAGAAAATATATATACTAATGGTAGGACACATTTACGAACATGTTAGGACAAATTCATAAATCTATCTGAACTTATACGATTATAAACATGACAGGAAATATATACATTGGTGATAGGACAAATCTGTGAACATGGTAAGACAAATTCATAAATCTCTCCAGACTAGGTTTTACTCAATTATGCATTTACTCAATTATGCATTTACATTTTTCTGAGATTCATGTGGAAGTAATTTTTTTTCGTAAAGTCAATTATGCATTTACATTTTTCCAATAGTATAAATATATCGTACCATCAGTGTGCATCTATCCTACCATTAGTGTCAAGTTATACAGGAATTACTGGGTTTCCATTATGATCCTACCAATATCGTTGTTTTCTCCTACCATTAGTTTCCATCAATCCTACCATTCTGATCCTACCTATATCGTTGTTTTATCCTACCATTAGTTTTCATCTATCCTACCATGTTTCTGCATCTATCCTACCAATTTAAATAGCTTTCAAGGAAAATCAAGCTAGAAAGAATCTGTAAATTATGTTCCACAATTTTCATAAAAACAACCAATGGTAGAGGGTTTCCAGTCTATAACAGAAGATGAAGGAAACCTAAGTAACATTATATCCAAGGGTAGAGGCTCTAATTCAGTCGTTCTAGCATTGAATTAGATTGGATTCATGAATTTTGATTGATAGAAATTGGATTGAGATTATGATTTATGGATTGGTAATTGAGATTGAGATTAGGGAATTCACACCTCAATGATTACTAGTCCGGAATTTGTGGATTGGTCAATATTAATTCTACTTCTTTGTCAATAGTACAAATATATCTTACCATTCGTGTACATCTATCTTACCATTAGTGTCAAGTTATACACTTAGGAATTTCGGTGATTACATTTTTATCATACCAATATTGTATATTTATCCTACCAGGTTCACAAATTTGTCCTACCACTAGTCTATATATTTCCTACCAAGATCATAATTTTATAAGTTCAGAGATATTAATAAATTTGTCCTACCAGATTCACAAATTTATTCTACCACTAGTGTATATATTTACTACCATGTTCAATCGTATAAGTCCAGAGAGATATGAACACATACTCCGCATTAGCCTATGTGAGAGTCGAACTCACATCTTTGTGTGCAAACACAACGCTCTACCAATTGAGCTAATAGGCTATTTATCGTCGTATAGATTAAGAAACAAGTAAATCTGAATCTAATGAGAACGTAGTAACCGATCCAAAACAATGTTCATTCATGCAATTAATAAAGAAAGGATATCTTAATGTCTAAGTGCTCTAATAGATGCCAAGTTTCATGCAAAATTTAGTCCTGCCTAAAACCAATCATAAAAGATATGCATGAACAAATCATCCAATTGAACCAAACATATTTCTGATTAACGGAAGAACATTGTATATGAGGAAATAACACCTCTCCTGAATGAATTCAAACTGCCTTCGATCTTCAGGTAACCACTTTTTAATTTTCTTGGCACTTAAATCTGAAAGACTAATACTATCGAGAAAAAGTCTCAAACGGACTTCATCCTGTCACAGCAAAGGGGCATTGTTAGTAAGCAGATATTTTACATGCATACGCATATGTAACACACAACTTCTCTACCTGCACTCTTTCCGCTTTAGCTGTCAAACCCAACAACAGAAGCAAATAGCCACCAAATTTATCACACATATACACACCCATTTTGTATCAATTGCCTCCTCCAAAGCCAAAATACGTGCCTGAGCACACAGTTCTCGCCTACTACCCATATCAGTGGCTGCTTCTTGGCGCATATTCAATATCCTTTTCATCCTAGATAAGAAAGAACCTGCAGCTAACTCCTCATTTCTCAAACGATCTCTCAGTTTCATAACATCTGCTCTAGGAAGCACAAAATTCCTTGCTCTGTCACGCATCATTGTAGGATCTCCAACTAAAAGAACAGCTGAACTAGCTGATCTCTGTGGTGTTGAGTATGTTCCAGAAATAGCATTTCTCGTCTGCACATCAATTAGAAATATGTCACACACAAACATACAGAAAAAAAAAAACTCAACTGTTTTCTTATATGAAACAAACTCCATAAAATGAAAGATAATTGGTCATTTGATTTACTGGTACAAGACAACAAAGGATATATGATTGACATGGCAGTGTTAGTTGTGTATAAGTGTTAAACCTCTAAGAAGGCAATCGCAAACCATCCTAAAAGACAGAAGAGCTGAGATGAAGCCATGGTCTGTTGGTTGACAAGAACAAGGGCAAGTGAGTATATTTAAAAGAATAAGTATGCATGTAATATGATATGAGCACTTTAAGTTTGGAACATGTAATCTAACAATTTAAGATTTTATCATTAATCAAAATTGTAACTAAAGTAGGAAAACATTTCATTTCTAAGTACATGTGTTCCTCAGTAAATGCACTAAGATTTTACCGATCATGATTATGATCAGAATTAGCATGGTTTTCCATTCAAACATCATATGAAGGCACATGATACTTAAAAGGGGAAAAAATCATCAGTGCTTAGAAATCACTATAAAGGAAAACAAAAAGAAAGCAATTCCAAGGAGTGAAATAAGAGGATTAGCGAGGCAAGTATGATAGGGCATATTAAGTATGTAAGGTAGGATAAATAATGGATTTGAGACTTCTACTGACCATGTTTTAGGTTTCGAAATGAGATGGGTAAAGAATCCTCACTTATCTAAAGATTTGGCCTCTTAGATCGCTGAAACCAACATATATTCAAACTAAAATGGATCCTCACTTATCTAAAGAATCAAGCAGTACATGCCGATTCTAGTAGTAATACATATAGGTATGCAAATTTGGATGGAAACTTACGCAAATATTTAGGATTTAATGACTTCACCAAGCTATGAACTAATGAACTAGAAGATATAAAATTGACACTCCAAAACCTCAAAACTCAGAAGGACAAGAAAATCCAAACAAAAATAGAAGTAGCAAAATTACATACCAGAGCGATAAGCATTCACGTTAGCACCTAATTCAATTAGGGTTTTAGCAACATTATCCATTTCTGGATTCATACAAGCCCATATCAAGGGGGTTCTCCCTTCCTTATCAACACACTGCAGAACACAAACAAATTCACCACAAAACCCCCAAATTGAAGAGCGAAAAGCATAAAAGATGGCAAATTGATGAAACTAGTATCACAAAAATCATAGATGAAGAAGAAAGAGCGGTGATTTGGGAGAAATACATATAGGTATGCATTTCTTTGGGGGGGGGGGGGGGAGAGATCTGGAAGAGGGAAAGGGCAGAGAGAACTCAGAGAAGAAACGTTTGCCAATGAGAGAGAAAAGCGGGGAAGCGAGGTAGAGATACTGGTCGAGACGAAAAGGAGGGAGAAGGGAGTCGCCATACCTGGGGGTTCGACCTTGGCGAGACGAAAAGGAGGGAGAAGAGAGACGCACGTTGGAGGAGGAATTAGGCGATTCAAGCACGAAATCCGGCATAGGATTGGGGAAGTAACGATCCGCCATTGTCGATTTCGATTCAAGGTAGAGAGAGCGAGAGAGAACAGTGGCGATGTCGGAGATGAACGGTGGCGCAGTGGTTGGGTGGGGGTGGTAGTTGACTCCGGCAACCTAGGGAACAGAAAAGTAGAAAGTTTATCGGCCAATTTGCAGATCGAGAAAGGAAGGAGAGAGCGGGGATTACAGTGAAGATCGAAGGCGAAGCGAGGGGAGAAGAGATTTGGGTTACTTTCACCTGCAACACCAGGTCACCAACAGTACAAGAAAACCGGTAGTTTTATTTGCATTGTATGGCCAGGTCATTTTTTGCCAATTTTTCACCCTCTTGGCTATTTGTGCAAATAGGCCCATTTTTTAGGCTATTTAGTGCAATTTCCTCATAATATATTTAGAAAATGACATATTATTATAGATTCATCAAAATTATAATAAAAAATAAATATTATGTTTCTTAATGTACTAAAGATAGAATCGAGTGACGGAAATGAGATGTGAAAGTTCTAAATTATATTAGTATTTATAGGAAATTTAGCCTACCCAAATTGACTTACGGTGGGAACAACAAAACCGTATAAAAGGCCAAAAGAGAATGTTCTCTAGAATATTCTCTTTTGGTAGGCTATTTCCCCTAGCCATTATGGCTTACGAGGGAAGATGCTCTAAATGTCCAAATTTTTAGCCCTTCCAATTTGCAAAGGTCACATAGTTGGATCTTTGATTTGAATTTGTGATATTCATCATCTGCACTGGAAGTCTGGAACTGCTCAGACTTCAAGCAAGCCTACAAATCGATGATCAAAATTATATATATGTGTGTGTGCGCACACGCGCGCACAACATTACGATTATTCATAATTGATAAGAGATTACATATTCGTCAATCTTCCCATTAGAACCTCTAATTGAAAGAATAAGTAAACTTCAGTTTCACATTAACAATCAATCGGGAAAAAAAAGATTCAGCATATTCAAAGCCTACAAGTAGCGATCTCTCGTGAAACGGCTACCGCTAGAAGCCTTTTTTGGGGGCGAGGCTTCGGTTCGACGACGGAAGCCTGTCGGAGAAGCTTTGTAGTGGAAACTCATTGATCCGGGAGGCCTCCTCGTCAAAATTGACTAATTGAGCGCGTAGCTCATCGGATCGTAGTCAAACTCAGAGTTGTTTCTGGTCCTGCGGCTCGCCTTACCGTCGATCTTGGAGAAGAAGCTAGTGCACTTCTCCTTGATCTCCTCCGGTAGATCGTGAGCTCTAGATCTAATTGTTGAACAGTCTCATTCAAAGTTGTTTTTGAGACTAGGAGGCTGAAAGGACATGGGAAATGGTTCTAACAAAAAAAATTGGCGTTTGCTGCATATATGGGGATGACACCCTATTTTTTCCTACTCATCCTTATTTTGGAGAAACTATTGGACAAAAAATAAGTCCGATATTCCACAAAAGTCCAAAAATAAAATTATCCAAAACAAAGAACCTATTAAAGCATATGCAATGCACATAAGAGAGAGTCTTCCCATGCGAGATAAATATTTCTTCCACAAACTTTTCCTCTCTCCAAGAAACTCCCTTATGACATTTTTTTTTTCAAGTTAAGAAACTCTCACGTGGATATGCATTGTGGATAGGAATGTCCACGGGTCGGACCTGTTAGGTCGACGGATTGGACCTGACGGGTCACGGGTCAGAAATTCATGACCCGTACCTGCCCCGTGGGGAGCCAGGTTGACGGGTCAGGTGATCCAGCAGGCTAGATGTTTTTTTTTAAAAAAATCATTTTTTTTTTAATTTTCCCCAAAAACATCCTCTTTCAAAAAAAAAAATTGTCGACCCAACGGGTCATTTTCTCAAAACCCTCAACGTTAACCCAAACCCGTGACCCGTGAACATGCCTAATTGTGGATGCTCTTACACATGTTCTAAGATCATAATTAGAAGATCAAACATGACGTCCGACACCAAAATCGACCTAGAGGTCGTATATCTTCCCCTTTACAAAGCCCATAAGGTAACTTCTACCCATTCTCCAATTCTTTCCTTTAATCCCTACCTCACTATACGAACAAGCTTATCTAACCATCGTTTCTCCCACTGAGTTTTGCCTTTGCACAAGATGGAGATTCGAACTTCACAAACTAGGTTGACATGGAACAATCGACAGATAGGGGAAGGTAGGAAGGAAATAAAGTTGGATAGGGTCCTTGTTAATGATGGTTGGCTTGAGGAGTTAGAGAACTCTAAAGCTCTATTTGACTTGCCGAGTTGCTTCGATCATTCACCTACGATTAGTTACCTTAAGGAGCTAGCTAGGTGAGAACAAGAAGATACCCATTTAAGTTCAAATTTTCTAGTGTGAGGAGGAAGGATTCAAATATTTGGTAGCTTGTACTTGGAATGAGAGGCCGGGTTACTAGATCGAAACAATTCATCCTGGTACAAAACTGAAAAATGTTAAAGCTACCCTCAGATCATGGGATGGGTTTCTTTAAAGGCAACAGAGGAATAAGGTCCCTATTTGTTCTTTGTTTGTATGGAAATTATGAGTCGTGTGGTGGATAGAAAAGCTGCTAACCCAAAGTTTAACTTCCATCTGAAGTGCCAGGTGCTCCTCTTGCCTTAAGGAGTGATTGCACACCTTAGTCGCTTCTGTCGAAGCTTCCTTTGGCATGGGATGGATACTGAGAAGGCGAGTTGGCTTGGAATGAAGTTACACAGCCTATTGAAGAAGAAGGCCTGTGGAAAAAGGAAATAGGAGCCTGGAACAAGGGCATATTTTTTTCAAAAATAAACAACTTTTGAACTTATAACAGCAAAACAAATATCAACAACAGCAACAATAAATGAACAGAAATTCAATCTATATAATCCGATCCGATTGCTGGATCCATAGCTAGTGAAGAGATCCAAGCTGTAATGAATTGTAATGTGGTTACAGATCTGGCAGTATTTACAACAACAATTTCACCCCAGCAATTCGACAATTGTACATGAACCCTTTCAGAAAGGGCTTACATTACATCTCAATTTCAAAGGGATTTTCAAAGGGTTGAAACTCGAATGCTCTTTCTTTGATCAACACAGGGCTTCTCCTGTCATTACTAATTTACATTCAGGCAAGGGAAGATGTTCATATAAAACATTTGCAAGCACGTTTTGGAAAACTCCAAAGAGTTTTGGACACTACTAGGAAATGTTTAGGCCGAGTTACCATCCTCTTTAAGCGAATTGAGTCGTCTGAGCCTTTCGTCTAGCTGTGCCATAACTGCTGGCTCCTGTTTCTTCCTCTGCTTTGACAAGGTGTTGGTGGTCATGGAACCAGTTGTGTCGAACACCACCTGCCCACATGGGTAAACACATCCGCCATTAATCCATTTATGTTCAGATTCGGAGCATCTTCTGTTGAGATGATCAATGTCACATTTTTACCCTACTTATGAAAGTACTGAAAATATATCCTTGTAGAACTTTAAAATTTTGCTGAGAGGAGGAATGTAGTGTAATTTGTTACCGTCAACAAGTCATCTGGATCAAAAAGGCGGTGAGTGCACCTATGTACAATGCTTATTACATCCCCAACTTGATGGGCTATAAGCAGTTCCTCTTCCTTTATCTGCACTCACAAAAAATCTTGTCCATTAGACTTGTTGAAAAATAATGAATTCAATTTTCTCTCAATAGTTTAGAATTAAAGAGTACAAGAAACGCAAAAGAGAGTCCACCTTGAATATCGCCAATGCCACATTTAACAAAAATTTTGCTCCATCGTAGAAAAGAACATCCCACACCCGCAAAGTTGTCTGGACAGAAACTTTCTTAAAGTTAGCTTATTGAGGCATATGAATGCAGCGTAATGGAAAACAGAATTGAGCAACATGGACCTCAGATGGCAAACTCTTGGAGAAGAGGCATAAGAACCATTCAGTTGTAACGAGAGAGACGTCAAATTCCAAAGCTTCCAAGTGAGCAGCTACCCTGCATTTTCCCCCTCCAATCTTTGAAAGTTAGGAATACCAAAAAGCTAGAGTTTCTGAGAAGATGATGGTCTAGTAACTTGCAAAAGAATAAAAAAACATACAGTGGGCACTTCTTTGATAGGAGATCTCTGAATACCCTTTGCTCAACATGACATCCTAACAAGTTGTTTGCATAGCAGTCGTTCACTAGTACATTTTCTAATAGGACAGCAAGCATCCAAAACACGTCTTCCTCTGTCTTCATCACAAGTAATAGCAGTGCTGCAACATAATTTAAGCCCTGCACCTCGACACATGTGCATTTAGAATTTTTTGGTGACAATGATTTTCCAAATTAGGGCACTTGGAAAGCAAGATTTTCACAGTTAGACATAATTATATTATAAAAAAAACAATTTTTAATTTATTTGTTTGGCAAATTGGGGTCCTTCATGTGATGAAAGACATTTTCATCATTCTACAACCAGATAGTGCAAGCTCATATAATAAATGAAGTAGGTGCTGTTACGGCATGCGTGTAAGTTAAGGGGCGTTTGATCTTCATCGTAGAAATTGGGACAGGGTAATAAATAGAATGCTCACCTGACAGTAACCAACTAAGGAATCGCGAAATGAGTAACCAACAAGAATACGTCGTAGGGCAGCATGACCCTCTGGTGTATCCAGCCATGGGTGACCAGGGAAGGTTCGGGGTAGGTCCTGCACATTCATAAAAACATAATCGGGACCTGTAGAACTTAAAATGAAACTACAAACCACTTCATGAAAGACGGAGAGTGAGGAGCAAGGTTACAAAGATGAAAAAAAGACAATCAACATCAAAGATTGTAAAGTTGAACATTACAAAGGCTACAAAATTAAAATGAAAGGGCAAGGTCAAACTCAATGGTACATCAAAATGAGGTGTAACCAACATCACTAGGATGGGGAAGGCAACCAACAAAATAATTTTGACATTAAAAGATACAGCAACCTACTTGGAGAAATAAGGGTTTTTATTAGTTAAAGACAACAGAACGAAATCTGTACAGAACAACATAACCCTTGATACAAGGGAATGGCCAACTCAGTTCCACTGGTAGGATCAAATTTTATTGAAACAACACGTCAGGTAAATACTTCATCCAATCCATCCAGTCATTCTCTGCAACCAGAAGCACCTACCCCATACATTACCAAATACTCTACTATCCCAGCATGATATTTTGGGTCAAATTCAGTTCTAATCAATTTGCTCATACGGTCTAAAAAGTGAAAACCCCATAGATTGGTCAAAGTCTATCAAGGTGCAATATAATTCAGTACTGAACCTCAAGATTCAGACACCTAACACAAAGAATTATCAAACAAACAAAAGAATCTATGTTTATAAACTACAGCATGATAGGCCAAGCCAAGCCAATGGATAACAAAATGAATCAAAATAATGTATACTAGAACATGAGCCACAACATATATCATATCAACTAAAGGGGCTCACTTGATCAATCTGTTTCGTCGCGGTAGTGACCTGCCCCTCAGTGGCCATGATGAGATCACTGTAATAGCTCTCAGGCACGGTGGACTTCTTCTTAGCCGCCCCGGATAAGGAGAACCAGACCTTAGGCCTCAAAGCCGGGGGGATCCCCTTCCTGATCAAATTCTTGAGGGTGACTGCCGTTGTTAAGGCGGATAGGTTAAGGGAGGCTTTAAGGGTGCTGGAAACATGGGTTTGGAGGTACCAATCAGCACCTTTCTTTGCCTCCAATTCCAACCAAACTTTTCCCCGTTGCCTGACCTTCTCCCTCACTTCATTCAACAGATTCACATCATCAACATTTCCTTCCACTGTGAACTCATAAAGGTCCTGGAATTTCACTGTGATGTTTGCCCTTCTTGTGTGGATGCTTGGCCTATAGGTGATCGGTTGTGAATCCTGAGCCTTTAAGTCATAGGTATGACTATGTGCTCCATACATGTTTTTCCCCTCCTTATGCAGAGAGGATCTAGGAAAACCAGAAGATCAAACAGCTCGAGAAGAATCAAGGAGGGCAAATTTTCAAAATTGAGCGGAGGGTTAAAAAAAGACTCAAAATTTCCTCCTTTTAGGGTTCAAGGGCAAAAATATCACAATTTAAAATCAACAGCAAGTCAACAACAACAAAGCATCAGGGGGCACATGAGGAAATATGAATTTATACATAGAAAATAGATTAAAAATTGGAAAACAAGAGAGAGAGGCAGATTACAGTAATACAGTGCCTAAAAGGTGTGCAGTAAAAGATTGAGCAAATCTAGAAATGAGATTTACGGGGCAACAAGAACACAAGGGTAAGGGGAAAGCGAAAATCCAGAAATGTCCGGGTTATAAGACCAAAGGCTCAATCTTACTGGATAGAAAAAGAGAGTAGAAAGAGAAGGATAGAGAAGGACACAAGGGCAATCGCCGGAGTTGGGACCCGAAGAAATCAGTAGTTCGATTGAAGTGCGAGGGTTTCCAGTTTTCGTCCAAAGGGGATGATTGACTAATTGAGTTTTCTCTTTGAAGAACGTTGGTTCAGTAAAAGTGTGGAAATGGAGGCGGAGCGCGTTCGCTCGCTCTGTTTTTTTTATTTATTTATTACTCCCTCTGTCTCGAAATAGATGTCATTTTAGCTCTTTAGTTTTGTATCAAAATAGATGTCATTTTATGTTTTCTAGGTAGTGGATAGTAATGATTTGTATTGATTTGTGTGTTGTTGACTTTTCTGAAGGTTTTCATTGGTTAAAAAATGTAGTGGGTAATAAAATTAATGAAAAAGTTAGTGGAATGATGATTTTGATTGATGAATGATTGTTTTTATTAAAATTTGTGCATATGGCTAAAATGACTTAAATTTTGAGACGGATGGAGTATTTTTTAACAAAGAAAGTAATTAGAACGGAGCTACAAGCCTACAACCACCACAAAGTCAACAAGATCATCTACATCACTCTATGCTTTACAATATGCATCATAAAATTAATTTAACATTGAATTTATGTTTAAAATTTTTTTAAAAATTATATTAATATTCTAAACACTTATATTTATATGTTTATAGACTTTTATTTTGAAAAAACATTTTAAAAAAAATAATAATTGAAAAGATGATTATTTGAAATATATATTTTTAAAATTTTATAAAAAATAAATTTTCAAGATAAAATTTTATAAACATATAAATATAGGTCTTTCAAATATAAATATAATTTTATTTTATTTTTTAAAATTATATTTTAGATCAAAATAATGTTCTGATACATGTAGTGAAGCACACAATGATATAGAGGATCTTCATTGCCACAAAGTAGCCACGGGGTGTAGAAACAGGAAAACCATTAGAGAAATCGTAACAGCCGAAGGAACAACAATTATAGGAGAAGAAAACATAAGAAGAGAGATCCGCAACTATTTCGAAAAAAGATTCAAAGAACAGACTATCAACTATCGACTTTTAAATGAGTATCTAGAACTAATAGATACGGAAATAACTCAGCAAGAAAATGAGTTCCTCACAAAACCAATTACAAACCAGGAAATAAAAAAGGCTTTCTTTTCGATAGAAAAAGACAAATCCCCAGGTCCGGATAGAATGACCGCAGAATTCTACCAGCGTCACTGGGATATTGTTGGACCATCCATCATAAAAGCAATCAAAGGATTCTTCCATTCCGGGAAAATGCTCAAGCAAATTAACCAAACTTTTATATCTCTAATCCCTAAATGCGAAAACCCAAGAACAACAAACAACTACAAACCAATTAGCCTCTGTTCTACACTCTATAAGGCTATTGCCAAAATCCTAGCAGAAGGACTTAAAATGGTTTTAAGAAAATTGAACCACCCACTTCAAGGAGCATTCATTTCAGATATAGCAATTCAAGAGAATGTACTCATTGCACATGAAATTTTCCACTCTTTCCGATCAAAAGGGATCGTGAGGGTTGGATTGCGATCAAACTTGACATGGAAAAGGCATATGACAGAGTGAACTGGGACTTTCTGTTTGCTATTTTGTCCAAGTTTGGTTTCTGCCAAAAATTCTGTGGTTGGGTTAAAGAATGTATCCAAATAGTGTCCTTCTCTATTCTAGTAAATGATGAATCAACTGACACTTTCCGACCTCAACGGGGCCTAAGGCAAGGTGATCCTATTTCCCTTTACCTTTTCATCTTAGGCGCAGAAATCCTAGCACGAAAATTACAATGACAAAGTGAACAATCGAGGAACAATGTCAGTTTCAAAACCTCTAGGAGTGGTCCTTCAATCCCCTTCATCTCCTTTGCAGACAACATCATGATATTTTCTAAAGCAACCCTGGAAGCTTGTCGAACGGTGAAAACTATAATTGATAAATATTGCGAGATCTCGGGACAAAAAGTAAACTTTCAAAAATCTGCCTTCCAAACCACAAAAGAAATTGCAAATGAACAAAAACAACGAATCCAATCATGTCTACAAATAACTAACCATGTTGCTTTAGAAAAATATCTTGGGTGCCCTATTATCAATGGTAGAGTGAATAAAAACACGTTTGAAGAAGTCATAGGGAAAACTAAGAACCAACTAACAAAATGGAGAGCTAATGAACTTACCCAACAAGGACGTGCAGTCCTTATTCAAGCAAACCTAGCAGCGAAACCAAGCTATATAATGCAAAACTTCATGCTACCCGCAAGCATTCATACCGACCTAGACCGACTAAACAGATGATTCTTCCGGAACAAAGACCCTAAATACAAGCCCCTTATTGGATGGGATAAGATATGCAGACCAAATAGAGAAGGAAGGCTTGGACTACACAAGACCAAAGACATGAACAAAGTGTTGCAAATGAAATTGCTTTGGAAAATACTTGTGAAGCCTCAAAATGAATGGGTTAAAATAATCCGAGATAAATACCTTAAAAATGCGAATATTTGGAACTATCAACGGAAAAGGAGCTCCTCCTGGCAATGGGCGAAACTAATGGATATCAAAGATGAATTATGTGCAGGACTTATCTGGCAAGTGGGAAATGGTAAATCCATAAGATTCTGGAAGGACAACTGGCTTCCAAACGAAGGAAACCTTCGAGAAAAATGT
Organism: Persicaria tinctoria; assembly: GCA_037127255.1. Classification (NCBI taxonomy): domain Eukaryota; kingdom Viridiplantae; phylum Streptophyta; class Magnoliopsida; order Caryophyllales; family Polygonaceae; genus Persicaria; species Persicaria tinctoria. The sequence goes on along the minus strand of JBANSL010000015.1, from coordinate 62,309,806 downwards.
ATCTTAGATCAGGTTGATGAACAAGAAACTATCGACCAATTCATTAAACCAAATAACACCCGGGACAAAGAAAAATTGAGTACCTTCCTCCCACCGGACATTGTTCAAAAATTTTTAGATATCTATATCCCGTCCAATGAAATTGAAGATAGGTTGTACTGGAAACCAAGTAAAAATGGGTGGTTCTCTACTGCTAGTGCTTTAGATCACATCACGAGAACCAGAAGGACCAACTCAGACCTACTAGAATGGATCTGGAAAATTGATTGTCCGCTCAAGGTTAAAAATTTCCTCCGGAAAAACTTGCTAAACGGAACCCCAACAAAAGTCAGATTGCAAGAAAAAGGAATTCATATGCCTTTGGAATGCCCCCTTTGCTCCCATTATGAAGAAGATAACACCCATCTCTTTACTGAATGTCAGACTGCCCTGTCGTTCATCAGAAGATTAGATAGGCAGATTGAAGGTACGATCCGAAACACTAACAAAGAAAACAAGTTATATAAGGATATAATCTCCGAAATATTCCACCAATTATCTACGGAACATAAATCGATTCTTGCCTTCTCCCTTTGGGGGTTATGGTCGATGAGAAACAGGATATTTTTTTACAACAATGATATCAGTACAATGGAAGAATGGATAAAAAATATAAAACAATATAGGATCGCGTGGAGAAGAGCACAAGCTGCGGAACAAGAAGATGACATTGACACATTAAAACCAAACTCCCAAAATAAGAGAATGTCAAAACAAAAAGTAGTTAAATGGAAAAAACCAAATGAGGATTTTGTTAAGCTCAATTTTGATGGAGCTCGGACTGGGTCGGACCGTGCGGCTTCTGGCTTTGTTATCCGTGATAGCCAGGGAAGGGTTCTTTCTTGTAGTGCCCAAAGCCACGGTAAGGTGACTGTTGTGCAAGCAGAATGCTATGGTCTCATTGCAGGTCTTGTGGAAGCTGCGAAGCGGGGATTCGCTCGGCTGGTGGTTGAAGGCGACTGTTTGACCGTCATCAATGTCTTGCGAGGACTCTGGCAGTGCCCTTGGGAAATCGAGATGATGATTGCGGATGCCCTTAGCCTTTGTCGATCGTTCGAGAGTGTCACCTTTGCGCATGTCTTCAGGGAAGGAAATCGGGTGGCAGATCGATTGGCGCATCTGGGCTTGTCCTCGTGTTTCGTCGCTGATTGTGTTCCTGCTGAGATCGCAGATTTCGTCCGTTTGGACGCTATTGGGTGGTGGGTCAACCGCGGTTGACCTTCTCCCAATCCTTGCCTTGTATCAAAAAAAAAAAAGGATTGTAACTCCGTTCTAGAGCGTCCTTGCAACCGATCATCCGAAGTCCTAAATCACCTTCCCATCCATCATGAGTAGCGGATGGGATCACCTATCCCTTTTCCCCCTGAATTTCCCTCCCATCCCCCAAAATAGAAAAAAAAGAAGAAATAATTAAATTTTGAAATAAAAAAGAAAAATGGTAAAAGGTGAGAAATTTGTGAGAGAGATCAGAAAGACAGCGAAAAAAGTGTGACAGTAGATCCCTTCAACATTAGTAGAGCTATAATTCACTATCGTAGCACCATCCTAGAGCGTCCTTGCTTTTTTATTATGTTTATCACCAACTAGTGCAATACTTCCATGGAGTTTATAAAATACTACTACGTATAATGTATTATATTAGTTCATTATTTGTGTTTTATATGGCTTGTTGGTTACAAAAATATTATATAAGTTTTGCGAACGAGAACCCAAAGTCCTAAATCATCTTCCCCTCCACCGTCAGCAGAGCTACAACTCACAATCCTAGCGTCATCCTAGAGCATCTTTACTTCTTGATTGTGTTTATCATCAACTAGTGCAGTACTTCCACGGAATTTATAAAATACTACTACGTATTATACTAGTTCATTATTCGTGCTTTGTACAATTTGTTGATCACAAAAATGTTATATATAACTTTTGGTTTTTTTTTAACTGGAAATAATTTGACAATTAGGAGACCTTATATGCCAAGAGTCATCAGGTGTGTCGGTGCAAAAAAAAGGCAAGATTGAGGTACGATAAGCGGTCCGCAACTCGATTAGTCTCCCTACAAACATGACGAATCTCAATCGAATGGAAGAAACCTAGGGAAACTAGACTGTCAGAGACAATCATTTCCGAGTCACCCGTCGGTTTGCCTCAACCCCTTAGGTTGTTGATTATAGTTAAGTTATCACCCTCGACTATAAGTTTGGTTAGGTTGAGTTCTAGTGTCGCATTAAGACCATTCCAAAGACCAAGACACCTGGCCACCGAAACAGATGAAATGGCGGACGAACCAACACCATAGTGGATAGGTGTGCCTGTGTGATTCTTGATAACATATCCACAGTGACTGGAAGACGAAGTAGATAATGCACCGTCGAAGTTTAGTTTGAAAGAGCCCGGAGGAGGGGCCTTCCATTTAGCTTTATTCCTGGCTCGTGCAGTTATGATTCGAGTAGTTATATATAAGTTTTGGTTAATAAATAAAATACAATAATTTTTATAATCCTATTTTGATATAATTTTTTAAAAATTTGTTGGCGAAATTTGTACTTGGAACCTAAAACTTATATAAATTTAATTTTTCGGTGATTTCTAAAATGTTCATATTTTCAACCTTTAGACCATCCGCATTTACGAAACTTTGATAGAACAGTGATGTGCGATTTGGTAACGGATACTATTTAAAGGGTGACTTTCTATAATTTCGATTTTAAAGGGTGGTTTTGTGCAAAAAGCCACATTTAAGGGTGGTTTCCTGCAATTACCCTAAAAAAATATGTGGCATTAGATGTTGATGTGGCAAAATATTATTGGTAAAATAATTGGAGGGAAATATTGCATAAAAATTTGACATGAGGTAATTTTTTTATTATTTTAGTATTGTATTGTGTTGTATATGATTAGTGTGCCTCATGTCCCGTGGACAGAAAATACGTTAATACAATATTATAAAAAGGTCAGATAGATTCAAATAAATAAATAAAATATAAACATAAATATAATTATAAATAAGTTTTTCTACCAAAAAAAAATATAGATATAGATAGAAGTATTTCAATAGATTATATATAAGCTAGTTAAATATCTTTTATTTAGATTCTCTCCAAATATATAAAATTCTAATTTATAAGGTAAACCGTCTTTTTCTAATCTATCACTAATTAAATCTTATGTAGTTTAACGGATAGGGGTGGTGGTCTTACATGTAAAGATATTCTAAAGTTATATACTAAAAATTTTAGTCAGAAAGATTTTCTACTAACCAAAAAAAAAAAGTTTAACTCTAAGACACTCATTTATGTAGAAGCTAAATTAAAATAATAAAAATTACAAATGATTTTTAAATTAACCCTTAACTTATGCCTAAAAATATAAGCTAGAAATAGACAAATCGATCATTTATACATTCATTATGATATCACAATGATGGACTATGAATCTATGATAAAGTATCAATACTAAGCGCTATCTTAATTCTTGGTATTTGATTAAAAAAAAATTGTTGAACTAACACATGATAAACATGTGTATATATTGTGATCATTTAGATTTAGAGGGAAACAATAAACATGTATCATTACATTTCTTTCGGACACGAAAGTTAAATATAACCTCTCACAAAATCCCCGTCTGGTTGGGGTCCAGAGGGATCGATTTCACCTTTTTGGAAATATAAATTTTAGAATTAAAAATGATCGACAATTAATTAAGCCGGCTATATATTTATAACCGTTGAAAGACGACATCACTCCGGCCACAAAGCTTTAGTGTCCCAAAACAACATACTTCTTCGAGTCGTCATCCTTATTGTCGTCGTCGTCGTCATCATCATCGTCATCATCGTCGCCCGTGGGCTCATCTGTAGTAACGATGGCCTGTCGACACTCGGATTTCGGGACGCCTTTCTTGCACTTAGTAGACAGGCCAGCACCAGCCACACGATCGGGCTTGCTTGCCGCGGCCGGCGTCTTGGGCTTGGCGTTGGCCGCCTGCTCGCCGCCCTCGGTGGCCCTGATCAAGAGGGAGCAAACAAGCGTCGAAATAAGGCAAAAAACGATTGCTTTCTTCTTTAATAAGGCCATGTTTGGATTTCGTTAACTTGATTGGGAAGGAGATGAAAGGGTGGGGTTTTATAGGAGATGAATTGCCCTATAAAGAAGGGGGGTTGTGGGTATGTGTTTGTTTGATTCACAACAAGCTTTTGCTATAATTAGTAAGATTAATTCGTCCCTTTAGTTCTCTTCCTTGTGTCGGGAAATGGTGTTCTATTGAATAAGTCAAACGGAACTCTAGATCACGTGTGGGCAAAAAATATATGAATACACTCATCAAATTAAGATCTATATGGATATGTTTTTAATTAGGTTTCTTGAGATTTTTAAATTACCGCAACATTATCGATTTTTCTAATCTACGTTCTAAGATTAGGTATTTTCTTCTTTTATACATATATGTAAAGAACTTGAATGGGTCAGATCGTGCTAAACCACCATTTAAGTGCATCGTTATAGATAAAATGTTTGAGCTAATCTTTGGTGATGAATTTGCTTGAAATAAGTATGAGACACGATTTATATATTTGTTGGTTTCTCGAAAGTTGTGCGAGAAGTACACCGCCTCAAAGAACTATAGCATTCGACAAGAATATTGAGCAATCCTAACTCCTTTGCATTTGATATGCCCGGGTTGTTTTTGTTGTGTATGGGCTGGCTTGTAAGCGACTTGTTGTAGTTTTAAAATCAATTTTATACTCTAAAAAAAATCACCATTAAATATACTATACATAAGTGTAAAAAAAAAGCCGGGTGTATCCTATTTGGAGTAAGGTTTGGGGGTTGAGGTGTATGAATCATTTCCTCATTAACATTAAGAGGGTGTGGGGTTCGAATCAGGGATCTATGAGTACTACCCACGAGTCTTTCCCGGTGAGCCATTCTGGAATGGTTATTTCCAATTGATCCACTAGTGCATATTAAAACTTTTAAAAAAAAGTGCACATCATTGTGTATATTCAATACAAGTTGTTTGACCATTTTATAATATTTTTGTATTTGAGGGACATGACCTTTCTTGTTCTGCGAGGAACAAGGCCCGTGTGGGCTTAAAATGAAAAGTAAATTCCATCCTCTAAAAAATTCGCAGAATGACCCTGTTTCGTCTCGTCACGCACCTCTAACAATGCTAATGGTAATTATGGGATGTATTTTGGACTTAAAATATACTTCCAATTCAAACACAATATTTACTCTGATAGATGTTAGAACAATGAGAGTTAGTCTATCTATTGATTTTTGACTTTTTGATTTGCCAGAAAAGTTGTGTGGTGATCAAATCATTAAAAAAAAAAGAAAAAAGAAAAGAGGTGAATCTATCCATTGGCTTTCCTGTGCTCTCGGCATTCACAGTCTTTCCCGGGTCTTTTGACTTCTTAGCTGATTGGACGGATTGTTATTGTGATTGTTTGGGACGGGTCTTTTTTTATTTTTGGTTTTTTGTATCATGACCGTTAGTTTGTCTGCCATTTTCGACCTCTCGGTCAACCAGGTTTGTCTGGTGCGTCGAATTATTTTCATTTCAAAAAAAAAAAACTACAGAATAGCGCCTCTACTGACCCTCAAAAGAGGCCAAGATTCTTACGATTCAGATTCACATTTCCGGAGAATCATCAGTTGGACAGTAAATTCTTAGCAAACTTCAAGAAGGGTCTTTCACGTAAATGAAACCCATGTGGAAGATCGTTTCATCTTCAATGAAGAACCATACATTCATATTAAGGCCGAAATCACAAATTACTCGAAGGCCGGAAATTTTTTTTGAAGCCCAGATATCATCAATTCGCTCTTACCTCAACAAATCCTAATTAAGAAGTGTCACAAATTCACAATTCATCCTTGCTAGGACTACCGTCATCTCCCATGAGATCCTCAAGCGAGAACTCGTCTTCTTCGATTACCTGACCATCCTTGCCATCCCAAGGTTCAGTCTTCTGTATCTCCGGTGCACCCTCCATGGGAAGAATGCCTTTCCCGCCATCGCCAGTTTGCTTTACAAATTCTCTGCAGCACAAAAAAGTTCAGTATATTTGTGTGTGTTTTTTTTTTTTGTCTTACAGCTGAGAAGGATTAGAACTCGAGAGAGTTAGAAGGTGTAGCTTACATCAAGTGTTCAAGCTCAAAGGCGCTCTTAAGTGGTGAATATGCACCTTTCTTCAAATTCAGGGCCACCATTGCCGGATATCCATATCCTCCAACACCCACTCGCTTCTCCAGATCAGGCTGTTTGCCTGCAGCGGCCCAGACAAAGCTGCAAAATAGCAAAGCTGTAGTTCAAGTTCCCAAAACATGGGCGTAGATTACTAGTTATAATCACATTACCAAATTGCAACGCCATGTATTATGTGATGAAGATTGAAGATCATAAGATCTAGGGGACTTTTTTAAAAAATGGGAATTTTTTTTATCAAAGATAACATTGTTTAGTGAATCACAGAGAGATCACATTTGCAGTTTTCATTCGAACAAGTCAAAATTTTAATTCCCCGCCAGGTTGCCTTACAAATTCTCTACAGATTGATGTTCTTCATCGGATTAAGAATTCAGGAAGAAGTGGGAAAATTAAACCAATTTGCATGCTCACCTGTATGGCTTTCTTTTAAATTTCTCTGCAGCTGACAATAACATCTCTAGGTATTTGTTCCTTCCTTCAGCCTTGGAGTCTAATATGTCAGGAAGGAAGGAAATGAAGCAAATGGCAGCAGAACCACATGTCTCTTCCATAACGTCCTATTTAGAAAAAGGTTAGTTTAATTAGATGTAATAGAAAGTTGCACCTCATAGCAAAACCAATGGGCAGAGATCTTTGAAAGCTTACCGGAGAAGAAACCTCTGTGACCTCAGCAGGTCCAACCATTGTTTCCAACTTTTCTAGAGCAAATGATTCTATAGCAGCTGCAGTTCTTGCACCTTCAAAAGGATCTGGACTTTGTTTGTCGGCTCCAAAGACCAAGATAGAAGGGAAGCCTTTGACATTGAACTTGCTCATTAAAGACTGAAAAACAGATCCAACAGAAATTGGAACCATATCAATGCATTGTTGAGTGAAGAACTGAAGTAAAAAATTACTAACAGTATTTTTCATACAAGATAGTTAATGCTCAATGATCAGGCTAGCAACAAAAAGAAAGAGCTTCCTATTTTAATAGCCAAGGATTATCGTTAATCTATAAACCCATATACTTATTTTATTAACATAAGTTTTGACATGACCAAATTTTATGCTTAGTGTACTTCTTAGGATTAAGAAAAAATATCCGCCTTCAATTGCAGAGAAAAGCGGCTTATTTCTATATCAGGAATTTGCATTAATATAAAATTGTCAATATTTGAGCCTGGACGATTTAAAGAGATTCAACATCGCCTAGAGTTCTAGTCAAGCAGCAAGTCGAATTTTTATATCCAAAAAAAATTGATTTTTACCTTCTCTTCATCACAATTCACATGACCTAGCTTCACTTTGCCCTTTAGGTTCTTTGCAGCCTTCTTCCACTCAGGTGCCAGCTTTTTACAGTGTCCACACCTAAAAAAAGAATTTGTCAATATCAGAAACTAGAAATCCTTTTTCTTATCAAAAGATTGCACAGCAGAAACTGATTAGGGTATCTACAGGATGCAAGACAAAATTTGTATATTCACAAGCACAATATCATTCACTCAATACAGATGATGCAAGTAATGCAGTCCTGGACAACTGCACAGCAGCTTCTGAAAATGAAGGGAAAAAGGCAATTTAAAACGAACAATATGGTTCCAGTAAAAATATAGAATAAATGCACTCGGCCCTAAAAGAAAAACACAAAGAATAACAAAGGTAGGATTTAGTTTCATTTGGTGACAAGTATCAATGATTCAATGTCAACTTCTTTTACCATTTTCCCCAGTTTTATACAGAGATCGGGAACTAGATGCACCATCCTCACAAGTAAAAACAAGGAAGATCTTTCAAGAAAAGGTCAAGACCATACCAAGGTGCAAAGAACTCAACAATCCAAAGATCCTTGCTCTTAAGCACCAACTCATCAAAATTTTGAGAAGTCAATGCCACAGATGCACTAGATTCTGCTTTGTCGCTTGATCCTTTTGTTTTATCACCTGAAGAACCTGTTTTGCCTTCTAAGCGTTCTCCTATAAGTGGCTTTATCTACATAACATCACAGAATCAGTTAAAAAGATAAAAATATTAGGTTATTTCAAATTATGGTTTCATGACAAGATTGAGTATGAAAAAATATTTAAGAAAAAAAAACAGAAAGCACAGAATACAAAATGATCCTGATTCCTTACTAAAATATGAAAGTTCAAATACAAAGATTTAGCTAAAGCTAGGTCTTCAAGAATTAAAATGTACAGATGGAATACCTGCTTGTAAGCAAAATTCGCAATGGACTTGACATCCCGCGCTCCTGCGTAATCTACTGGAGGTTTTCCAGCCACAAACACCTTAATTGTTGGAAATCCACTAATACCATACTCCTGAACAAGCAAAAAATGCAACTTATAATTCACTATTAAGGGTTTGTTTGCATAACCACTCAGTTATGATTTATAATGCACATTATGACATTATCATATATAATATAATGCAACAATGTATATTATAAATCATAATGAATGGCCATACAAACGGATCCTAAACATCACAAAAATTCACCAATTTTTTACAACCAATAGTTTGGACTAATAGACTCATATTATCATCACATTAACATCTGAAATGTAAAAAGATGTGTTGAATATTCACGTATTGAAAGTTGTACAGGGTAACAATAAGGCCCATGGAAAATTTCAACATATTGCCCAACACATAAAGCAAATGGTAAAACTCTTTGGCACATAGAATGTGTACATTATAAGCTCCTCCTTTTCAGAACAAAGATGACAACACAAATAAGCTCTGCATAAGCAATCGAACACATCACGCCAAAAGAAGCCATTGCGCAACTTTAGAGAAAAGACAACTTGCCAATGCCAACACCTAGTTCAAGTTTGTATTTGTTTTTCGAGTAGTCTATCCAAATTCCTAGCAAATAAATAACCTAACAATATATCAATGGACTCCAAACAACAATCCAAAACATTACCAGAATAATTGGTATCAAGAAAGTAGTTAAAACCTGGGCAAGCGACTGATGAGCATCAGCATCAACAGCAGCTACAGTAGCCACACCTTTCAGAACATTTGCAAGCTTCTCCCAAACTGGACTCAGAGACTTACAGTGTCCACACCAAGGCGCATAAAACTCCACCAGAACCACGCCATTGGAATTCAGAACCTGAATCCCAACCAAATCAATCAGAACAGAAAATTAATCCCGATTCCATCAGAATCCAAATCATTAATTTTACAACGCTACAAAAATATCGAATAATTAAAAGATAATAATAAAAATAAATGGAAACTCCTCCTCCAAAATTCGTCAGATCACGAAATGAAACGGAGGGAGGATATTGAAAATGCGGCGGGTCGATTGATTAACATAAATCCGATAAGATCAGATTTCGATAGATTTCCCAGAAACTTCAAAACTACCTAATCCGATAAGATCTGATTTCAGTTTCCGGCATGCTCAGTACTCGTACCTTGGACTTGAAATTGGAAGGAGTGAGCTGAACAACGGGAGAAGACGGCCCGTACAACGCGTTAACGTGAACGACGGATAAACAGAAGAAGCTCAGAGCTATGGCGATCAGGTTGTTAGCCATTGATCTATTCGATCTCACTCTCTCTAATGGTTTCGGGATCGCCAGTTTCCAGCGTACAAAAAGCTATTGCCGGTCGGAGACACAGGGAAACCCCGTTACGTGCAGCTGCCAATCAGATTTCAACACGTGGAATTGCCACGCTACAAGTTCTCCATTCGGTACGTAGTCTGCGGTAATGGGCACCTTAGTCCAAAAGGACCAATGAACTCTTTTGGGCCTACAAGCCCATATAAACAAACCATTTTTACCTATTTTCCGGTAAATTGTAGAAAATCACCCAAAAAATATGAAGATTTTCACAAAACTATCTATAAATTACAAATTACATAAAATTACCATAGCAGTTCATTGGGCCTTTTGTAACATTACATAAAACGAAAAATAAAAACAATTTTAATGTCTTAAAATGTTAAGTAAAATATTGAATCAACTAGCTAGAGAGCCTATGTCGAAGCTTTCGATGGCGTGGGAGTGACGAAGGAAGAAGGAATCTAGTGGCTTGGGAGGAAGTCCGAAGTTGCTAGGTCGTATCGTATGAAGAAGGATTGAAAGTTTGGATGTAAAAGAAATCATAGGATGGAATGTATGAGTGTTAGCTTTGAATCGACCTAGTGTCTGGAGTTCAGCTAACAACATCTCCAACTGTTTCTCCATTTTGGGAATTTTGAAGTTTTTGAAGAATTTTTAATTATTTTTTGGTTCAACAGATTTTTCATTACATTCTCCAACATAAAAACCAGTGGAAAAAATAATTTGAAGAATATGTATTTTAATCTTCAGAATGGGGATGCGGTTGGAGTTAAAGTAAAAATAATTTGAAGAATATGTATTTTATTTCCCTAGTTTATAGAATTTTTAGGGAAGTTGTTGGAGACGATCTCAGGGGTATTAGTATTTGGGAACTAGAACGAAAAGTTAATTCATTTTTTATTTTAGAAAGAACTCGGTTTAATTAGGACATAGTCTTATGTAAATCGAGAGTGTCCGATCGGATGAGGCTCGTCAAACTGAAATGGGTAAATAAAACTTGGCTAGCAAGAGTGTGGCTAAGGTATACGACCTAGCATGCATGATATCAAATATAAAAATTTCTATTTTTCAAGGTACGTAGTTTTCATATTCCTTAGACCGAATTGATTAATGTTAAGGAGTCGCCTTCTATATATGTCTAAGTGGTTTGTATTATGGTTTCTTGCCCAAAAAACACCTTTTAGAAGAGCTAAAGCTTCGACCTTTAATGGGGTGCCGCAATACCGCATGATGTATTTTCGCATCCTATATGTATGATTGCTCGTAAGCGCAGCGGTCTCATAGTACGAAACCTAAGGAATTATGTCCCGATGCATGCTATGAACCATCAAAATTAATTGCGGACCAAAAACCGAACCTAACACATTAGGTTCAGTTCGATTTAGAATCAATTTATTTTAGGCATGGTTGAGGTTTTTAACCTAAATAAACCTAATTGATAATTAATTATAAAAATAAATTTGAAATGGGGTGCTCTAAAGACTAAAATCCATGGTTCAAGCATTATATAATAAACAAATTAATAGGATTATCGAGATAATTAGCGTGTTAATTTATCGAAAATTATGTTAGGGTAATAGGGTATTTGATTTCCGTGATCCAATTGGATTTGGATGGACAGTACATAGTTAAATAGTTTTGTCTTTAATTATCAGGAAAGGAACCATTTGATCACCTGAAATACAGAGACGTTGGAGATAGATTCTTGCCCATGCCCAGTCGTCGTGAGTTCAGTTCAGTTGTGAGTTTTTATTTAATTTATTTATTTTGACAGCAAGTAGGTGGCTTTAACCTGACAGTACGTAGTTTGATGACTCAGATTCATAACCTTTTTACTCGTTTCACATTTGTATCCATATCTTTTGTATAGCCAAAAATGCACACAAGTAACCTAGCTATATATACACGCTATTCCGATTGTACACTCTGCTAATGACACTACCATCGCCATTTTTTTTTCTCACATTCAAAGTATAACGAAATAAGCATTTGCTTAGAATGAAAGTATTGGCATATTCGATAAACAAACATTAACTTTTAATTAATTAGGCTCTGATATCAAATTTTAGGATCACAAGTTATATTTTAAAACACTATTTAACACTAACTATATTAATGTGAAACTAATGCTAAATGAAAGGAAAAATGATAAAAAATAATACCAACTATCAACCTTCAACAAAAAATAATATGAACTTTTAAAATGACAATTACATATACAAACTATGCTCATATTAACCAAAAATAATACGGTTTCCATTTTTTAATGCAATTTTGATCAAATGAACATTTACCGTGATTAAACAAAATAGAGGGTCAATATTGTGAATATAATTAAAATGAGGGGAGAATGTGTGATTTATGTAAGCCTTTATGTTCTTCAATCTTCATCCGTGCAGTAGCTTCTTCCCAGACCTCCGGCCCCCAACAGGTTTTCATGGTGGTTTGAGAATCAACTATTCTCTTCGAATTTTTGACCTTTTAAACTCTCAATTCATTGACAACATTCAATTATAAGATTTCTCCTAATCTCCTAACTCAAGTTGTTAAGTATCCCATCAAATTTCCTTACCCTAACCGCTTGGGTTCAATGGTGAAGCAAATTGATGTTCTTATTATGCCAAATTGGATTAGGGGAAGTGTTTACACAATCACTGCAAGGATAAATACATAATCAATTGGTGATTTCGATTTTGAATCATCCGTAAATTATAAAATTCCCAATTTCATCCTTCCTCTTCGTCCGCATCTATAACACAAATTTGAGTTCTCAAACTCACAAATACAATCAATTGGTGGTTTCCGTCATCGAATTCGTATTTTTTGCCTCGTCTCCATCAACAACGACGTCGCGCACCACCACTACAGAGCCACCATAGTGCCCGTTGTCCGGTTGCGCCATCGGTAAGTATGACACCACCTTGTCTTGATGATAAGTTTCTTTACCGGTAAGGACTGCGAAAGATGAAGGTGTGAATGATGATTCTCAAACTTCCATGAAAATCAGGCGGGGGAGGAAGATTCAAATGCAGGAAGACGATGAACAGTGAACCCCCTTTCCAATTTCCACACAATTAAAAAATTGCCTCTCATTTTTAATCATGCTCACAATATTGACCCTTCACTTTGTTGTTTAATTACAAAAAATAACCATTTAATTGTAAATTTGGTTAGAAATAGAAACCGTATTATTTTTGGTTAATATGAGTATAGTTTGTACATGTAATTGTCATTTTGAAAGCTCATATTATTTTTGGTTCAAGGTTGATAGTTGGTATTATTTTTGATCATTTTTCCTAAATTAAATAAAACAAGATAGAGGATATAAACTAACTTTATAACTAATTTTTAGGAATTTTTGGTTTTTATGTGAACGATTTTGGGTCCACAATTTTTTAAAAGATATAGAAAAGTAGAAAATTTGTGGTATGTTTAGTAAATCGTAGAAATTATATACACTGTAAATTGTTAAACTCGTATGGCCTGGGTGAGATAAAAACAACCCATAAATCCAACGTAGTTCTATCTCAAAACCAATTAACAATGTGAGGACTATCTCGCCAAACTTATATGATGTTCGTGATATCTCAATCTTTCTAATACGAGACAACCTCATATTCCAACACAAATTACACGTCTTTTTTTACGTAAAATCACGCTACTTTAGATGTGGACCACATCAGTTTAGATGTGGACTAATTATCTTTCTAAAGACGATTACATACTACGTTCAATTAGATTGAATATGGATTTATGAGAGGAGATTTGCGGTGTATTATCTAATAATAACCCTTACTAAATTTTGGTGATTTATTTAGTAATTCCCTCAAGCAAACTTCCTTTTGCTTAATTCAAAGGTCATGAACTTGTTGTACACGTAGAACATTTAATAATTTGAATGCGTTATTATGCGGAGTAGAATATATAGTCATTAATACGGAGATTAGGACTAGCCGAGTATATTAAATAGAAGCCGTGTCAGCAGGTTAACGGTAACTATGCCAGGGACTTGGTCGGGAATCGGCACTTCCTTAGAGGGCAATTTGGGAATATAATAGACTTTATCTAACGGATTCTTTTTTTGCATCTCCAATCTCGAAATTGAAATAAATACAAAGAATGAATTCAGGGGGAAAGTGGCATCATCATCTCACCCTCCTTCCGTTTTTCCCACTTTCACTTGTTCACTTCACTTCACTACTCTCCTTTTTTGACCCTTTTCTGCTTTTTTAACGTCTCTCCCTTTCACACAGATTTCCCATCTCGAACAACCCTAATTCAAGTCCCCCCATTTCTCCCTTTCCTGCTTATTTATTTGACTATTTGAGCATTTGCACCCAAAATCAAATCGGAGGAGAATACAAGTTAAATCCAATGGCGGCTCCAAAGGCGGAAGAGATCAGCCATCCACCAATGGACCAGCTTCAGGGTTTGGAGTACTGTATTGACTCCAACCCTTCCTGGGGTAATCTTAAAATTTGTCATCTTTCCGGGATTTTCTATTTCTCCTCTAGCTTTTTAGTTCATTTGCGTTTTGGGGGTTTTGTTTTGGTTAAAGCGTATCCTGATTTTTCAATTTTGGGTAACAGGGGAGGCAGTTGTTCTAGGCTTCCAACACTACATCTTGTCCCTGGGTACTGCAGTCATGATTCCTACCTTCCTCATCAATGCAATGGAAGGAACAAATGTGAGTTTATATTTTACAGGAAATTCCCTATTTATCTCTTGTTTTTACTGATTAGTACATGGTATAAACAGTAGATGGATGAAAAGCTAAACAAGGCTAAAGAGAATTTTATGATGCATTAAAGATTGAAATTAAGCTATTTAATCTTCCACCTCCATTTCTGTTTCCTTCCCACAAATTGGAGGCGGAGATTAGAGATAGCCCACTAACTAAAGGGGCATTTGTAATTCTTTGGTATATAGTGATACTTGTAAACTTCTCTTTATCATATTTACTCATGGTGGTGGAAGCATTCACTGAGTTTTTGGGGCCAAACCAGCTAAGAGAATCTTATTGGTTGAACTGTAAAGCCGTCTAGCTAAGTGCAATCATCCCTGAACAAGGTTTGTAAAGCTCATTAGGTTTAAGCCAAACTGAGCAACAATATAGAATGTGGCATTAGTGTAAGTATCAAATTCTATAAAATCCGAGTTCAGATGCCTTTGACAAAAATAGTTCAAGGTTTTATGTTATTTGATAAATAATGGAGGAATTGATCAGATTTCTTTACTGTTTTTGATAGAACAAATTTAGTTCCTCTTTTTACCTATGATAAAATTTCCTTAATGTTTTACATCTTTAAAATAAGAATTTTCTCGAAATTATTTGATCAGGATGATAAAGCAAGGGTAGTGCAAACTCTACTGTTTGTACAAGGAATTAACACCCTTCTCCAAACTCTATTTGGAACACGGTTACCAACTGTTATAGGAGCATCGTATGCGTATATGGTCCCCATCATCTCCATCATCCATGACTCTCGTTTGGCGAGTATTGAAGATCCTCATGAGGTAAACTTCCTTTCTCTTTCTTTATCTGACATTGATTCTTTCTGTTCATATGCAATATGTTTCCTTGGATTTGCTTTAGAAAAGACTTGAAGGCTGCGGTCCCATTTGCAGCACCAAAAGTTGAGCTCTTCTGCTTTTGTTTGTAATCATATGTTACCCACTTATCTTTTGTTTGTAATCATATGTTACCCACTTATCGTGTTTCTCTTGAAATAATATGAGAAACATATGGCACAATTTTCTTTAAAAAAAAATACAGACATGATGATACACTTGGTCCCCTCTCTTTTTCATGTCATGACGTGTGATGAATATCTCTTAGGTGATTCCTTAATGT
This sequence comes from Persicaria tinctoria, assembly GCA_037127255.1. Classification (NCBI taxonomy): domain Eukaryota; kingdom Viridiplantae; phylum Streptophyta; class Magnoliopsida; order Caryophyllales; family Polygonaceae; genus Persicaria; species Persicaria tinctoria. The sequence continues at coordinate 62,294,134 of JBANSL010000015.1, read as the reverse complement.
GCTATTTTAACCTTATAACAATAAATTAATACTTAAAACCATACTGTATTAAAAAAAACTTTATCTGTAAACAATACTCTCTAACTTGTCACTTTCTGAAAAGGGAGCTTGGTGTATGTTACTCCTAACGTTGAATAAGCTAACCATTGCTTAATCCAGTGCAACATATTTAGGAGCTTCTAGCAAATTTGACACCTGCAGGGTACAATCTGATGTAATAGGGTTTGATATGTGTGATCCTTTCAGAGATTCCTTTACACAATGAGAGCGGTCCAAGGTGCTTTAATTGTGGCATCAAGTGTGCAGATCATCCTGGGATACAGCCAGATGTGGGCAATTTGCTCCAGGTTCATCTTGCCCCGTATCAAACAATAAAATAAATAAATAAATAATTGATTTGTTACGAATGTATGTCAATTTTGGCTTCCAAATGACCAGTGCTATGTTTGTAATTACAGATTTTTCAGTCCACTAGGAATGGTTCCTGTCATAGCATTGACTGGCTTTGGGCTCTTTGATAGAGGCTTCCCTGTGGTAAGATGAATGCATTTCAGAATTTCTATCCCTTTGGGCTCCAGACAGATGCTGGGTTGATGTTTGTTTTAACTCTTGTCAATCTGACACTTCTATGGATTTCCACTAGGTTGGACGATGTGTTGAAATTGGCATTCCAATGATCATCCTATTTCTTGGTCTTTCTCAGGTGCGGATTTCACTTTCCTTTTGGTACATTTCATCGATAGCTTTATGAAAAAGAAAATACCACTACCTGAACATGGTTGTTCGTGTGAGTATAATCTGTACAGACTTGTAAAATGATGGCTCTCTATAAATATGTACTCAAAGCAACCTTTCCAATGTTAGTCAAGCTGACAATATGCTATGACAGCATTACAACCTGACTGGCAGTGGCGGAACCTGAATTGAACATTCGAGGAGGCCAACAAAATATTCGGGATTTTTTGTTATTGTTTTTATATCACATTCACACCAATTTTTAAAATTATTCTTCTAAAAAGTCAATATTCAGATTTGAACCCTTGATTTGTAGATTAAAATACTGCTCATTTACCAATGAAGCTAGATAAATTAGTTGTTAAAAATACTTTTTTACTACTAAATATAGTAACAAATTTTTTACATATTATATTAAATTTTTTTCGCCGGCCACGGCCACCTCCCGCCCCCAAGGAGTTCCGCCCCTACTGACTGGTAACGTAAAAACGAACTAGAGTTTAGATCAGGTAAGATATGTGAATGAACTCAGGTCAGCTAACCCAATGCACTGGTTCTTTTGTTTGAGCAGTACCTGAAACACTTCCAGCTGAAGCAGCTGCCAGTTCTTGAGCGTTTTGCCCTCATTATATCTATTACAGTGATATGGGCATATGCACATTTATTGACTGTTAGTGGTGCCTACAAACACCGACCAGAGAAAACACAGTTCAACTGCCGGACTGACAAGTCTGGCCTCGTTTCCTCGGCACCATGGTAAGCCATCTTCAATCCGATGATGTAGATCCCCTCTTCCATCAATAAATAGCCTTTCCCTCAGGAACATCCACAATAGATCCAGTGTGCTTTGACAACAATCCCTATTCTCATTTTCAAGATTAGGCTATTTCTTTCACACAGCTGGCTAATTCCACCATTTTTATTTGAATTTGTAGGATACTTTAATTTGCTCTTCTCAACATTTTTATTTGAATTTGTAGGATAAAGATCCCATATCCTTTACAGTGGGGTGTCCCTTCATTTGACGCTGGTCATGCTTTTGGAATGATGGCAGCTGTTATGGTCTCATTAGTCGAGGTATTCTTACTTGCATGACCAAATTGATCAGTGTAATGAAATAATATTGTTAAGACATGTCAATTTTCATGATCTTGTTACAGTCCACCGGAGCCTACCAAGCGGCAGCTCGGTTGGCAAGTGCCACGCCTCCTCCTGCTCACGTTCTGAGTCGTGGTATAGGATGGCAGGTTAGACTAGTCTTTCATGGATTTCATGTTGTACTTCTTGATATAGAAACACAAACATAACTTAGACTAATGTGGGTGTTGTTTTGACAGGGCATTGGAATCATGCTGAGTGGACTCTTTGGAACATTAAGTGGCTCTTCAGTATCCGTGTACGTCTTATATTCGAAACATTGACTTAGCTGGTATTGTTTTTCGATGTATTTAGCTGGAACCTTATAGAGATATTGGTGATCACCAGAGAAAACATTGGCTTTCTTGGGAGCACTCGTGTTGGGAGTCGCCGGGTCATCCAAATATCTGCTGGTTTTATGATTTTCTTCTCTATGTTAGGTGAATGAAAGCAGCTTCTCTCTCTTTCTCTCATTTTCTAAACATTGACTTGCTTGAGGATGTTCTCATTTTCGGGGTGTCGCGCTTGCAGGAAAATTTGGAGCTTTGTTTGCTTCAATACCTTTTCCTATTTTTGCAGCTGTGTATTGTGTGCTGTTTGGCCTTGTTGGTGAGTATCATCAACATTTCACTGCAATGTTCAGTACTTTGTTTAAAACACTTTTATCTTTGATTGCACACGGTAGAGGGTAGACCATTAATTCTATCTTCACCTGAAAATCCTCAACAGGTTCTGTAGGGTTGTCGTTCTTGCAATTCACAAACATGAACTCAATGAGGAACCTCTTCATCGTCGGTGTTTCATTGTTCCTTGGCTTATCTATCCCGGATTATTTCATGGAGTACACCACCGGTGCTCTTCACGGACCTGCTCACACCAAGGCTGGATGGGTTTGTTACCTGATTTTCGTCTTTATAGCTTTGTATATATGATAGTATATATTTTGACTTTGGATGGTGGTTGATGCAGTTCAATGATTTCTTAAACACCATCTTCTCATCTTCGACAACGGTTGCTCTGATGGTGGCTGTTTTTCTCGACAACACCCTCGACTACAAGGACAGTGCAGGGGACAGGGGCATGCCTTGGTGGGCGAAATTCAGGACATTCAAAGGAGATAGCAGGAATGAGGAGTTTTACACTCTTCCCTTCAACCTTAACCGTTTTTTCCCGCCATCATGATCTCAAAATGCTGTTTTTGTGATCAAGCCAAAGAAATCAAAGTCCTGGTGATGAAGCTAGGCATTAATCGGTCTCTTATTCTTTCATTTAAAACCAACTTGTATGGTTCAACTCGATTGATCCTTTGAGTTTAATCTAATATCTATAATTTTCGAAATCCGTTCCTTGTGGTTGCCATCGTCAAACAAATCCACACTTGGCTCATCTGGGGTCTCTTGCACAAAAGTTTTACTAGGCCAACATTTTTTTTAATTTAAATCAAGAAATGTGATATGTTTTGTATTCAAAGGAATCAGAAGGGGGAAGAAGATGAAATTATGTAATCTTTCATTTCATTCATTGATCGATGTTCACATGAAATTTCAAGGGGTTTATTTATTCCAAGGACGAAATAAAAGGGGACAAAAGTTATGAAAGATGGTTGAAGACTTGAATATTTGTTACGTTTAGAAATAAAAGGGGACAAAAGTCGTTGAAGATCTAGACCAAAATGCATTGATTGATTCCTCTAATGATTCTACAAGTTTAAATGCAAAAGGATTTAAGAAGAGAGAAGCTACTTATCGTGGAAGGCGTAAACTAAAAGGAGACTATAAAGTGAAATTAAACAAAAGCAAAAAGAATAGGAAATGACATAAAATATTGTTTATTTTTGGATGGATAAGTATTATTTACTTTTTTTTTTCTATTTTGTGGTTGGCGGAAACCTAAAAACGATTCATAAGCTGGCTTTCGAACTTGCAACCAGCAGGATTATAGCTAGGCCAAGGAACCTAACCCTATAGTCTAGCTGACTGGCTTGCATGCCTACAACTTCAACGATGAAGAATATCTTGAATAGGGAAATGACTCACTCACTTGCTTTAGGTTCTTTCTTTGTATTCTTAATGATTTTTTTTTATTTAAAGCTGGTTTTGCTTCCTCTCTTAACTATCTTGGAAACCGAGGAGCGGTTAGCTACTAGACCTCTTGGCATGGCTTTCTAGGATGGGACCTTCCGCCATGAAATATGATATAATGAGACAAGGGATGATAGGTAAATGCAGTTCTAAAAAAATGTTGCAGTGGACCAATCTCCTATACCTTCTTCACTTCAACCTCATATTGCTAATGATGGATTTATAATGTGAGTATGTGTTTACTATAAAGGGTTAATATTGATTTATATTATTTGTATTTTGATAGCATATGTACCTGAGTTGGACATGTCAAGTCAAATGTCTTAGATGCCTAATCAAGAATTATCTGGTCTTTCACCAGTATCTACAACATCAAATATCACATGGCCTTCTTTTGCAATGCAAGACCCAAAAGCTTCAAATTGTGGGGAAAACTAGTCTATAGGCATATTGACCATTTTCTTTAGTGTAATCATGTATTTCAGATTGCTTTATTGTGTATTGGTAGTAGTGTATGAATGTATATTCCAGATTGTTTTTATTTGTGAATGGAATCAATGTCTTGGATGTTTTATCAGCCTATTGTAACAACTCATGTTATGTTTTGGAGTTTCACCTATTGGAATAGTTGATTAGTTTGTTCAAGATAATATATTAGCCTACATGGGAGTTGAACCCACATCGTTATGCGCAAACGCATCGTTCTACCAATTCAACTAATATGCTACTTGGATAATATCAAAATTTTACAATTTTTTTTTTGTTAATGAGGGTAGCCCACCTTCGGTGGTAAACCCGGGCATGTGACCCATCCGGCAAGAGCCACGCGCCAGGTAATAAGCAAGGTGAACCATGATTATTTCACCAAGAGAAAGGGCGGAAACAAGGATCGAACCCGGGACCTCCCATTAACTCCCCTTACTTACAATTTTCGTTGTGCACATAGTAGTTAAGGTTATACTACGTCCGACCCACAATGCCACAAGTACACAATACATCACCTAATATCAATAACAACAACGCACCAAGCAATTAAGTAACAATCAAACCCAAAGTATGCTATAAGTCTACCAGAGCATAATGGGATCACTAAATTTCAACAAGATTCCATATAGTAATATATATATTAGGGTATTATTTGCATTGATCAAGACAATACGTGATGTATCAAGACATTGATAACAGAGCTTTAAATGCCAACTTGCTAAAATAATATAGAGATTAATATCTATGTTTGAGAGTTCATTCTAAAAAACTTTTTTTATTTCAGGTGATGTTGCAGATTATTTATGTTTTCCAAACATATGCAACATTGATGGACTTTTAAGCTAGTTTTGCATGTTATGCTCTATAATGTACCATGCTTATACCTTATGTGTGGCCAGTGGCTTGACAAGTTCTTCCATTCCCACTTCTCCTGGATGACGAACTTGTGGCCATTGACTTTCAAACTTTTGTTGAAGTTGTTGACCATGTCCATGAACTAACCTTAGCTAATCAACAATATTTTTCGATAATTTATGATCACATAATGTGCGAAATCAAGTTTTCTATATGTATCTATCTATTGGTCTCAAGCTAGCTGGAAATATGAAAAATATGAGGTATAAACATAAGATATAATAGTCAATATCATCACAAGTAAGAAAGTGAGTTGTTTGAGCAAGTGCAGCCGAACATAATGAATGTAAATAAAGAGTCAATATGGATATAATTGATTGCTAAAATTAGATTTCTCATAGTCATGCATCAATTCCAACTCAATACAACAACCTCCACACATCTCAAGATGATAACTTTGATCATAAGCACATAAAACGCACCCGAAATTCACAAATTGATCATAATAAAATACTAATTTCGACCCAGCAGATCAAGATGATGAGAAGGTGTGTATATACATACAATTGCCTATCCGAATTGGGTCAAAAACATCATCTCAAACTTGAAGTATAGCAACGAATTTTGAATTCTGGCCGTCATCTAATGTACCTGTTGGGGTTCTTTTCGAATCTTAGTCGTTAACAAGCATCTAATTTCTCTTCAATTACTTTATATGCAAAGTTACTTAATTCTGTTTAATTTTTGTTATCCATTGCTCTTTTCACCTCTCTAAAATATTTTATGCTATATGGAAGGGATGGAAGAAAAAACTATTACTATTGTGTGTGAAATATGATTGTTGATGAAAGGGACACATTTACTAAGATCAATTTATTTTGATTCTTGTTTATCTCTACTTATTTATTTATTTATTATTATCATCGTCTTTGTGTTGTTTATGGTCACAAGTAACTATTATAAGACAAGAATATTTGATAAAGTGATGTTGACTTGCAAGAGATAAGATATTAGTATTTCTATTAGATTCCGCTATGGAGGCCAAATTTTCCTTAGATTCCGCTTTTATAGAGAAAACTAGTGGGATTTCTAGAAGATGAAGTCGATATAGGTAACATAACATCAAAGAATTATAGTATCTTGAACCTGGACAAAGCATAGTAATGGACTACTATTGATTTTGATGGACAAAGATATTACATCAATGATTAATTTTACTGAAGGGGATAAAATAACTAATGTGTATGTTGTTTGTGATAATAATGCTAGTCCAACCTCTGAGGAAACTACTAAACCCACTAAAGAGGAGTCTAAGAAAGCTTTATCTATGGCCTAATTTTACGAAGAACAACAATATATCAACTCATCACAAGTTATACCATTGGAGCCCATAAGAGCTAATGTCAGTCCATCATCTATCAATAGTAGACATTTTGTATCTAAACAAATTGATGAAGGTGAATAAGAATATGAAATAGTGGTAACATCAAATTCTTCAACGATTCATACTATAACTTTAATGATAATGGAGATAAGGATGTTGAAATATTTAAAGATGATGTGGATGTTTCTATTGAAGATAATTTGGTTTTTTCTACTACAATCAATGATGAAGAAATTGTTTTAATTTATAGTGGCATTTGGGACAAAGGACGTCCAAAAAGAGTTAAGATAAGGTGATTAGATAAGACCTAGCTATTTTGGGACCCACTGAGGAGATGACTCGTGATAGGATGCAGTGAAGGAGTGTTATTCGAGTCGATGAACACTATCCATGTGTAGTGTTTCTTTCATCGTGCTTTCATGCTAACATTCCTTGCTTATGCGTATCCTATACTTTATATCCTAGAATGTTTGTGTTTATTTCTTTTATTCCTTTTTGTGTTGATTGTTGGTGTAGTGTCTTGTCCGTCTTTGATGACTTGTCCTGGGTCACTAAGAAACATCCTCTCAACCTAATCGAGAAAAGGATGCGTATAACTCGACCCCTTAGAACCTGCTTTGAGCAAGATATAAGTGATTGTTGTTGTTGTAATCAAAACTGAAAGAAGATTTAGATAATTGGATAATTGTAATAAACAATAACACATGGATTAAGCAATACTCCATATGAGTTGTAGCTTATATGTACTCCCCATGCTATTGTGCAACAATGACTCTCCAAGTAGCTCAACAAAACCACAATACACACCAATAAGCACATAATTAACCACACCATTAATCACAAGATTCACGATTCCCAAACTAAGCTCATGCAACCACACCAACAATCACAAGATCCTCGACATCTTCTCGATGACCTTTGGCGTCCTTTCGTGCTTTAGATTGGTGGAGGGTGAAGCTCGTACCCTCCGTCCACCTTGCGAAATCCTCAATCTCCTTCTTCTTAGCAACCTTCAATTGAAATCGAGGATCTGCAATTTAAATCGACAATATCCGACACTTCGAGTTCGACATAACAACACTAGTTTGCTCTTTCTAACCGTCAATGGCGAATAGGGAAAGAGATTTGTGAGTAAGAATAATTGAAACGAGAGAGAAGGAGAAGTATTAATTGGGGTATATTTTTTTTGGTAAACTTAATTGGGGTATAGTATAATAGGGTAATTTCGATATTAAGATTAAAATATGGATAATTACTTACGATAAAATTAGACGATCACTTAGATATAGATTCTAAATTGTTATAATATTATTTTATTGGTTATGGATAAACACTAGAAAACTCTTCCCGTTGCAAACTCTTATATAAAGTAGTGTCATTTGGAACCCCATTGAACACATAAATTACTCCTCTCTTCTCACTGCCTCTCTTATCTCATAACAAGTTATCAATATGATTTTTACTCTAGTAATTCATTCAAGAGAAATATCCATCCATTCAGTTGTGACGATGGCCTTAAGATTTGTGTCATACTCTCCCTCCGTTCGACAAAACTTGTCATTTAGCTTCTTTCACAAGATTTAAGGCAAGTGGAGAAACTAAAAGAAGTTCTACCCATGGATTGATGGACATAATTGAACAAATATGTAGTATCCGTATAATATTAAATGAGTTCGAGGATAGACTCTACTGGAAAACAAGTAAAAATGGACGGTTCTCTACGGCTAGTGTCCTAGACTATACCACTAGTCCTAGAACGAACACAACAGAATCTTTCGAATGGATATGGAATATATATTGTCCGCCAAAGGTGAAAAATTTCTTATGGAAAAACATTCTAAATGGCACTCCTACCAAAGAGCGACTATGAGACAAAGGAATTCATGTACCAATGGAATGTGCTCTCTGTAACCATTCCGAGGAAGATGCAATACTTATTCACAAAATGTCCGATCACACTCACAATTGTACGAAAAATGGATCAACAGATTGAAAGGATAGTTCATGATACAAACAAAAATAACAGAACCTATAAAGACATTATTGTTGACGTATTTGCAAAATTAAATCAAGAACAAAGAGCAATCCTAACTTTCTCTCTCTGGGGCATTTGGTCTTTGAGGAATAAGATTCTGTTCAATGACCACATATATCGTGGGCCGGAAGAATGGATAAACTACAAGAGGCAACAAATGAAAAGTTGGAAAAACGCACAAACTGAAGATCTAGATGAGGAAGACATAACTAAAAAACCGAGCAACAATCGGAACAAACCACACCAACCAAAAATCATAAAATGGAAAAAACCACGTGAAGGATTCATGAAGCTGAACTTCGATGGTGCAAGAAGCATCAACGGAAACGCAGCTTGGGGTTTCGTTATTCGCGACGTCCTTGGCAGAATTATCAAGTGTGGGATGCAAAATTGCGGTAAGTCCTCCGCTTTACAAGCGGAGACTTTATGTCTGCTTCATGAGTTGCAGGAAATCTCTCTTCACCTCTCTCTCCACCTTCTCCATTATCATTGTACGCTCTATATATTTCGTTCTACTCTTGAATGAAAAGTGTGTTCATTTACACCAATTCTCAACATGGTATCCGAGCCTTCTTAGCCTAACGGCTCCGATCCTCAAAACTAATGGCTTCCGCCAAACCAAAAACTCTTTAATGGCCAAAACCATGTCGGCCTTTCTTCCTTATTTCCTCACCGCCTACCGGCAATCCAATATTGACTCCGGCCATTACAAAACCGCTTCCACTCTAACCAAAAGTTTTGGCTTTTGCCATTCTAATTTCGGCCAAAACCATGTCGGCCTTCAATCTTGTTCTTGTTTTTTCGTTGGCTAAACCACATCTTGGCCACACAAAACCGCCCTCGGGCTAATCCAATTTCAGCTTATGCCGCCCTAAAACCACCTTCGGCTAATCAACCATGGCCTTCTCCTACACAACGTCAGTTTGAAACCATCTCACCCAACATCGGTCTTCACCGAAACCAAACATCCGTATCCTGTTTCAGCAAATCGACGCCTTCCAGGTGCACCTCCGCTCTCTCTCTTCATCGCCTTCAAGGGCTGCTCACAAGCAATTACCCAAACGCTCCGTACGTGGTGGAGATCGCCAAATTCGCCGTGGCCGAGCACAACAGGGAGGCATCGGACCATCTCGCCTTCGTCAAGGTCTCCAGCGGCCTGCAACAGGGGCATCGGATCCTTAGCCAGGACTAAGCCACGGGAGTACGCTCGCCCGATTTGGAATTGGAACGAAGATCTCACACAACCCCGCCCGGAGATCCTTCCGATTAGCATTTTTATCCAGTTTTCAGTCTCGATATCTCTTGCTTTAACTGCGGGGTATATTAGGAAAATAATAGTTATTTATATTATTATTATTTAAGATTTGATTAGTTTAATTATTTCTAATATTTAGGGTTAGAATAAGTCAACGTTAGTTAGAGAAAATCTCTCTCCACCTTCTCCATTATCACTGTACGCTTTATATATTTCGTTCTACTCTTGAATGAAAAGTGTGTTCATTTACACCAATTCTCAACATACTTGACGAGCTCATCCTCCATAAGGATGTACTTGGGTTTTGGCGAACCGCTCCGAAGTCCCGACATCACATTAATACATTATAATCGAGAACCGGGTTTGGGTTTTTGTTGGGCAGGCTACCTCAATTATTATTATATATAGGTATATAGGTATCATAATAAATGAATGAATAATAATACAGCGAGCAATGTCATTACGGTAAATTTGGACAAAACTGGGTGCCTTTTTTTTTGTTGGGTAAGCAGTGGGTGCCTATTATCAAAGAGAGATATAGAGAGAGAGACCGCAGAGGACGGAAAGGTGAGAGGAGAGGAGAGAGAGAGAGAGAGTAAGGAGAGCAAAGCTGTATTCACATGGGCGTTGTCGTCGCCAGCTGATGAAGATGGGGTCCTCCTCTTGATCCAGACACTCCCTGTCATCCTCTGATCTCCTTTCTCTCTCCCTCATCTGCTCCCATAGTCGGCCATGGCTGACGACAAGGTATTTCTTTCTTGCCTTTTCCTTTTCACCGATCTAGCTTGTTGAGCTGCGACGAAGTTGCTTTGTGTCTTCGAAAGCTGTGGACTGCTTCTTCTGGGATCCTGAAGGTCCATTCTTGGTTGAAATTGTAGCTTTGCTAGGGTTGCTTCTCTTTTCATGTTTGGGAATTTATGTTGGTTATTTTATTTTATTTTGGGGTTTGGACTTTCTATTTTTGGTCTGTGATTTGTTTTCTGATTTTGGTGCTGGTGCCGACAAATTGGAACAAGGATGAGGAAATTTACAGCTTGAATTCCTCAATAATTGCTCCTTTGAACGCAGATTTTGTGATTTCTAGGTTCCCCTTTCCTTGAATTGGTTTGGTGTGATTCCTATCATCGAGTTTGTCTCCTGTTGTGTCTGGATCAGTTTCAGATTCGATTCTCAACTGTTAAGATGCGCTTTATGTGTAGATTCCATGGGAAAATTTGGCCAATTACTCCTCTTTTTTCTCAAATGTTTAATGTTTTCCTTTGATTTTGGTTGTCTGTGTTTCTTTAAATAGAAATATGATCATACTTCTGGCATTTTGACATCTTTTTGTTGCAGGAGCTTTCAACCCAGGCGATGGATACAAATGATTCAGTCACTGGTCACATAATTTCCACAACAATTGGGGGTAAAAATGGAGAGCCTAAGCAGGTAATTGCTGATGAATTGTGGCTGCACTCTGATTGTTCACAGAGGTTCTCCTTTCGATCAATTCGTCCTGTGGTTTGCATGGTTTTACCGTTTATTCTTTTACCAAAAGTGGCTTGCTTTATTGATCTGGCTGCTTATAGTCTTGTACCATATTGCTTGCTAGCAAGTCATATGAGCGATCAATAAGCCTACAGTTTGCAAACTGTAGCTTTGGATTTAAGACCGATCATCCCTCAAGTTATTTGTCGTTGTGGTTCTTGTAATGCAATTATTTTGTTCTTTTCTCCTTTATGTGTATTTGAATCTGACAAATAAGCTATTGTTTTGCAGACCATCAGTTATATGGCCGAAAGAGTGGTGGGCTCTGGTTCATTTGGTATCGTGTTCCAGGTGACGTGAACTCAATTGTTGAACTCTAACAAGGTCACTTTTATGCTTACACTGATCAATCAAGTTTCTCAGGCAAAATGTTTGGAGACTGGGGAGACTGTAGCAATAAAGAAGGTTTTACAAGACAAGAGATACAAGAACCGGGAGCTGCAATTAATGCGTTTGATGGACCATCCCAATGCAGTTGCTCTCAAACATTGTTTCTTTTCAACTACGAGTAAAAATGAACTCTTCCTCAACTTGGTGATGGAGTATGTTCCAGAGTCTATGTATCGGGTTCTCAAGCACTACAGCAGTGCTAATCAGAGAATGCCACTGATCTATGTGAAGTTATACACCTACCAGGTGACTTTTTGTGCCTGTGCCTTCTAATAACTGTTATATCTGCCTTTTCAGCTCCGTTACTGACGAGTGACTCTGCTTCCTGTGCAGATTTTCAGGGGTTTGGCATATTTGCACTCAGTTGTTGGTGTTTGCCATAGGGATCTGAAGCCCCAAAATGTGCTGGTATGCATTTGTTTCATCTTGATATGTAACTTGTGATAAGAGTATCTGTTTTAAGGTGTTTAATAACTTCAGGGTTTAGATGCAAAGTCATAAAGGTTTGATGGATCTCTGCAGGTTGATCCTCTAACACATCAAGTCAAGATTTGCGATTTTGGAAGTGCAAAAGTCCTTGTACGTCAATCTTTTACTTTTACGTGTTGTCTTTTTGTTTTGTTTTGTTTTGGCTGGTTGGTGTTCTTTACTCTTACATACTAAGACACTTGGTATCATCCATTAGTTTAGATTGTGAGGCACCCAATGTAATCTTTTCATTTCCTGCTTTGTTTTTGTTGACATGTTCTCCTGTAATGGCTTATTCACTTTGTTTGTTTGTTTTTTTTTTTTTGGAAATTTTGCATGATAGTCACTAGGTTTGACTTTTTTAGCGTGGTACCCAAACTTTGTAAGAATTTCTTGTGGTAGTCATGAGGTTTCGACAAATTTTGCGAGGTGACCAAACTTGTTTAAAATCATATAGAATTTATGTAAAATAACAAAAAAAAATTGTCCCATATACATTATAATTCCTTTACATAATCACGAGGTTTTGAAACCTTGTGATTTTACATAAATTCTAAAAAAATTTCAACTAGTTTGGTCACCACGCAAAATTTGCCGAAACCTCGTGGCTACCAAACGAAATTCTTGAAAAGTTTGGGCACCACAAAGAAAAGGCCAAACCTCGTGGCTACAAGGCGAAATTCCCCTTATTTTGTTAACTTTGTGTTATTTCTTTTCTGATAGTACAAATTATCCCTTCTTTCAATAACATATCTGATGTCACTAGGTCAAAGGTGAAGCCAACATCTCATATATATGCTCACGTTTCTACCGAGCTCCTGAACTAATCTTTGGTGCCACTGAATATACAACTTCCATTGATATCTGGTCTGCTGGTTGTGTCCTTGCTGAGCTTCTCCTAGGACAGGTTGCTGTCTTATTATTGACTTGGGCTTCTTTTCTCTTCATGGATTGTTGTCTTCTTTGGATCTATAGTTATTTTGTTTACTAATGTTGTTATGCTTGCAGCCATTATTCCCTGGGGAAAATGCTGTTGACCAACTTGTTGAGATTATCAAGGTACTTTAGATGCATATTCTACTATAATAGATGTTTGAGATGCAGTGTAGTTTATTTAATGATGTATTGACATTTTACCATTTCTTCAAGGTTCTGGGAACACCAACCCGTGAAGAAATTCGATGCATGAACCCAGGTTACACTGATTTCAGGTTCCCACAGATCAAAGCTCATCCTTGGCATAAGGTAGATTTTTCCCAGTGTATAATCTTTATGCTTGCAGTCAATCTTAAACACTTTTGTTCCATAGATGGTTGCATTTTGGGTTAACTATCTGCATAGAGAGGTTGCTTCCATGCAACTGAAAAGGACTCAAGAGAATGGTCTAAGCCAATAAAAATTCATTCCCTATATCATATTTCTTACATCTTAGGCTTTAGAAGAGCTTCAGTGTGCTGCAAATGATAGAATTGTTTTATTACTGCTGTTGAATCTGTGTTAAATTTTATATTATTGTCAGGTTTTTCACAAACGCATGCCAGCGGAGGCCATTGATCTTACTTCTAGGCTTCTTCAATATTCACCTAGTCTTCGTTGCACTGCGGTATGTATAGACTTATCTATAAAAAAATTATAGATATTGGATGATCCTTTCATGTCAATTTAATGGCTAGTGAGGATATTGGAGATTTACATTGGGTTTTTGTTGGAGTTATCATCTTAGGATTGTTTTCTTTATTTCCATGAAAGCATTTAGCATTATCCTTGTTCTCTTTTACTTAACTAGACTTCTTTCTGGAAATTTCAGCTAGAAGCATGTGCACATCCTTTCTTTGACGAGCTGCGGGAGCCGAATGCTCGGTTACCAAACAGTCGCCCTTTACCTCCTCTCTTCAATTTCAAGCAGGAAGTAAGTTTTATGGTTAACACATTAAAGTTTCTGATGTTTCTATAGAAATAAAATGTTTGCACAATTGTAGGAATGCTGCAAATGTTTGGTCCTATTTGATTTCTGCAATCACTTCCCTGCTGAATTCCTTCTTCCCTTGAGCTGATGTATTTATTTGGCCTCATGGCTTACTGGTTCTTTACCCTCAGTTGGGAGCATCTTATTGCTATTAGATTGGCCTGATGAATGGACTTTAGTTGTTTACAAATCTAAATCTGCTGTTATGCTAGACGTCCCAGGAATCCACTGGGTAGTAGTTGTTGTCATAAACTATGTTGCTATGGAATCCATTTTTCCTAGGGTATTAAACAATTTTAATAATCTCAATCACCTGACATGGGCCAGTTACAATTTTAAACAGGAAGTAACCTAAATATGTTGCAGTTACAATTTTAATACTCTGGAAAGCTAAACATATTACAGTTGCAATTTTAATATCTTCAATCACCTGACAGTGTCTAACCTATTCCCCGGAATGGATAAACTAGCTAGGCTTCATGTCTTTCTGCACTCACTTCTCTGCTGAATTCCTCATGTCTCGCCCATATTTTCAACGTAAATCTCAATGCTGATACCATTCAAAATGTGTTTTAGTTGTCAGGTGCTAGTCCAGAGCTTGTTAACAAGTTGATCCCAGAGCACGTGCGACGGCAGTATGGTTTAAGTATGATGCACCCTGCAGGATCATAATTAACAAAGCCATGTGGATGATATAGTTAATTTTGCTGGTTGATGGGTTATAGATGCCATGGGCACCCACGAATGTTGAGATTCAGTGTCTTTTGAAGGCTGGACAAACCAAAATTGCATGTTTCTTGGACAACCTGAAATCCTGATGCAGTCTTAAGGCTGGAGAGGATAGCATGCAACTGTTCGGATGCGCCTTTTATAATTAATTGCTTCTGTTCATTGTTATTATCACTTTGGTCCTGCTGTAAATGGCCGATAGAAAGTTTAGTCTACTGTCATCCTTTATTGTTGAAGTGAACAGAGAGAGAGTTTGTCAATCAGATGCCAGAATATTTGAAGAAGGCGAAAGGTAAGGGTGGTTTTACCGGGAAGGAGTATGAGGCAAAATGGTGGAGTCTGGCTGCTCTCCAGTTGTTGAATTGTGTATGCTGCCCTTTTCCAGTGTAATTTGTTCTCAAATCGCGATTGATCAACTCGAGTACCTGCAAGAAAATTTGGGTACTAGGGTTTTCTCATCGTTCCTGTAGTGAAAAAGTTTAATAACAATCATGGTCTTCAGTTCTTGTTTACTAGTTCTAAAATTGCTTCATATTGATCTCTATAAATCTAGCAAATTGGCTAAATATCCTTAATCCAATGCTTCTATATGCAACATATGGGACTGTTATCTGCACAAATAAAGCTTATCAGAGGAGTCCTTGATAAGCAAATGAAGTTGAGAGCAATTACAGAATTTTTTTACAATTGACCCAACAGTTAAAATCACATAAAACTGGCATCCAGGAAATCAACGGGCATTGCGATCAGGATTCCATTCAAGGCTCCGGCGGGGTGCTGAGCAAATCAAGCAGCTCACTCTTCTTCAATTTGGAGTAGCCTTTCAATCCTCTTGCTTTAGCAATTTCTTTCAGTTCAGTTAACTTCTTCTTCTCCAATTCCAAAGGCTCGTCCTTGTCCTCAACTGCCTCTCCATCGCGTGATTCAACCACCGCATTTTGTTCAATTCTCGGCGTAGATGGTGATGGGATCGGAGATTTCCTCGTGAAGTTGGAAGGTGGGCGAGTTACCTTGAACACTGAGGGTTGAAGACCAGGTAAGCTGGGTTCCTTCTTTGTCTCGGCTGCCCTCTTCTTATGAATTGAGATTCTATCACCTTCCTTGCTCGGTGTTTGAACTGCAAGAATAAAAAAGATTACGCTAAGACCAACACGACAATGTGTTAACCAAAAGTGGAGAAAGTCTCATCACCATTCCATGCCCTGCCTAATTGTTGAAGAGCATTCACAACGGATGAGTCATTATCATCCTTTGATGACTTGTTGGAATCCTTTTGATTCGCGCTCCTTGCCTTTTCTTGAGAAATTGAATTCTCGATATTCTTGAAAAGGGCTAGCAACCGTTTCTGATTGGACCACCTGCCGGAAGAAGACCCTCGGGGCATCCTCCTCTCATCCTCATGAGATGATCTCTCATCCATGGCACAACTTGTTTTGAGAAGCCTTGTTTTTCGGCTCCCATCAGATACCGAGCTTGATCTGAGTAACTGAGAATGAGCCACTTGATGGGAGGCAGAAGCCGAGGAGGGCCAATGTAGATGATGTTCTGCCACCAAACAGAACAAGCTGCATCAAAGAGTGATCCTTCAGTTTATAGTCACTGACCATGGCAACACAACACCAGCCCCGGTTGCCCGTGAAGCAAATACAATGACATTGATGAGGATTGAAGGTTTCTATACGAGTGTTTGGGGCGTGAGGATTGACCATAAGAAAAGCATTTCAGATGGCAATGCAGCATTTAATCAAACACTTGATAGGCAATTAGGGTATGTCTTAGCCTAAATCATCGCCTAGTTCTTATTCTTCTGCAATTCCCAAATTGAAGGAGGTAAAACCCTTAATAAGAAAGTAGAAATATAAAATTTGGCCTTCAAATAACCAAAATTTGCAGCTTTGATCCTCCAGTTTTCATCTAAACAATCATCATTCATCACGAGCCATGGTTCCTTGTCTTAACCTTAGAAATTATTCAATCCATCTTCCTCAAAACATCATATCATTTGATATCCAAAAACCACAAATCAAGAATAGATGTATATAGTAAACAATACAGAATCCACGGAAATTGCGACAGATCAGAACTAATCGGAAGAATTTGAATAAAAAAAAAAGGATTTTTTTTTACCTGTGAAGAACAAAAAGGGTTTGGAGGAGATTGAGGAGAAGAAAGCAGGTAGGCGGCTAATAGAAAGTGAGGAGGTCGCAAAAACAGCACCTGTTCCTGTTTCTGCTCTTTCCATTTCAATTCGCTCTCTAATCTCTATGTAGCGAAACGGATGATGCGATTGGAAGGGGGGAGACTGGAGAGGCGAGAGCGGCCACACAAGAGAATTTGATTTCTTTTTTTCCTTTTTTTTTTCAAGAGCATTTTCCTCCGTAAGCTATTATTGCTAGGGGAAATAGTCTATTAAAAGAGAATATTCTATAAAATATTATACGACTTTGTTGTTTCCACCGTAGGTCAATTTTGGTAGGCTAAATTTCATTTAAATACTAATATAATTTAGAACTTTCACATCTCATTTTCGTCATTCGATTCTATCTTTAGTACATTAAGAAACATAATATTTATTTTTTATTATAATTTTGATTAATCTATAATAAAAAAGATTAATGTCATTTTCTATAAATATCATTTATGCAGTGATAATTTAAATATGTCAAATATTATATTCATATTGAAGAACTCTTGAATATCTTTACAATACTACAACTTTTATTTTTAATTAAAAATCATAACTATATAATATATAGGTTTATAATTGTATTATTTAGCATTTAGCCTTTCAAAAGAGGAAGCCAAATTTGACCTTTCTTTTAGAAATAGGTCAAAAACAAAATGGCTAAAATGAGTTTTGGTCTAGGGTGGGAGCAAAATTAGGCCAAAATCCAATTTTTAGCCTACCATGGGAGATGACTTTATATAAGGCAAGAGTGTAGGTGGGATTAGACCTGCTAGACCAAGACCCAAAATTTTTCGGATGAGCACACGGAGACTCGTGTTGCCGGTGTTTGTAACTCGAGTGGAGGAGATATGTGACTCTATCGGCTGTACGTTGAGTTGATCTGTTGAGTTGATCTCCCGAGATAGTCGAACTGTATCCCATCAAAGTGTTGGAAAAGAAGTAAGGTGTCGGAGATATGTATCTTAATTTCCTACGGGTAGTCCCACTCTCGATGCTTGTAGTTGATGACGATCAGGTTGTCACTTGTCACCCTCAATCGAGATGCAGGTGAGTTCAAGAGCTTTTGCCTTGGTAATGCCTTCTTTAAGGACCAGGTCCTCTGCAACTAGAACGGATATGTGCCCACACTAAACACCCCCACAAGCAACAACTGACTCCTATTGGTCCCGGATGACGAAGCCTGCAGTAGCCTCACCAAAAGGCAATTTAGATAAATTGAAATTAATTATTAAATAATCTTCAGTTGGTTTGTGCCATCTCATTTTTTTTCTTTGTGAAATTTGTCGTTGTTTCTGGTGCTACAGAGGGTCATCTTCAAAGTTCGCTTTGGAGTTTATCCAATTTTGTAGTTATTGTTTGGTATAGTTCTTCATATTTTGGATGGATGTGGTGTTTAGGTTATCAAAGATGTTTCGATTTCTACTTGTCTATAAACACCACCATATTGTTGTTAGTCTTTCTTTTTGTTCATGTTTTAGTTTGTTGAATATTTTACAAATGACATATTTAATTGTTTCATTTCCAGTATCAATGTCTTGGATCATTGATTCGATGCTTAGGTCGATTTTGTTAATTAGTTAAATCACGTGGTTCTATTCCATTAACAAATGGATTGAGTTTTCCTTATATTGGTTGCACAAAAAGCATGTGAGTGGACATTAATGCCCTTGATATGGCCACTCTAGTTTAGTTGGGATTCCGTCAAGTGCAAGCTTCCAAAGGATGTTTTAAACTTTTGGAAATACGTCTAGATTTCATATCCAATCAACACTACTAGATTCTTATGTGTTCTGTCTTGTAATATGCGTGAGGGCACTTGCTGTGGTGAACCATCTATCTTTGCTTGGTTTCTAGTATATTATGTCTTCTATATTATTATCTGGTATGTAAATGCTCGCATCTGATTAGCCACATCTATCGGGAGGATATTGGTTAGTTCGTTTGTCTTCCATTTCTTATTATTATCGATATACTTTTCTACCTTCCTATTTTTATTGAATTGGATGTTGGGGTATTTTAATTTCTTTCTGTCCGTGGTTTCTCATCTAGCCAAGTGTCATTTCAAAAATTGATGGTTTTTTCATTTCATATTTAGCATATTAATCTTCTATATAACTCTTTTTTTTATTCCATTAGTTTAGTTCATTTCTATGATGCATTACCTTTTCTTTGGTATTCTTCTCGTGCCCACAAAATGTTGTGTGACATGCCTTCTTGGAGGCATGCCACACAAATTCGGATCCATTATCTCCGTTTTGGTTGTCAATTAGGGGTTCGACATTCTCGTGGCTCTCCTTGCTGCGGCTTTGCGTCCGGTTGGTCGGCACCACCTTCACGTGACTGTTTTGGCCTATTCTCGTCGGCACATGGTATCCTCTTTCCTTGTCCAGTCTCGTCTCCTACCTGGGTGACTTGATGCCTCCCGCTCTCTCACCCGTGGTCTCCAATGTCTTGCGCTACTTTGAGTTTGAGCTTGTGTCGCTTCGTCGTTGGCGTCCCTTGGGTCTCCTCCGTCTCGATCTGCTCCTTGTCGCGTCCGCCTCCATTCGTTGGTGTAGTCGTCTGGGTGGCTCCTGGTTCGGTGCTAGGGTTTGATCGTCTAGTTTCCATATCGTTTCCTGCAACTTTGGCCTTCGAATATCTTTGGGCCCCTGTGACTCTAAGATTGGGCCCAGTTCTATCATTTGGGCCCAAGGAATTATTATTATTATTATTATTATTATTATTATTTATAAATAAATAATTTAGAGGACAAACCTGCGCCTACATGGTCAGAGGAAAATCCGGATTAGATCCGTAGTATTTGGCGTGTTGCCGAGTTGCTTGGTAGTGTGGCTGTGTGGCTTTGGGGTCTAGCGGTTTTTTTAGCGGCGTTTCTTCTTATTTGTTGATGTGCGAAAGGTCGTGGATGTGATCGAAACCTAAAGGCTCATCGACTGAGTCCAAATATGAGGTTTCCACTTAGTTCCCTAGGGATTCTCTGCGTCGCCTCTATCAACTGGCGGATGAGCTGTCGCACACTGCTATTGTTCTTTCATCATTTATGCTAGTCTTCGCTTGTAACTGTACCCTTGTAATTTGATGGTTCTGCTTTGTTGTCGTTATATGTCTTTAGCATTTTTGACGGTTTGTCTGTCGTTGATTCCTTCGATCTATTGACCCACCGAGCCTGTCTAGTGCATCGAATCTTTACTTAATCATATTTTTATTTATTTCCTTTAATTTTGTATTATTCCTTATATCTATTTAAATTAATCATATTTTTATTTTATTTTTAATATGTTTATTAACTATTGGGCTTAACTGAAAACACTGAATTCAAACTTATGAGTACGTAATAATTTTGAAATTATTTAAAAAAAAATGGATTTTTTATATATATTTTATAGAGTTTATAACATATTAAAAAGCGTGTCAAAAAGTCCAACGACTTAAATTATGAGAGGAACGGAGTACTAACTTTTGTTAATCCTTTATTTAAGTCTGTAGTATTAAATTATAAAAATTTTATATAAAACTATTGCTCCATGACGCAAAAACAATACTAGTTTTTTTTTTAGTAGGCGAAAAGGGGGCGGTTCTTAAGACAGAACACAACCCTGATCATCCTTTCGGATGATGTTACAGAATTCCCTATTCAAAGGGAGCGTATCCATATTACAAATGTCTTTAGATCTAGCTATGAAATCTGCTGCTCCGTTGGCTCCACGAAAACAATGTTTGAACTCTATGTGCTCAAATTCCAATTGCATCTTCTTGATAAGCTCGATTTGCCAGTATATCTCCCATCTGGGCCTTGCATTACCGTTGATTGCTTTGATTACTTCCAAACAGTCACCTTCAATTACCACTCTACGTAAGCCTTTTTGCCATGCCATTTTCGTACCTGCGCAAAATGCAGTTGCTTCGGTTTGGATAGCTGATCCACTATCCACCTGTTGCTGAAAGGTATCCATAACATTTCCTTCACAATCCCTGAGGATCCCACCTACCTGGTAGAAGCCAGTAGGTATAGCTGAGCCATCTACATTAATTTTGTAGGTGGCCCAAGGTGGGTTTTTCCACTTGATTACAGCTCTTCGCCTGTCTTGTTTCTGGGTTTTATCAGGATGGGCATTTAGCCAATCCCTGACCTGCATATAAGATCGAATCGCAATTTGTGAGATAGGGTCAATGTTTTTATTTCTGAAAATTATATTATTTCTGGTTTCCCATATTGATTGCCAGACAAAACAAAGGTCTTCAAAGTTCGGGATCAAAGGTTTAGACTGTAGCATTTCTTTCACTGGAATCATCTGGTTACTATTGTAGTTTATGGATTTTCCAATTAATTGTTCATAAGCCGCTATGACTCTTTTGGTGTAGGTACAATGTTGGAAAATATGATCACTGTCTTCATCTTTGTCATTGCTGAGGCAGCATTGGGACGGGACTCTATTAAAGAAACGATTTAGTCTTTCTTTTGTGGCAATTCCGTCCTGTGCTATTTTCCAAACAAGGTTTTTGATCCGGGGAGGGATGTTGTTTATAATCTGTTTAACCGATTTGGTTGTGAAATGACCATCCGCATTAAGTTTCCAGATTAGTTTATCATTGGCCGCCCAGGAAGGGATTTTGATTTTTTGGATTTCAGCGACAATATTATTTGGGAATAGATGTTGAAGAATTTGCATGTTCCAGGTATTATTTTGGTTGATAAGCTGGTGAACCTTTAAATTAGGATCATGTGAAAGTTGATAGTTTTTAAGATTACAACCTATTACCCAAGGATCATTCCAGACATTTATGGTTTTCCCATCTCCTACTATCCAATGTAAACCTTTAAAAAATTTGTCACGAAGCTGTAACAGGCGGCCGAATTGCCAAGAGGGGTTAGCAGGGATTGCTGTCATTATGTTTTGATCTTTAAAATACTTTTCTGTAATGACTTTAACCCAAATATTATCAGCATTAGTGTATAATTTCCACAAAAGTTTCATCTGAAGGCTAATATTTAAATCTTCCGCTAATCTTATGCCAAGACCACCTTGGTCTTTTGGCTTACAGATTTTGTCCCAACTTATCAACGGGTTATAACGTTCAGACTCTAATTTGTTCCAGAAGAAATTTTTATTAACCTGATCAATCTGGTGGAGCAACCCTTTGGGGAGTAAGAAATTCTGCATGAGATAGTTAGTTTTAGAACCGAGATTTGCAGTAATAAGGGTTACACGACCATCCTGGGTTAAGGATGAGGCTTTCCATTTGGGTATTTGTTTTTTGAGGTTTTATATGGCATCCTGGAACATCTCATTCTTGATTCGTCCGTGGAGTAGAGGGATACCCAGGTATTTTTCCAAAGTTCTAGAGATCGGAATATGCATTTCATTGGCAAAAACAATACTAGTTGACCTTATACTTGATATACTAGTTTTTTTGTAGGTTTGAGTTATTTCCAATATTTTCTGCTTCAAAATCATAACCAACTAACCTTTATTCTACGATAGGTGGTCGCGAGACACTGACATCAACAACCATAACTTTAAGGTCCATAATCTCATCTTTGATAACTCAAGACGATGCAGCAATTCGACATCCTTTCTTTGTATCATTTGATTCTCCGCAACAAATCAATCAATCAATTAGGGCTTGTCTGATTGAATATAGGAAGTATGCTTCATAAGAAGTTACTACTTCCCATGAATTAATTTCCATAAATTATAAAAAGTTGTTTGGTTAAGTTATAAGATTACTAAGATGTCGGGAATTTACATGAGAGAAATTGATTTTTTTTTTTCATAAAAAAAGGTGGAATTGTAACTTTTCTAGTCCCCTCTAAGTAGGTGAAATTCCTCCATTTTTTAGGAATTGGAATTTCTGAGAATCAAACTCAAATTCCTAGATTTTTTCGTGTTAAAAAATGCAACCACACGCATGTATTTATCATATTTTCTAGGTTTTTTTTAACTTCCTATGTTTTTTTACTGTTAACAAAACAAGCTCTTATCCAACAACAACAACAACAACAACATCCCAGTGTATCCCGCAATTAAGCAGGGTCTGGGGGGTCGGGATGTACCCACTCTTACCCCGGGGAGCCCGAGAGAGTGTTTCCGAAAGACCCAGAATGAAAAGAAACAAGAACCCTAGTAAAGCATGAGCAAAAATCAGGTCACGAAGCAAGCAAAAGAAAATCAGAGCAAAAGCAAGACAAGCACACACAACACCAATTCCCCAGCAATAAACGTCTGCCACCCGTATGCGTCTCCTCCAGTTGTCTCTATCCAATGCCGCGCCATATCCTATGAAAGCTGCAGTAAATTGAGGTCCTGACGGATAGCCCCAATCCAGCTCTTCTTCGGTCTACCTCTCCCCTACGAAAAGCTCCAAGATCCAGAATCTCACACCTTCGAACCGGGGCCGATCTAGGTCTTCTATGCACGTGCCCGAACCAACGCAATCTGACTTCACGCAGTTTGTCAACAATATTCGCCACTCCAACTTTCCTTCTAATGTCGGCATTCCTGATTCTGTCAAGTTTCGTGAGCCCGCACATCCAACACAACATTCTCATCTTTGCCACTGACAACTTATGTTCTTGAGCTTTAGTATGTAACTGGCAAGCTCTTATCCAATTCCACTTAATTAATATAGAAATATATGCTTAAGATAAGATTTTACCCACTTTAATTAGATATCAATATATTTTTAGAAGATTAATATAGCAATACATACTTAAGATAATATTTTTTTTATATCAAATTTCGTTAAATATTGATATATTTTTACATGATTTTACTCATATTTGTTAAATCGGTCTTTATAGGATAAGATCATAATTGAGAAATATACCCTACCAAAAATAAGCGACCATAATAATCTATATTATAATACTAAAGGAGAAGTCGCCTAAGACATGTGGCGTATTCTCCTTTAGTATAGGTTTCTTAACCAATTAAGAATTAATTAATTGTGATTTTATAATTTTTTATTTGATAATCATATTTTCTTTTTAAGTAATTGTTTTTTTTCATGAAAATCTTAACTAAATGATTTGTTATATCAAATCTGAAAATTCAGAAATTCATTGCTTATCTGACTCGATAAAATCTCAACTAAATGATTTTTTTGATGAGATTTCATCCAATCTGACTCTAAAGTTTTGTGAAAAAAAAAACAAAAATTCAATGCTTATCCTTTTTTATTTGAAATATTGCATATTTATCATAAAATCAATATATTTTAACACTATCTTACAACATGTGCAACCCACTCAGATTTTAAATAACCCTCTATAAATCAAAAATGAAAGTTACAATTCACTCACATTTTTTCATCATCCCACTTCCCGTTTTAATCCCTCTGATATATATGCTCGATCTTTATTCATTCATACTTGACATATCTGATTTATATTCTCATTTCAGCCTTTCTTGACTAACGTTTAACATTCATACTTTCAGGCTTTGTGAACAATCTCTCAGTTCTCCACCTTCAAGTTCCTCTCTCCCTCACCTTCCTCTTCCGTTCACTAATTATGTGGTATAAATGCAGCGACCCGCCATAATACTATCTTTTCTACAAAATACTATCTTTATTATGGTTGTGTACTTATGAATATATAATTGTTATTGCTTCTGAATATACAATTGCTATGCCATAATACTATCTTTTCTGCAAAAAAGGAAAAAGGATGAAAATCTTCATTCGATCACTTAATATATGTAACGCAACAATATTATCTTGCAAAAGAATTAAAATCTTCATCCACTTGATTATATTGTGTGTAATAGAATATTGCTAATGAACGTCTCTTCTCATTAACATCAATATCTAATCCTAAACAATACTAAAGCAGAACCTGTTTAGGACACGTGGCAACTCCTGGTGAAAAATTTTCCCGCTCAAATGTGTAGCCAATAACACAATCTTCTTCTTTCCTTTTTTTTCTTGACAAGAATATCAATATTGTAATTTTTTCCCTAAATATGTGGCATACGCTTGATTTTTTTTCCAACCATTAACATCCTAATTAACTTGGTAACACATTTTTTAATCCTTCGTTTTTCAATAATAAAATGTAACATATATATAGTTACGTGTATCTTATTTTATACAATCATATACTCCGTATAATATTAAATAGAAATACTTTTGGTGTAAAATTTTCCTGCTCAAATATTTAGCAATTATATAATATTTTATATTAATGCCAAATGTATATTATTACATAATGTTAGTTTTTTTTAACAGATAGTCTGCTTTTTTTTTTTTGATGACGAGGAACCCACCTTTGGTGGCAAACCCCGAGCACGTAACCCAGCCGGCAAGGGCCACGTACCAGGTAAACCGGCTTGCGCCGACCGGCTCGACCCAGTGGTAGAGAGCAAGGTAAACCTTGGGTTTTCTCCCAAGGAAAGAGGCGGAGGCAGGGATCGAACCGGGACCTCCTTACTCCTCCCCTTACTCCTTACCACCAGGCCACCCCGATTGGGGCCTGGTGATAGTCTGCTTCTTTTTTGGCAAGAGTATCAATATTATAATTTTTGTTCCTAAAATATGTAGCATTCGATTGATTTTTTCCCAATAACATTCCTAACCTAGATAACTCATTTTTTAATCTTTTTTCCTCAATAATCTAATATATTATATTCCGATCCTTTGCTTTGAATTAGAACAAATTGTATAATACTTATACTCATAGTCATATACATCTTATCTCATATACAACTTCTGCCACATGTCGCTACCTAGACATGTTAATATCGGATCATTCCGATTGGATTTAGATCGGATCATTTCGAGTTCTGGGTAAAATGGGTCTTGCATATATCCGGGTTGACTCGAACCCGGGTTTCAATTTGTTTTGGGTCAAATTAGGTCCATTTTGGGTTTGTCAATTTTTTTCAACTATATTAAAATAATTTAACTATAGGAGTGATTTTAATATATTCAAATTTTTTTCAATTAATTAGTACTTCGTATTTTCTTGAGTTTTGTATGTAGGTAAGTCACATTTTAATCTATATGTTTTTTCTCCACTTAAAAGTATAATTATGAATTAATATGTTTGATTACATACTGTTATGCTTTTTTACTCTATTTGAACGGTCTTTTAATTTTTACTCTATTTGTATCAGAACGCTTAACATTCTAAATATATTTAATGTCTAAACATTCTAAATTTTTTCCATTTTCCTATACATTAGTTTTTATTTCCAACAATGTCTTATTAATTCTCCAACTTCTAATATCTTTCTACGTTGTTCATTGGCAAGGTTGATTTTTACCTTATTAATTTGTTGTATTGAAAAAAAAATTGCTAAAAAGATAAGTATGATTAGAAGAACAAGTATTGTGAATTTGTGATACTAGAAAGAAGTATCGTTTTTATGTAATTTTTAAATTAAACATGATTAAAAAAACTATGATTAAGTCAAAGATATTAAATTTCAAAGATGATTGGATTAAAATAGTTTTAATTGAAAATTATAACATACCTCTTCATAAAAAAATTTAGGTGTTTCATTATCAAAGTACAAAAAGGGCAATGACTTCTTGATTCACATTTGTTTGACTTTAAATATTTTGAAATAAGTTTTTATGATAAATAAAATTCGACTCATTAGGTTCATATTTTTGTTCAAATTTAAAATGGTGTATTAAAGACAAATATATTTAAGTTATAAATGAAGATCGTTTATAAGAATTTGAGACAAAATTAACACATTTTATATTCAAACTAATTTTAGAGATTCTTTCATATATGGAAGATATTTATCTTTAATAGCACATTATTTTTTTTTATAAAAAAATAACATATCCTAAACAATACTAAAGTAGGAGTTGTTTAGGACACGCATGAAAAATTTCCCGCCCTTTTTCCCCTTCTATTATTGTGCCACGTATGAAAAATTTACCACCCTTTTTTTTATTTCTTTTGATAATAAATTATTATGTTTTGAATATAAAATGTGGATGACCGTTCATATATACACCAAATATCTTATAAACTTATTTTAATTTTGATTAAAAAGAAGTCTATAAGATATTTGTAAAATTTATAACCATTTTTAGGAATAAAATAGGAGAATGTGTTCATATACACACCAAGTTTTTTAAATAATATTTTTTTTAAATTTTGGTAAAATATATTTTTTAAATTTATTTGAGATTCTAATTTAAATAAAGCGTAAAATATTATAATATCATATATATTTTACATAATCCTAATAGAAATTGACAATAAGTGGTGATTTGTTAATAAAAAAAAACATTTAATGGGTGGTTTTATCTAATTTCGTTCCTAACAGGTGGTTAAGTGTAAAAGTCTATATTTAACCGGTGGTTAAGTGTAAAAGTCTATATTTAAAGGATAGTTTTCTGAATTTCCCTAAAAAATATCTTTCTCATTAACGCAATGGGTACCTTGCTTGATTTTTCATAACATTAATTTTTAAAAATTTAAATAAGTGTGTATTAGAAGTTGTTAAGTACAAGTTAAACTCTGAAACTTTAACTAATGAAATTTTAGGTTGATTCGGGGTGGTGGTTGGCATGAATATATATGTCATTTGTAGAATTGAGCCAGTTCTTTTTATTGAGTTTTTTAATTTCAAATCGGTTCAGAATCATTTAATATTGGATATGATTATTACTGGCTCAAGGGAGGTTAGATATCATGAAAATTAAATTTATATAAGTTTTAAGTACAAATTCGGTCAATAGATTTTTTAAAATATTTTTCTATTAAAATAGGTTAATAAAAATTATTGTATTTTAATTTATTTATTAACCAAAACTTATATAATATTTTTGTAATCTACAACCCGTGCAAGGCACGGGTAATGAACTAGTATAATACTAAAACAGATGTTAATGATGCCACTTGGCAAACTCTCCTTAATTATAGACCTAAAAATCCCATGTGGTGAATTTTTCTGCCTCTTGGACCCACCTTAAATAATTAATTAGCTTAATTATTAATTACTCCAATATTGTAATTTAAAATTTAAATTTGTTATTCAAATATATGAGATTTTATATGGTTCCTCTACCCAAATTTAAAAATGTCAATAATTTATATTCAACCGAGAATGGTTATCAATGTTTATCTAAATCCATTGAAGATGTTTTTCTAATAGTTTATAGATATTTTTCAAATTTTGGTGCTAATACAATATTTTGATATTATATTTTAATGCAGTTTTTTTAACTTTATTTACTTGAGTTTCATACTTAAATATTTAATAATTTTAAATTAGTATTTCAATCATTTCGTTCAACATAATTATTTATTTTATTTGATACTTCATGAAATAAATCAGAACCTAATGGTCGTAAATGATAAAACCAATCATTTTAATCACGGAATCATTGATTGCTAAATTTATTTGACATAATGTGTTGATTTATAATAAGATGTTGAAACCAAACTATATATGCGTACAACAAAACCAAATATTTTCACTATATCGGATTATAAGTTAATTCGAAATAAAATAACTGTTTTCCAGTAAAAAAAATAATTTCTTTATTTTTCGTAAGTTTTTAAAAGAATTTTCGTGTAACTTTGCACTACATAAATGTATATAGTATTTTATAAATACCTAAACTGGAAAAAAATCAGATTAAAAACTTAATTAAATAGCAATAATTATGCTTACACAGTTGAATTTGAACAAAGTTACATTTTTTGTTGAAACTTTTATTTTTTAGTCAATAACTTGATAATTATCTTTGTAACTTAAATATTTAATACTTTACCGATCTACTTTGAGAGGCTAACAACTTTGGCCCTTGACTTCATAGAACGTTATCGATTTTTTTTTTAACATGGATTGTGTTAATCAATTTTCAACTTGACTATTTCCCTATTTCTTCGTTTCTCAAACACATCCAGTTTGGATTTATAAAAAAATATATTATATTGAAAGTTATAAAAAAAATTAAAATTTCAAATTTA
This sequence comes from Persicaria tinctoria, assembly GCA_037127255.1. NCBI lineage: Eukaryota > Viridiplantae > Streptophyta > Magnoliopsida > Caryophyllales > Polygonaceae > Persicaria > Persicaria tinctoria. Next base: position 62,264,954 of record JBANSL010000015.1, on the reverse strand, counting down.
CAAACAAATTCATTCTTAACGTATCTTAAAAAACATACATTTAGTTTCTTTTCTTAGTTTCAAATATTAAGTTGTACAATATATTTATATAGATGTGAATGTTCATTCAAAACCATCATAGGGCGAATGCATGTAGGATTAATAGAGGTTTGCTCTAATGTGCTTTCTCTCTAATTATCATACTGATTTTGATTATTTTGCTTCTTTATATTGGGACATGATTGATGTTATCACTGAAGTATTAAGATTTGCTTATATAGGCTAAAAACATTAATTAGTAAAGATTTCTCTATCACTAAATGCATAACAAAGAAAAACAAATTTAAATAGCTCAATTTGGCAAAATCGTTTCAAATTAACGTTATTTAACTTATGTCATTGGTAATATAAAATTAGAAATATCGTTTATGATTTAACTATCATAAATATGATATAATTGATAACCTAATCGATTAAAAAAAAACCCATTAAAAAATGGTAAATTTTGGTAAATGTCTATTTGAGATAGATTATTTTGCTAAATGTTCATTTTGGTAAGTTAATTAAGTAAATGTGCTATTATGACATTTTTGCCCCTGTTACTATATTTGAGATAGGCTATTCATGAACACATCAAATTTATAATAGAAATTTGGTTTGACATATTTTAAATTTGGTCAATTTTGAAATGTATAATATTTATGATTGTTTAACTGTATTTATTTTAATTTTTTCCCTAACATATGCCATATCTTAAGGGAATAGGTTTATAAGTCAAATCACTTTTATCTACTCAATAATAAATTTATTTAATATGAATTCACTAAATTTATAATTTAATTTATTATGGGTCCCTTAACCTTGAATAGTGTTTGGTTAATAATTTTTTACAATTTTTAAAACAATGTAAACTTTAAATTAAATACATAGTAAATTATGTTTATATAATGTAATTAAAAAATTTACACAATAGTGGTTGTTTGATTGACATAATTTATAAGGTATAGCATTTTAAGCACAATATAAAATTTGATAATCAAATACCACTCAAGTGTTTGTATTTATAAATACATACTTGAATACCTCTAATATATAATGTAAATAAATTATTGTAATATCTTCTACAAAATATAATATACTTTACAAATCCTGTGCTTTACGCACGGGTACTACGCTAGTTATAATACTAAAGGAGAAGTCGCCTACTACATGTGACGACTTCTCCTTTAATGTAGCTTTTTTTTAAGTAGATTAATTGATTAATTGATTTATCTTAATTGATTGTTAAAATCTAAACTAACTTATTTTTTTAATAATAAAATATAAATAAAATAGGATTTGTTTTAAACAAAATCTAAATAAAATTGATTTATTTTAATTTTTTTGAAAACGATTTATCTTAATTGATTGTTTATTGATTTATTTTCAAACAGGATTTGTTTTAAACAAACTTATCTTCAATTCACTCAAATGATCGAGACTGGGATTTGAAAATCTATATAAAATCTAAATTAAATTGATTTATCTTAATTTATTGTTAATTGATTTATCATTACTAAGTGGATTTGTTTTAAACAAACTTATCTTCGGCTCACTCATAGGATCGAGACTAGGATTTGCAGTATGTTTTTTTATATTTTGAGTAAAGATATTACGGTCCCTAGATATTATTTTCATCCACAACCGAAGTGATAAGGATTAAGGAGGGTTATATTTAAAAAATTACGGTATCTCGTCATCCAGAGAATCAGTGGTTTTCTCCTGATTGAAAACAACCGTGTCAAAGTTTAGATCACATTCAACGCAATGTCAAAAAATAACAAAGGCAATACGCCGATAGAGAACAATTGTAATGTGAAAAGGAGTGGTATGTTAGGTATCAATAGTACAATACTAAAGGAGAAATCGCGGCGACTTCTCCTTTAAAGTACCTTTTTTTATAGGATTTGTTACTTAATTAGATTAATTACATTAGTAATAAAAAAATAGATTTAAAAATTAAAATATTAATTGATTGTTATCTCACTTATCCCACTTATCCAGTGGTTATGATTGTTATCCCACTTATCCGATTAGTTTTAAGATATACCGATTAATAGATTGTTAAAGTAGTTTTTTTTTTTAATTTGTTAATTAATTACTATAATTAATTTAATTAAGTACTCTAACGAAACAATATATACAGCTGTAGCATTTTAACTTATTTATTTATATCATTATATCCTATTTATATCATTTATAACACAGATGACTTGCTAACAAAGTCCTAATCCAGATTTCCCTGTAAATGGCATGACCACATCTTGATTTTATGCATTTTCTCCAATATTATATTCAAGTCACCATGTTATGTGTTTTAATTTTATAGTTCTTTTGTCCATTGCTATTGGATCTTTGTGCTTCCATGTGCAGAAACGAATTAAAGTAATGATTTAGGTTGCAGCCCATAAAGCTGAATCCCAAAAAAAGACATAGTTTGTTTTCATCAAAGGAAAAAGTCTATGAAAGGAGATCCAAAGGTCCCCTCGCCATGGACCCCAAAGGTAGGAATTGATCCCCTTCATAGGCAACTCCATCATGTTTCTTGCTAAGACATACTATCTCTCAATTTACCAATGAGGTCAGATACTTGATCGATCATTTAAGAAAGAGATGGAAACTAACTGAGAAAAGACAGCAAAACCCAGCAATTTATACCTATTCAAAGGTATAATTATGAAGAGCATGTGCAGAGGGTACAAAGCTTGTGTAGCCAAGGAACAAAATAGATTCCTTTTGCGAGAGGGAAATCATACTTCGTTTGTACATGTAGTAACACAAGCACATACGTCACACATTTCACAACTAGTGCAAAACAAGATTAAACTCTCTTGCACTCAGGCACGGAACTAGAAATTCAAATCTGGGTAGGCTAGATTTACCTAACACAATAACAAAATTATTATAATTTATCTTTTTCTCATATCCGTACTAATTTTGTTCAATAATTACCAATCTGTGGGAATTGGGATGCAATTTTATATCAATAAAATTTTTAAGTTCAGAAAAACACCCCTCTTGTATTACTAATTACTAATTTTAACTTATTTGTTTCTTGGTGTTATGACCAAAACCCTGATAGGTGTATACAACGGGTTGGACAAGGGGAAAAAATATTGAAATGTGAGAGTGGGGGTGAAGAGAATCGAACTCGGGTGGACTGGGGTAAACTTATAGGCCTTACCACTTGGGCAAACACAGCATTGTGATTTTAAGCAAACTATATAAATTATATTAAAAATGGAGTAGGCAGCAAAGCTGAGTCCACCCTTACGTCCGTGCATGCTTGCACTCTTTCTTCTTCACTATAAATACATTACAAGTCGGAGCCTTTCTTTATCTTCAACTCGTACAATCTTTGTTTTAAATATAATTCCCTTGATGAGGATTTTGACATATAACCGTTCTCCAATTTCATCCAAATCTCATGAGAGGATTTAATATCCATTACATGGTATATCACCTTATCCATCAAACAAAGTCAAATGATCGACGCCACCTTTTCCTGCACCTCCTCTCAGTCTTCATCTTTCACCGCCTCGGGCTTTGTCTCTTTCAGCGTACGCCTTTAACATTCCATGCTAAGTCAGTAGATCCTTCACTGAAACATTTTCTCCAGTTGTTAAAATGACAACAATTCGAAGTTTAATTGTTGTTGCTGCCAAAAAAGGATGGACAATGACTCAGTTGGATATAAATAATGCTATTTTACATGGGGATCTCTATGAAGATGTCTATATGAAAATTCCTCAGGGTTATTCTCCTCCTTTTTCTCAAGAAGTTGTTGTGTGCAAGTTGAACAATTCCTTATATGGATTAAAGCAGACATCCCGAAAATGGTATTCCAAAGTGTCCATGTTCTTGCAGGAAAAAGGTTATTAATTGTTCTTCAAATAATGATTACTCTTTGTTCATTAAGCATTTTGGCTAAAAAATTGTCCTAATTGCTGTTTATGTTGATGATGTCTTACTAATTGGAGATGCTCCTGAAGAGATTGATGTTTTAAAAAAGAAACTTCACAGTCAGCTTAAGATCAAACACCTTAGTTACTTCCTTGGTATGGAAGTGCTTTATCAACCTTCTTCTATTGTTTTGTCCTAAAGGAAGTTTGCACGCTATTGATCTGCTTAAGGATGCCAATGTTTCGTCTTCTAAAGTTGTACAAGCTCCTTTGGAATTCAATATGAAGCTTCTTCTTGGGCAAGGTGCTTTGTTTGATGATCCTTTGTGGTACAGATGAATGGTTGGGAATTTGAACTTCCTCACCAATACTAGGCATGACTTGTCATTTGCAGTACAATTCTTGAGTCAGTTTATGAAGTGTCCTCGTGTTCCTCACTATGAAGCCCTTTTGCACACTCTCAAGTACTTGTCTAACAATCCATCTCATGGCCTTGTTTTCTCAAGACAAGCTGATTTTTCTCTCAAGGCCTATTGTGACTCAGACTGGGGCTCTTGTCCGTCTACAAGGAGATCTATTAGTGATTATTTTGTGCTTCTTATAGGTATTCCTATTAGTTGGAAATATATCTAAGAAGTAGCACATTGTGTCTTTTGCCTAGCCTACCATCGATCCTCTCATCCTTCTTCCTCCCTCTCTGTGGCCGGCCACTCCTCTCTCTGTCGCTGACCCTTCCTTCTCCCTCCATTGGCTTCTCCGTCCCCTGATAGTTCGCCAACTACCCAGATTATCCTCCACCATCTTTGTCGTCGGCCACCACTTGTTGCCCACCCTCCCTCCCCCACTTTTAGCCGCTCCCTCTTCTGGTGGTTCTCTAGCCTCCACCTCTCTCATCGGTCGCATATCTTTCTATTTCTCCTCTATCAATTGCTCTCCCTTTTCCGCCAAATCCTAATTCGGCGAATCTGGCACTGTGTCCTGTCACCATTAGCACTATGTCATGTCACTCTTCCCTCTGTGTCATGTCACCCTCTTTGTGATAGTAATCTACCCTGCACCAGCAGATCTACGGCGTGTATGGCTTTCTACAATCAACAACAGCCTTCCGTCGTGGTTATCACCCCTCCAAGTCATTCACAGAGGGGGATTCCCCCATTAGAGTCAGCCCTCAGGGCTATGCGACCTATTCCCTTCCGTCTCCCCCGTACGCCTCTCCAATGAGGCCACACCCGAGCCAACAGGGACTCCTCGGGCCCTCTCTGCACCATCTGGATCAGGCCTTAGCAGCGGGATCATCCCGACACAGGCAGCCAGCCATCAAGACACTTATGGACGTGTCACTCGCGGATCCGAATTGGTACATGGATAGCGGAGCCACTGCGCACATGTCCCACAACCCAGGTATAATTTCTGTCTCTGATTCTAAGAGCCTTTTTACATCCATTATTATCGGCAATGGTGAACGCTTTCCTACCTTGGGTCTTGGGAAAACTATATTACCGACCCCTACTACCCACATAACCCTTAACGACATCCTCGTCTCCCCCGGCTTAATAAAGAACTTTGTGTCCATTCGTTGCCTCACCACAAATAATAATATCTCCATTGAGTTTGACCGCTTTGGGTTTGCTATCAAAGATTTCACAATTGGGGCCCCACTCGATCATGAGATGTAATAGCGCTGGAGAACTTTATCCTATCACAAAAAACATACATCCTGTCACCTCTTCTGCAACAACCAATCTATCAGCAGTTACTCGTTCGATATCTTTTTGGCATGCCCGTCTTGGTCACCCAGGTTCTCCCACTTTTCAGTCTCTTCGGTCTAGAGCTTTTCAATGTGATAAAGGGCCGAAACCTACCAGTTGTCCTGCATTCCAAGTTACCAAACATTCTAGGTTGTCATTTGCTAATTCTGTCACTCCTGTTTTTGCCCCTTTTGACATTCTTCATGATGATCTATGGACATCTCATGTTGTTAGTCATGATGGGTTTCGTTATGTGCTTGTGCTTCTTGATGGTTTCTCCCATTATTTGTGGATCTTCCCCCTCAAGTACAAATATGAAGTTGTCTATCACTTCATTGCCTTTCATACCTACGTTCGCACCCATTTTAACCTCTCCATAAAATATTTTCAATGTGACATGGACGGCGAATTTACAATGCCCTTAAATCTTTCTTCTCCACACTCACGACATTCAGTTCAGATTCTCTTGTCCGCACACTTCATCTCAAAATAAGAAGGTCGAACGAATGATCCGCTCCCTCACCAACTCTATGAGAACCCTTCTTATCCATGGCCAGGTCCCTTTGACATATTTGCCTTACGCAATCGAGACGACATGCTATCTTCTCAACATCTCGCCTTCCACAACTATCCAAAATTGGTGCTCAACTGAAGTCCTATATCGCGTCACTCCAAAATATGACCACCTCCATGTCTTTGGGTGCTTATGCTATACCAATCAAGCATATGTCGCTCCTCATAAGCTCGCACCACATTCCCTTCCTTGTGTCTTCTTGGGCTACCCCTCTCATCACAGGTGGTATAGATGTTTTGACCTAATTTCGAAATGTGTCATCATCTCTCGTCATGTCACTTTCAATGATACTATAGTTTCCCTTTTTCCAGTCTCTCCACATCCCTAAACACATCCTCCTCATCTGATGTCTATCCTACCCTACCTCTTCTCCACCAACTATATCCCTCTTCCTGTCTGAATGTTATTACATCTCCGGCCTGGGCACCCAATCCTCCCTTACCGTAACCTGCAACTCCCGTCCTGTCACCTCAAGCCTCTATCCTGTCAGCTACAACCCCTGCTCTGTCACTAACCCTACCCAGCCGGTCAACCAAATCCAAACTCGGAGCATGTATGAGTGGCATCTTTCGCCCCAAACAGATTTTTGACCTCTCCGTTTATCACATATCACCCATCCCTACTTCCCACAAAACAGCCGCCTTAGACCCAAACTGGAATGCTACCATACTTGATGAGTACAAGACTCTTATTAGCAACAACACTTGGATCTTGGTTCCTCGGCCCCCTGGCGCCAACATCATGCGGTGTATGTGGCTCTTTCGGCATAAATTTCGCTCTGATGGATCTCTTGAGCGCTATGAGGCGCGATTGATCTCCAATGGGAACTCTCAGCAGGTGGTGGTCGATTGCGAAGACACATTTAGTCCGGTTGTCAAACCGGCTACCATCCATACCATTTTGCATCTCGCTATCTCCAGGGATTGGCCTATTCATCAACTTGATGTCAAGAATGCATTTATTCATAGTCATCTGAATGAGACAATGTACATGTTCTAGCCGCCTGGTTTTACTGACAGGACCAAACCAGGACATGTTTATTTCTTGAAGAAGTCTTTGTATGGCCTTGAACAGGTACCTCGGGTGTGGTACCTTCGCTTTGCTACTTACCTACACATGCTTGGCTTCGTCAGTAGAAAGAGCGACTCCTCTCTGTTTGTCTTTCGCTGAGGTAATCAACTTGCTTATTTGATGTTATATGTCGATGATATCATCCTTATTGCATTTTCAAAGACTCTTCGGGCTTACATTATTAATCAACTCAGCAAGGAGTTAGCCATGTCTGATCTCGGGCCTCTCGGCTTCTTTTCGGGACTCTCTGCCTCTTGATCTGCATCTGGTTTGTTTCTCTCCTAGGAGAAATATGCCAAGGAGATTATTGCCAAGGCTAACATGGCTAACTATAAGCTTGCTGCAACGCCTGTTGAGACCACTGCCAAACTGGCCCAAGCTGCGGGTCAGCCTGTGTCTAATCCGACTTTGTATCGTAGTTTTGTTGTTGCTTTACAATACTCGACATTTACTCATCTTGATATTAGCTATGCTGTTCAGCAAGTCTGTCTATTTATACATGATCCCAGAGAGTCTCACTTTGCTGCTCTTAAGCGCATTATCATGTATATTTAGGGTACTACTTCTCTTGGCATCACTATTATCCCATCAGCTTCATCTCTCTCCATTGTTGCATACATGGATGCTGATTGGGCTGGTTGTTCGGACACCGGACGATCTACGTCAGGATATTGTGTATTCCTCAACGACTTTGTTGTTTCTTGGTCATCCAAGAGACAACATGTTGTCTCCCGCTCTAGTGCTGAAGCGGAGTATCGTGGTGTTGCCAATGTTGTCGCTGAGTGCTCCTGGCTTCGCAACTTATTGCTTGAGCTCCACTTTCCGCTTAGTCAAGCGTTCGTTGTGTATACAGACAACGTCAGCGCTACTTACCTTGCTCACAACTGGTTGACCATCAGAGAACCAAGCATGTTGAGATTGACATCCACTTCGTTCGTGAGAAGGTTGTCATGGGTCATGTGTGTGTCTTACATGTCTCGTCCCCATTTTAGTATGCTGACATCTTCTCCAAAGGTTTGCCTCGCCAACTATTTCTTGATTTTAGATCCAGTCTCACTATCCGCTGCCTTCCTGTTTCGACTGATGGGGTATGTTAGATGTAATATAGGCCCATAGGCCCAATTGTCATTAAGTCATGATATAAATATATATATATATATATATTCTAATGACAGCGAAGGCAACCTCAACGAAGATTATTCAGTCTAACACCTTTAACATTTCCTGCCGAGTCAATAGATTCTTCACTCATCTTTTCCAAAGACCGAAATTTCTACTCCATAGAAACGGAAACCTTGAATTTTGCACAAAATGTCATCATCTAACCTGGTGATCTAATACCAATTATTGTGAATTTTTACGAGTCAATATAGTTAAAAAGAAAGAGAACGAAAGAACAATAGAACATAAATGATTTTCGTATTCTACCAGGCACCACGCAAAACACCCTGTAAAATTAAGGTTTTTATTACATTGTTTGATGGATACAATAAATTAATCTTCGAGCCGTATACATAATTTCCTTTCCTTTCCTTTTATACAACAAATTTGAATGAAAGATTTGTAATAATCTCTATAGAAAACAACTGAAGCAATCCTATAACTCGAGTTAATTCACAGAGTTTATCTAAGTGCACCGTTTGGCTAGAAAGATTAGGAAGACGATCAAGAAGATGATAGATGCAAACGCAATCCCAATCCCAAGAACAGCCTTGTTTGGACCATGGTGGCCACTGCTCTTCTGGCTTGTCGAATCGCCCGATGTATCATCCGACGAATCACTGCTGCTACCGGAATCCGATTTCGGAGCCGGGGGTGACATTGGCAGTCCGTTTTTATCACAGGGAGAGATCCCGAGCTTCACCTTGGATGAAACAGTAGAGCTGTTATAACAAAGGTTGCTGTTTTCCCCAATCTTGAACAGAACCAGCGATTTGATGAAGGAGCCATTGAAGGGGATAACCCCCTGGAAGTTGTTGCTCTCCAGATTCAAATACTTGAGATCGCTCATTTCAGCTAGGAATCCAGGGATGCTTCCATTGAGCTGATTGGAGCTCAGATCGAGGTAAACCAAGGAGGAGAGGGAGGAGAGGGAATCGGGGATGGGGCCGGAGAGCAAATTGGAGGATAAAGAAAGGTTCTTTAGGTCAGTGAGGTCGCCAATCGAAGGGTGGATCTCTCCCTTGAGGAGGTTATCGGAGAGATCGAGGTGGGAGAGGGATTGGTGCCAGGATTTGGGGAGGGAGCCGGAGAGGTTAGTGTTAGAGATGGTGAGGGAAATGAGGTTGGGGAGGGCGGAGAGGAAGATGGAGGGGCCGCTGGCGGAGATAGGGGTGCCGGAGACGGTGAGGTCAGTGAGGTTGTGGAGCTTGGAGAGCCAGACGCCGGTGAGGCGGCGGAGGGAGTGGATGCAGGAGAAGGAGAGGAGGGAGGGGGGGAGGCGGACGGCGGAGATGGGGCAGTCGAGGAGGTGGAGGGAGTGGAGGGAGGGGAGGGAGCGGAGGGCGGAGGAGGAGAGGGAGGGGGAGGAGGAGGAGCAGTTGGAGAGGGAGAGGGAGAGGAGGTGGCGGAAGGGGGTGGTGGAGGAGCATTGGGAGAGGGAGGGGTCGGTGCAGGGGTCCGGTGAGGTCGGTATCTTCATTGATTTCAGGGCTGAGAGCTCCTTCGGGTCGAGGGGTATGGAAGAGGAGAGGGATGGAAGGAGGAGGAGGAGGAGGAGGAGGAGTGGAAGAGGGATTGGAGCCATTGGAGGTTGCAGATCTGAGGAGGACTGGAGGAGGGACTGTGTTGAAGACGGAGTGAATTCAAGGGATTGGATTTTGGGTTGAGACTGAACAACTTGGCCACGGCCTTGGCCTAACTAACTATCATAAAACATAAGCTAAATGAGATTTAACCACCACTTATATAATAAGTTTGTTTAATTGCACCCTTAATTGGCTTCATCATTAGATATTCACTGTTAAGCCATAAGACATCTCTAAATATATTTTAAAAAAATACGGATACAAAAAACAAAATTTTTAAATAACAAATTGGTATTTAAAATAGAAAAGTTATGGACATATGAGTATTTACCATATGACCATTTAAAAAACCTCATGGATGTATAGAATTTTCTTTTCTTTTTTATTGACATTCGGTTCTTGTATTATACCCGATTTATTTAATTTGAACTCATTTGTTATAGTTTAATGTTTTGAATTGAATCAATAGATTGAAAAATGTACAATATAAGTATTAAGAAAATATAAAAATAAATATATTCTAATTTGATTGGTTGAAAATCTTATTACACCATCATCTAACACCTTATTAAAAATATTTTTTTATTAGTCAGCTATAGACTGATATTGATATTGATGTACGAATGTTGATGTGCATCATTAAGAAAAAGATTGTAGAAATGAAATTACAATTGATGAGCTGGACATGTGTTGGTTACCAAGGAGAATTCGAAAAAGCTAAACTCAATAAGAGTCGCCCCACAAATTTCTGAAATCTAAACTTTCCTATCCTATAATCCCGGCATCTATCGCTTTCTCAAATTATTAACGGTTAACCCTGGTCTGGGTGGCTCACTGGTGGAGAGCAAGGGGATATTATGAGGTATTGGGTTCGATTCCTACTTCCACCCCTTTTTTTGGATTAAATTCTAAGGTTTGCCTTGCTCCTTTCAAGTGAGTCGAGCCGGTCGGCGCGAACCGATTTACCTGGTGCGTGGCTCTTGCCGGTTGGATCACGTGTTCGGAGTTTGCCACCAAAGGTGGGTTCATTGTCAAAAAAAATATATTAGCAGTTTAATATATTAGATTGAAAACAGCTTATTAACAGTTCCTTACAAGCCAAATAATAAGTGAAGTAGAAAGTGAGAGAAGATGTAACAACAAAGAGAACCTCCTCAACTTTCTAGAGAGAGGGAACATCTCCATCGAAGGTCGGGTTTTCGACATCTGCCGGCTTAAGAACCCTCTTGGGAAGCTCCTAACCTCTCTTCGGAGGCTCATACCCCTCTTCGGTGGCAAACATTAATCCCTCTTCGGAGGTCGGGCTTTCCTCTCGAGTGAGGTGCACCTTGTCGGAGGTTCGTTTTCTCCTCTTCGGAGTTGGTTTTCCGTCCCGCCTACCCTTGGCCGGCTGGCCGTGTCTCTGGATCAGCTTCTTGGTGTTGTTCTTTGTTGCATCCATGTGCCGTTTGTTCTCCTCGGGTTGTCTGCCCGGTGCTCGGTGCTTCCGTCCACGTTTGCCTATCCTTCCTTCGAAGTGTGGGCCATTTGCCGGCTGTCCTTGCCTTGATCGGCCTTTGTTTGCGCTAATTGGCGTCGCCCGACCTGGTGGTGCCTGGTTCCGGTGGCGGGCGATGGGCTATTGCTGGACTGATTTGGTTGCCTTCTCCATTGCCGCCCCTTTGTCGACCCACTCAAAACCCCTTCTCCTCCCTCTCCGGTCGCAGCCTATCCGTCGATTGCCTGCTGAGATTGGCCTCTCCCTTGCCCTGCAAACCCTAGTGTCTGGGAGGCGATTCATGCGCCCTCTACCCCATTGTTATGTCCCAAATAAGGATTATGAGAATTTGATAGGAAACGAAGGGAGATTAGAGAGAAAAGTTAGGGAAGGAGTTTAGGGATAAGAGAGAGTAAATGGAGTGTTGGACAATAATTCATATTTCAAATACATGAATATGTGTTTTGGGCTCAATAGTGGAACGTTCCGGAAGAATGTGGAATGCAGCGGAAGTCCCCGGAACATGGTGGAATATTCTAGAAGCATATGGAAGAGTATGGAAGACTCCGGAAGTGTGTGGAACGTTATGGAAGATTCCAGAACCTTGAAGAGTCTAGGTATGCCTAGACTTGTGTAGAGTTCTTCAGAAGCTTGGAGAACCTTAGGAAATGCATGGTAGAGAAGTCTAGAAATAAAGAGGAGCAAGAATAATCTAGGAGAATGGTGAGGTCTAGTGAGCCTAGAATTTTCTAGACTTTTGTAGGAGATACATGGAGGTGATGCAACCAACATTGGCTCCTATAAATAGGCCATGGGTAGTTGCATTTTGTGGTGTGTGAGTGAAGTGTGAGTCTCCTCAAGTTGTGTAGTGTGTAGAGTTGTGAGTCGAGTGAATCCTCACAAGTGAAGTGTGAGTGAGTTGGTCAAGAGTGGTGAGTGTTGGTGAGAGTCTTGTATCATGTGAGAGTTGTACAAAATAAATTTGCACATTAATACAAGTCCTCGTTAGTAAGGAGAGTGTTTACATCCGAGTCTTACACGTGATAGAGTGAGTAACTACCCATTTTTCCCAACAGGGAGAGATAGAGAGAGTAAGGGTAAAGAATAATTGGATTGATTATTCATTGGATGATTTCCCTAATACAAGATATAGGGTATTTATATACTAATACCCATACTCTAATTTCAATCTCTACACATAATATCCACTAATTAATACCCATACTCTAATTTTAATCTCTACACATAATATCCATATACATGACATTACCTTCCCCTTAGAGAAGCTTTGTCCTCAAAGCTTACAAAGCAATCACAAAACTAGCTATAACAACACTTACTACAATGAAAGGGTACATGGTGCATGACTAAACAAATTGTGTGGTAGCTAATTACTATATAACTGTAGCAATTAGCTTCTGTCCATTGCATTTAATGTCATGCAATTACCAAGTATTGCTCTCCGCGGCAAACAAACCATCGAAACACACTTTGGCCCCTTATGATAGTAGGCGCCCATTGTTAGAGCCATACATCTGATTTGCTGTCCTTGTTGTGCAACACTAGCAATTCCCTTTAAACTTGCAAGTAATTCATCCTATTGGTGCGGGACGAACGTCGTTAGCACTTTCGCCATTTGCCAAATAGTAATAAAATCCAAACTTAAACACACAACCAATAGATTATGCAACCAATCACTCGATAAACCAAATAACTACTAGTATAGCGATGAAGTCCGGTGTCGAACCCACAGGGAGAAGCGATTTCCTATTCAATAACTCTAGACAAGCACTTTTAAAGCAAAGCAATGATATTTGACAAGTAGCAAATATGTAAAAGTAACCAGATTGAAAATCACAAAGCAAATTGATATCAAAGTAGAAAGAACATTTCACCTGTAATTCTCTAACAATGGTTGGAATTCATGGTCCTCGGATTGATTTATCAATTATTCATATTCCTAGGTCTACTTGACTAAAGTTGAGAGATCCGCAGAGATTCACTCATCTTATTCAATATCACTAAAGAATAGCATTAAGAACTCAAGTAATCAAGACCAATTGACACATTGACTCTATTCAATCAAGACTAATAGGCGGATACCGAACCCAATCTTAATCAAATATCCTCAACATAGATCAATTGAAATCATCCACTACAAAGACAAAGAGACATCACTATCATCAATATCTTTGTTTGCTATCGAGAAAACAACAACGAATTCATAGCTAGAGATGCAATTCCTAACATGTTGATCAGGCATAAAAAGGAACACAAATATAAATTAAGCACAAGATGATAACTAAGAACATGAATAATCAAATAGAATCAAATCCTCACAATCCAAACAACCATGTCTTCGAATTACAGGCGAAACTATGAGTTTAGCAACTCATAGGCCAATTCTGTCTCTCTCTAATTGTGTTCATAGTCTCACAATGTAACGTACCGTCTGTCAAAACAACCTGAGAACAACTAATAAAGCCTCCCAAAGGTCGGCCAAACCCTAGTGGAGATAATAGGAAATAATATAAAATAATAGTCTTCGGATCCAAAACCGCGTATCCGGGATCTGGGCCAACGACGGGCGCCGTGCAAGGGGCGGCGGGCGCCGTCTCTGCAGTACGTGTCCGACGTTCTTCCATTTCCTTCAACGGATTCCAATGTCGTGCATCCTTGCTCCTTCTTAGCTCTTCCCCAGCCTCCATATGCTCCAAAATATGCTTCTTAAGCTCTTTTCATAGTCCATCCAAGGTCGGAATGTAATTCTGTAGAATAAACACTAAAAACGCATATATTCCGATCTCGAATACTTCACAAGCAATAAACGAAACTAGACTCAAAGCATATCAAAACCAATACCTAATATCAATAAGAAACACCTATAATGCCTATATGAAATATGCATTATCACCTATCAACAAGGCAGAGCACACATAACTAGCTAAACCAGTAGCAAACACGCAACAAAATACCTCAACAACCCCTTTGAACTGCTCAACCTCTAGTAATGGGTGAATTCCACCGGGATCGAAAACCATTATCGTGGTCTTAACCCTTACAATGAAAAGATAAGATGTAACTTTCCAAGAACAAGACACACATGTGAATTTACAGGACTGAAAATTGCTCAAAGTGCTATCCAATTTAGCAATTCTAGGGTAAAAAATCAGATTCTCAGTCCACACCTTCTAGCTGTCTATAACCCCATCAATCAGCAGTGGAGATTCAACACAACTACTGAGCAACTTGAAACCTACCCCTTCAATGCCAAAATCCATCAGCTTATGAAGGACATCTCTACTAGCTTTTCCTCTATCGAACAGCACCAAAACAAGTCCATGTTTGTAGCATTTGAGGCTGAACAGAACATCAGTAGGCGAGTTGTAACCCAATTGATCAGACAAGGCCATGTAGGTTGCTCTAAATTCACCCTTCTCACGATCAATGACATCGAAACCTCCACCCAGATCGTAAATAATCGTACCCACTAGCCAAGACATTTCTACGAGCACTTGGTCTGCACTAGAGGATACCATCGGACCAACTGAATTTTGCCAAAAATTAGTAATTCCAATCTCTGCATCTTTAATCCTCATAGGCATCTCGATTCCCATATTCTGTTTCTGAAAAGGTAGAGAAATGAAAATCGAATTGGGGATGAAGTTCGTCTTGATTTCCAATGGCTTCTTTCCTCGGGGCATTAATATCTTCGAACTTCTGCCTTGGAGCTTCGATGTTGAATTCCTGGCATCCTCTAATGGTGATTCCTCATGAAATTGTTGAGTCATCGGCTCCTGCGTAACCAGTTCCTGGATTCGGAATTTGCCCCTGATCGGAGCCCTCCGTCACCGAGATTTGAGGATCTTGACCTTGGACCCTTGCCGATTTCTCGGGTCTTGCCTCTACAATATCGTCGTGATTAGTCAAGAACGGAGATTTCTCACTAGTGAGGAATTTCTAGATCAATTCCGTCAGAGCATCAATATTCCGATCCGTGTTGGCTCGGTGTTTTGCCTCATCTTGAAATTCTTGTTGTGTTGCGGTGATGAACTGTTGAAGTTGGTTGTCTGTCTTTCGCCAATTCTCTTCCATGATTTCCAACCTGGCCCCGTCCGCCATAGCTCGATCTTCAAGCTCTGATACCAATTGTTATGTCCCAAATAGGGATTATTAAAATTTGATAGGAAAAGAAAGGAGATTAGAGAGAAAGGTTATGGAAGAAGAAGTTTAGGGATAAAAGAGAGTAAAGGGAGAGAGAGAGAGTAAGGGTAAAGAGTAATTGAATTGATTATTCATTGGATGATTTTCCTAATACAAGATATAGGGTATTTATATACTAATACCCATACTCTAATTTTAATCTCTACACATAATATCCATATACATGACATTCGTCTCATCCGAGATGAATTTCCTTGCTTCGGGCTTTCTTCGGGTTTGCCTTGGGCCCTAAGGTGGCCCGGGATTAATCCTCTTTTGGGCTTCCTTGGGCCCAAAGCCTTGCTTTCGGTCTTGTTGGTCCATGGAATTATAAGGGAGTAATTATTAATTATAATAATATTGAAAATAATAATAAATAACCATCAATAAATTATTCCCTATGGGGTTTGTGTAAATCCCGATTGGTTTTCTGGTGCCTTTGGTTCAGGTGTTGTGTGACTTTACGTTTGGCGTGACTGGATTTTCTTCTCCGTTTGATAGGGTTCTAGCAGACGGAGTCATGATAGGCTAGGGTCGTGATAGTGTGTATCAAGGGTCTCCTTTCTCCAGAAGAATAATTCTTTGGAGGTTCATCTTCACTGCCCACAGGAGACTCCTAATGTACCGCTGGTGTACGGTGCTGCTTCAGGGTAGTGATTGGTTCCGTATTTCGTCTACATTCTCGTCTTGTTTCGGTTTAGTTGTATTTAGTTTTGCCTTTGTAGAGTTCTCGCCTGCATTTTGCACCATCTTTGTACTTTTCTATTTGCTTAGACGGTTATCCGTCTTCTGACTTATCGACCATCGAGGTTCAGGTTTGTCTGACCTTGATTTTTTACCTAATCAAAATAATAATAATAATAATAAGTGAAGTAGACAGAAAAAAGGGTAAACTGCAGAAAATCATCCCTTAAATAGGGCATATTGTTCAAAACTACCCCTTAAATTCAATATTGCAGAAAATCACCATTTATATACCTTTTGTTTGCTAAAGACCACCCCACCTCTATGTGCCGTTAGAGTTTCATTACATGTCTTTGAAAAAAAGTTCAAAATTACCACTATACCTATCATTTTCTTGTCACCACTCACTCTCTGCCTATCTTTCTGTACATATGTACAACTCCATACACACTTTTTTAATTGAAATTATTCGACAATTCTTACGGTCCTGTACTAGGCCTCCTTCAATCGATGCCTAAATCCCTCCACAACTTCAATGCGAGATCCCCTTCAATATCGCCTCTCCATATGATAAGGGTATTTTGGTAATTTACCGATTTTTTCCTCTAAAACTTAACAAAATCGGAGATAATGTGGTCGTTGGTAAACAAAAGGTATATAAAGGGAATTTTTTACAATATTGATTTTAAGGGGTGGTTTTGAGCAACATGTATTATTTATGGGGTGGTTTTCTATAGTTTACTAAAAAAAAAATTCATATATGGTGGACCATAAAAGCCCCTTGCTAGCATTTTTTTATTATAGAGTAAAAATTCATCTGGATAGACCTAGCCGATAGGATTCTTTCGGATGAGATTAATAAATCTTTATTTGATGCCAGTGTACCCTCAGTGGAGAAGTGGCTAAGTTGTGCAACCTTATCTGTCACTCTGTTCCTTTCCCGATGCACATGAGAAAATTTTGTCCTCCTAAAGGATCCTATTAACCATTTTATGTCCCCCATTAGAAGTTCGATTCCCAATGGGCAGTTTCCATGCTCTTTTAAGTTTTGGATGATTGTATAAGAGTCACCCTCCTCTTAAGGCCAAGGCCTTATCCATGATCAGAGACTGTTTACCAAAAATTTTGTTTCCAAGATGGATTGGGTTATCGCTCCAGTCACAAATAATGTATCCTATGCTTCCCACCCTTGTCGGGGAGATTGCTCTATCAAAGTTCAGTTTCATGAATCCATTGTCTGGTTTCCTCCATCCGATATTCTTCCTACTCATTTTCACAAGTTTGTATGGTGTAAACGTTCAGGGTAATTATCATCTTAATTTTGGAGTACTTTATGCCAGATTTCTCGAGTAGCTTTGAATCTTCCGTCAATTTGTTGGAGCGAAGGCATTCTAGTATCCCTAAATATAATTTGATTTCTCAGACATATTGTCTACCAATTTACCGCCAGTTGTTCTTTTTCTTCTTTGTCTAGCTTTTCAACCAACATCCTCATGATTTTCTTTGATATCTCTCGTTGTCTCCAGAATGGGAGTCGTAATACCTTCCACCTTAGTAGAGAGAAGACATGATTTTTTTTTTCAAATATTCACATAGGATGAAAATATAGGCCTCATATTCCCCCCAAGAATCACAAAATGGGCAACCGTTCGGGATAGGACCCCCCTGTTAGTTAATCTGTCCTTCGTAGGAAGAACATTTTGACAAAGTTTCCACAATTTTTTTTAAAATTTTTTGGTAGTGTTTAATTTCCATATCCAGGTGTTTGGGTCATCATCTTCAATGTTCTAATTTGTTACTCCCTCCGTTCGGCAAAACTTGTCGTTTACTGTTCACACACGCTTTTTTAGAATGATAAAAACTAGGGGTGGGAACGGGACGGGATCGGGACGGGATTGACATTTTTTTTTTCGGGACGGGATCGGGACGGGATGGTGTCTGGACGAGACGGGATCGGGACGGGACGGGCCTTGTCCCGCATATAAAAATAATAAAATATTATATAAATTTGCAAAGTGAAAAATGCTTTCATAATTCATTATTTAGTATAATATGTTGATCAATACGGTATTATTCTCAACTATATTATTCAATAATAATAATAATAATAATAATAATAATAATAATAATAATAATAATAAAATTATTATTATTATTATTATTATAATACTATTATTAATTCATACAATGATTGTATAATTAATTATAATGTTCAACATATTTGGCTACATTATCTTACTAGATCAGGACGGAAAGGAATTGAGACGAGATTTATCAATATTGTCTAATTATCGATTGATAGTTAGGAAGAATACCGTATTTAATTAGCTATTTGCCTCTTGTAACTCTAAATGGGTATAATAATAATAATAATAATAATAATAATAATAATAATAATAATAATAATAATAATAATAATAATAATAATAATAACAATAAAAAAAAAAAAAATAATAATAATCCCACGTTATAATTAAAAATAAAATAAAATAATATTACTTATTTTTATTGTTATTATTATAAAATAATTATACTTTACAAGAAAAAAAATATAATATGATATGATAATAATAATAATAATATAATAATAAAATTTTTATTATAAATTAATATTATTATTAAATTATATTATAATATTATATATTATTATTATTATTATTATTATTATAAATTGAAAATTATTATTATAGTTATAAATAATATTTTCTCAAAATAATAATACTAATAATATATTATTATTATTCTATAATATTTTAATATTATTATTATTATAAAAAATATTATTATTATTATTATATGCGGGACGGGACGGGATTTGCGGGATCCCACCGGGATCGTCCCGCGTTTCGTCCCGCATAATTTTTGCGGGACGGGATCGGGACGGGATTCGCTATTTTGTCCTAAATCCCACCGGGATCGGGACGGGATCGGGATGGGACCGGGACGGGATCGGGATTTGTGCCCACCCCTAATAAAAACTATATAAAATATTCATTTTTAAAATTTTTTTAAAACAAGTTTGTACTTATTAATAATAACTACGAAATTGTTAAAAAAATTATTTCAAAAACTAGATATTTTATATAGTTTGTAACTCTTAAAATAGCGTGTGTAAATAGTAAAACGTCAAGTTTTGCCGAACGGAGGGAGTATAATTTTCATAGCACCAACCATTGTAAACCATCCATTGTTTTCATACCACCAATATAACTTGTCCGAAATTGGGTTGATAGGAAGAGGTATATCCATTACATCCACCTCCATGTCATGTTCGAGTTTTTCCTTCCACCAACCTCCATGTCCTGTTCGAAATTGGGTTGATTAGAGTTTATTCAGATTGATAAGGGTTCAAGCGAAACCCAAATGTCTTTCCAAAATCTCACAGATTTCCCATCACAAATGGACCAAATAAGCCCTGATTTGAATTTGTCTATTAGAGCACTAGCTTTTCACCATTTTCAGTAGGCATGCATTGCCTTTCCGCTTGTAATTTAGGATGTTAGTTTCCTTCAAGTATTTGTCCCTTATAATCTTTACCCAGTAGTTATCTGATTCTTCTAGCGTTCTCCATAACAATATCATTTGTAGAGCTTCATTTACGTATTTTGATTTCCTTATACCTAGTCCACCTTTCTTTTTTGGCTTACAGATTCTATCCGAGCGGATGAGTGGTCTATCTTGCACATCTTTATTTCAGACGAAGGTTATGTTAACTCGATCAAGTGCGTTGAGGATGTTGGTTGGTATCATGAAACTTTGCACTGTGTAGAGTGGTTTAGCTGCCAGATTTGAATTGATGAGAATTGATCGAACTTGTTATGAGAGAGCATTATCTCTCTATTTCGTCAATTGTTCATTGGATTTACATATAATATTCTCGAATGTTTCTTTATGTACTTTACCATTTATTATAGGCCATCCAAGGTAACACTCCAAAGAGCTGGTGTGCGAGATTTGAAGGTGTCGTGTTAAAGTATTGATCATGGAGTTGGGAACCCTAGAGGTGGTCTGGAAGTTTGATTTGTGAACATTCACTTTTAGTCCAGATAGTGAGCAGTAGTTGTCAATAATATCCCTAACTTTTGTGCTTGCCTCAACCATTGCTTTTACAAAGACTAAAATATCATCTGCAAACACCAGTATGTATGACCCTTGGTGATCATAATTGAAGCCAATTTTTATTTCGGTCGAAATTGACTCCTTGTGAAGTTTTCTGGCTAGAAGTCCTGCACCCAAAATAAAGAGGTAGAACGATAGTGGATCCCCCTGGCGGATGCCGTGGGCGGGCAAAAAAATTCTGTTGGACCATTGTTGACCAACACAGAAAAGGAAACTGTTGTGATACATTTCTTGGTTTATTCTATAAAGGGGTTGTGAAAGCCAAACCTATTACTCGTTTCAGTCTTGGGTTGTCAATTTTGGGTAGAAGGGTAATAAAGGTGTGGTTATTTGTTTAAGCATTTATTGTGATATGAAAAAACATTTTACTGCCTTAATGACCGAAGATCCAACTATATCCCAATATGTTTTATAAAATTCGTCGGTCATCCCATCCGAGCTAGGTGATTTATTTTTACCCATGCTAAAAACCGCGTTTTTAATTTCGCTGCTAGTGATGGGTTTAATTAATTCCCTATTTTTCATATTTGTGATTAAGTTATTGATTAGCTCTAATTGGTTTGCCTAGTCCCTTCCTCTTGGTCTAGCAGTTTTGAATATGTATTCGAAATCCTTTCAAATTTCTTGTCTTATATTCTGGTGAGATATTCTGTTCACCAGTAATTTGTGTTCCCTCTACTGAGGTAATTTGTCTAATAATCTTCCTATTTTTTCTTCCAAAAGCTATTTTGTGAAAATAACCAGAATTGGTATCCGCAAGTTTAATATGCTTTGTTTTTCCTCGTTGATTCCAGTAAATTTTGTGAAAATTTAATAACGCCTCCTTGTCTTTATGTATCCAGGCGCTAGGTTATTATTAGCTTATCCTCCAACAACTTAAGTTGTCTAAAGATGTTTCCAAAGGTCTTCTTGCTCCACTCTTTAACCTTAACCAGAATTGGTATCACCAAGCTTGTTTTACGATATTTCTAAAGTCTTTCCTTTGAAGTCAGGCCATATGTTTTCGAATTCAAAGGGTGCAGCCCTAAAAGGTTCACCATTAAGGATTTCAAGAGAGATAGAGCAGTGATTGGATGTTGAAATAGCATTACGAGTAATCTACAAGTGTAGGTATTCATCAATGATCCGACTCTGGACAAGAGCCTTGTCAAGTCTTTTATAAATGATTTCATTGTCCAAATATTTCTTTCGCCAAGTGAAACAATTCCCACTAAAAGCAAGGTCTATTAAATCATGTTTGTCCTTAAGTTTAATTGGTCTTGCAAATCTGTTTGGGTTGCAAATTCTTTTTTCATTTTTTTAAGTCCAATTTATGCAAATTCTTTAAAAGTGGGATAACTTTTAGGGCTGCACCCTTCGAATTCGAAAACTATTCCGGAATGACTCACCGGAAAGGACTTATGGATAGTACCCATAGGTCATCGATTCGAACCCCGGAATGACCGCTATTTATTTACCAATTCAAAGGATAACTTCACGCCGAGAGTCTAAGAATGAAAAAGTTAGCACTAGATTTAAAAGAGCGAACCAACCAAACAACCTAGCTAGCATTGTGGTTCAAGACTAGCTACTAACCTTCATACCATAGCGGTTGCAGGATTTCCTAGAGTAGGCTAGGGAGTGATTTTTTTATTTGGATTTTTTTAGTATATAATAAAGAATTTTTTTAAAAATAATATTAAAAGAAAATAATAAATTGTGGTGTAAATATCACATTTTTAGCATAAAAATTCATACAATAAACTTTAATAAATTTTCTTTATATATGTGTAACATGATGAATATATTTTTTAAATATATTGAAATAAAATTATAATTTTTTTAAAAAAAATGTCTTTTGTAAATGTAAAAAAAAATGATAGGGTTCTCCTCCGGGAGGCCCCAACCTCTCTTCCAAGAGGCCTCAACCCCTCATTCAGGATCCAAATCATCCTCCGGGAGCTGCTACCCCCTCCTATGGAGTCACCATATCGCATCCTTGAGCCCTAGATTCAACCCCGTCGACCTCTTCTCATCCCCATCTGCTTTCGCTTTGGGTAACCCCTCGACTTCGGCCCGTCGGGTAGATTTCGTTTTCCTATCTAACCTCTGATCTGAATATTGTCTTGGATCTCTGTTGAATCTTGCTCATCTCCTTCTCTAGCCTTAATTTGTTCATCAATTTGGGTTGTAGGCCTCTCCTAGGTCCGACCCCCTTACCCTTATCCCTAAAATCGAACTGTCATATCTAAAATTCCCCCTTATCGTTAAGCTCGTCGCCTCGGGGTCCGATTCTCGACGGTGTCATCGGAATCGCCTTGGTCTTGGGCTCATACCTAGTGGGTTCTTGCTCGTCTAGTGACAGCCTCCTCCGGCAGTCTTGATAACATGCATTTAGAGAGTTATAATAGGTTGCATTTAGCTTAGTTATGATGCATATCATGCATGGTTTAAGTATAATTTGCATATTTGTTCTCTGTGTGGTTGGAGTCGGAATCAACATGCTTTTATTGATTATTTCAGATAATAGTGGATCCGAGGAGGAGACATGAGTTGATAACGCATTGGATGAGAATGTCTAGTTGATTGAAGAAGCTTACATGAAAATCTCAAGAGGTCCTGAGAAGAAGAAGCGAACCTAAACGAAGAACAAGTCGGCAGAAGTTGTCACCAGACATGCTGAACTTGTTTTGCACTTTCTGGAGGCCTCGATTGTCGGATCGACTATTATGACCATGCGTTGGAAAGCTCTTTCAGAGAGCTACAACTTTCATGTTGACGTCAAGAGCTGATTCAAGACGGATTTTCCGTGAAAGACCAATGCAGCGGCCGCCGCATGGTGTGCAGCGGCCGCCGCTAGGGACGATGCAAGAGGAATGCTGATGCTGCGGCCGCAGCATCCATGCGGCGGCCGCCGCATGGGCCGTCAACACCAGTACACAACGTTTTGAATATTAAAACCCTAGTTTTTATTCAAGTTGTTTTGGTGGTCGACTTGGGATCTTTTTTAAGGCCACTTTTAGTTATTTTTCCAAAACTTCTATTCTATTCCACGTTCTATCAGACAATTGGAGAGAGAGCGATGTTCGCCATGGGCGGCTAAACTCTCTTCGTTCTACTTGCAATTTGAAGCTTTATTTGGATTGATTGTGAGTTTCTGAATCTTGTTCCTTATTTCCTATATTGGATGCTTCAACTTCTTTGTGCTTGATTGTTTATTGTTTTGTTTTATCTTGTCTGGCCAACTAGTTAGATCAATTCAATTGCAAGAGTTTTGTAGATTTCTGATTGCGAAACTTAACCCAAGTAACAAACTTGTCTCTTTAGGGCTGATTGAACTAATTGGATAGGTAGGAAGTTGGATGTGTTGTTAAATCCCTCTTTAGGGACTGCAAATACCTTGACTAATCTCTGAACTTAAAGCTATCAATTGGGTTAAATCCTTCTTTAGGGACTGTTCGATTGATAAGGGTTTCTAGGACTGATTGGACTAGTAACTATATTAGGTCGGGACAAGGGCATTCATAGGAACCCTAAAAGGACAAGAGAAAGTTACAATATCAATTCAACCAAATAAAGTGGATAGTTGTAGGTAGAGCGATCTTCTCTAAATTGTTTTGGATTATTTGTTTTTATTTTATTTTGTTTTCTTTTCAATCTCAATCAACCAAACCCCCCATTCTACTAATTGGTAAATACACATTGCGGAGAAATACTTGATTCTCTGTGGGATCGACCTCTTACTTACTTGCTATACTAGTTTGTAGGTTTGAGTTTTATTTTGATACGGTTTACGCGACTAAAAAACCGTTCACCAAAATTGGCGCCGTTGCCGGGGAATCAAGTTTATTTCTTTTTTGTGTGTATTTATTAGTTTTTGTTTATATATCTAACTTTGTTGTGAACCTATCTTACGGTTCACAACATCCTTGCTACTAACTTTTTCAAGTTGTTGAGATTAGCAAAGTTTGAAGGTGAGAACTTTCACCAATACTTCAGGAGATTGCATGAGTATGTTGACGACCTTGGTTCATGGGGTTATCAATTCAGCATCCGGGATATGATTATGTGCATAATTGATGGGATGACTGTTGAAACACGAGCGCTTGCTGAGCACTTGAGTAACGGAGGCCTGAAGCGGTTAGGAGGATTGTCGGGGTTGTGGGATTTTTTCTGTTATATGGATTACCATGTTGCACAAGAATAATTTCTCATCACGTATCCTCCGCCAATGGAGAACTCTGTCACATACCTAGAGGATCCATTCCATAGCCTTACACAAGTGTTGCAAGAGCAAGCTGAGAGCAGTAAAAACTTGGAGAATCAGATGAACAAACTCATTCAAATTTTAAGTGGAAAACGTGAGAAGGAAAGGGGCTTAGAAGAAGGAGTTGAAGTCGTAACGGAGGGTGAAAATTCTGAGGAGCGGCAACCGCCGCAGGAGGGCGGCGATCGCCGCACAACTACTAATGAGCCCCCATCGATGTCTTCTTCTCTTGATTTTGAGAAACCCACCCCACCACCCCTTGAGTCTTTAAAGGATGCAAGAATGGAAGATCCTATCGAAGTCATTACACTTAGTTCATTCCCTCCTATGTGGTTTCAACATGACAATGACATGCCGAATGAGGGGGAATTGGTTGCAGACAACGATAGTGTCTTCGACAATGGAGGAGAGCGTCTAGTGCTTCCTGACTTGGAATCTCATGAGTCGACGCATGAGGTTACATGTGATATGTCTCCTACTCCATATGCAACATCCATTCTGAGCTTTCCCATTGATGAACCAAGTCTAGAGCCACCAGCTGAGGCTTAAGAGGTAATAAAGGTAAACTTTTGCAATTTTGAAGGTAATGGTGATTTTGTTGATCCTTTTGATTGCTATTTTGAAAAGCCACCAGCGGAACTGTGCTGGTGGTATCATATTCCTTATGCACAGAGTCGTGCTAGACTCTTTGATAGATTGAAAGGGTTCTTGAGTTTCACATTTTATGCTTTCAATTTATTGTGTTATGATTTTCTTTGTAAGATGTGTGCACAGGAATATGATAGGCTACTGCGGTCTTTGACGATGTCTGATAGCTAAGATCTTGAGATTGATAATAAGTCAGGTCAATGACATTAAAGAAAGGCGCTTCTCGGGAGGCAACCTGAGGTAAGTTTTCTAATTTAGTTATTTTAATTCCTAGTTAGCTAGTTTTCTTTTCAATAAATTGGGTTTCCCATTAGGCATTAGATATTTGTTTTTGGTTTGGGATAGACTAAGCTTGCAGGAAAGGCCACCGAAATCCTCAGATCCGACCTATAGAGACCCATCCACCACATTGTGAGTATTTCATTCATCTCTTCCTCTATGTTTTTATGTTTTTGTTGTCTTTTATGTTACATTGAGGACAATGAAAGGTTTAAGTGTGGGGGAGGGATTGCATTGCATATAGATAAAGTTTGCATATCATGTTTATGTATGTTATCATGTTTATTTATGTTTTCATATTTATTTTTACACATATATCACATTAAAAAAATCACAAAAATATCATGCATTGAATTTAAGTGTTATTAACGATACCCATCTTGGTTTAGTTTGTCCTCTAATTTATTTTTTTGATCTTAATTGCATAAATCCCATGATTTGATTAAATTGCTTGAAAATGATTTTGGAGCATGATTTGAGAATATAATTGAGCAAGTATGATTCATAGTTGAGGTTTAATTGAAATCTAAAAAAAATAACCTTTGTGAGTTTATTTTGGCCTTATAGGGACTTTACATATCATTCCCTTTTGCTTTTATTGTGTGATTATACTCTCCATATGCTTCTTATTTCAATACCGTATTGCACATGTTTGTTGCTTGTGAATTTCAAATGATCGAGGCATGTTTTCTTTAGCCATATTATACCTGTCTACCTTAGATATTATCTTTTGCTTGAAGCCCATCTGAGCCTTAAAGCCTATTCTTTTTTATAGCTCCACAAAAATATATCATAGTCAATGATTAGTCTGACCCTATCCGGGAATTAGGAGGAGAATTGGTGAAAAATCTTTATGTTGGAGTTGTTTTGAGTGGAGATGATATACGTATGGTTGTGCATTGCAAGAGGCATAGCCAAAATAAGGTAACCCTTCTTGCATAATAGAGATGACTTATTACTAGGGGCCTAAGGAGGATAAAATTCACTTAGGAGTAAAATTCTAGTAAGCTTGGACCTAGGGAGGATAAAATTCACCTAGGGGCAAAAGTAAGCATAAAAGAAAAGAAGTCATCATAATGAAAAAAAATGCATGAGTTGTATGGCTATTGAAATCGAAGAGTTTATTGTTATGTAATGGAGTGTATGTTATTGGAATGGTTTGCAAAGTATGGAAGTTTTGGTGTTGTTCTGGTTGGTTGTTGTTCCTTTTTCCCGGATTTTTAGCACCACAAGCCTAAATATTTCTCGTGTCTTATGTTCCTACCAAAGCCCATTACAACCTTATAAAAGTCCTCATGATGTTTTTTGCAAGTGATGACTTTACGGTGTATAGAGCATTTTGGATTGAGTTGAGAGTTGGACTTTAAAGCCTAAACACATGAGAGCTTGAGTGAAACACATTATCCTGGTGAGGTTGGATTAAATTTGCCTTTACTATTGGATTGATCATATACTTGCTAGGATATTTGTTCTCTTATTCATGTCTCCTATTGCTTGATGTTGCTTTTAAAAAACTATAGCATGAAGATCTTATTTATGGGATAATCAATTCTATATTTGTTTTTGATTGCTTGAGGACAAGAAAAAGCTTAAGTGTGGGGGAGTTTGATAACATGCATTTAGAGAGTTATAATAGGTTGCATTTAGCTTAGTTATGATGCATATCATGCATGGTTTAAGTATAATTTGCATATTTGTTCTCTGTGTGGTTGGAGTCGGAATCTACATGCTTTTATTGATTATTTCAGATAATAGTGGATCCGAGGAGGAGACATGAGTTGATAACGCATTGGATGAGAATGTCTAGTTGATCGAAGAAGCTTACATGAAGATCTCAAGAGGTACTGAGAAGAAGAAGCGAACCTAAACGAAGAACAAGTCTGCAGAAGTTGTCACCAGACATGCTGAACTTGTTTTGCACTTTCTGGAAGCCTCGGTTGGCCGATCGACTATTATGGCATTGCATTGGAAAGCTCTTACAGAGATCTACAACTTTCATGCTGATTCAATACGGATTTTCCGTGAAAGACCAATGCAGCGGTCGCCGCATGGTGTGCAGCAGCCGCCGCCAGGGACGATGCAAGAGGAATGCTGATGCTGCGGCCGCAGCATCCATGCGGCGGCCGCCGCATGGGCCGTCAGCACCAGTACGCAGCGTTTTGAATATTAAAACCCTAGTTTTTATTCAAGTTGTTTTGGTGGCCGACTTGGGATCTTTTATAAGGCCACTTTTAGTTATTTTTCTAAAACTTCTATTCTATTCCACGTTCTATCAGACAATTGGAGAGAGAGCGATGTTCGCCATGGGCGGCTAAACTCTCTTCGTTCTACTTGCAATTTGAAGCTTTATTTGGATTGATTGTGAGTTTCTGAATCTTGTTCCTTATTTCCTATATTGAATGCTTCAACTTCTTTGTGCTTGATTGTTTATTGTTTTGTTCTATCTTGTCTGGCCAACTAGTTAGATCAATTCAATTGCTAGAGTTTTGTAGATTCCTGATTGCGAACCTTAACCCAAGTAGCAAACTTGTCCCTTTACGGCTGATTGAACTAATTGGATAGGTAGGAAGTTGGATGTGTTGTTAAATCCCTCTTTAGGGACTGCAAATACCTTGGCTAATCTCTGAACTTAAAGTTATCAATTGGGTTAAATCCTTCTTTAGGGACTGTTCGATTGATAAGGGTTTCTAGGACTGATTGGACTAGTAACTATATTAGGTCGGGACAAGGGCATTCATAGGAACCCTAAAAGGACAAGAGAAAGTTACAATATCAATTCAACCAAATGAAGTGCATAGTTGTAGGTAGAGCGATCTTCTCTAAATTGTTTTGCATTATTTGTTTTTATTTTCTTTTGTTTTCTTTTCAATCTCAATCAACCAAACCCCCCCTTCTACTAATTGGTAAATACACATTGCGGAGAAATACTTGATTCTCTGTGGGATCGACCTCTTACTTACTTGCTATACTAGTTTGTAGGTTTGAGTTTTATTTTGATGCGGTTTACGCGACTAAAAACCGTTCACCAAGTCTCGACTGCGCCGGTCACCATCCCATGTTTATCCCCATCCTTGTCCTCGCCGTTTTAGGGTTCCTCGAGGATTTTGCGGTGACCTTTGTCCTCCCTCCTGGTTGGTGTCGCCTGTGGGTCATCGTGACCGGCGGAGGTGTCACCCGTCGTCCTCCCATCGCATCTGACACTGTTCGATCGGGGATAGGGTTGGTTCAGGGTTGTGTGCGCTCTTCATCCTCCTCCGGTCTCTCCTTTCCCATCCATCACCTGCTCTTTCTGGTGGCTTCGGGCTTTTGATGTCGCTGATTGCCCGTTCTGCCTCCGTATTCCATGGATGTAGTGGTCTGGTGGCGTTTGCTGATGGCTTCGTATCCAACGGTCATGCCTTGTTCTAATGTCTCTTCTTTTGGGCCCAAGGCAAATCTGGCCTCAAGGGAGGGAAAACATAAAATAAATTAATTAAATAAAAAATGAAGGAAAAAAAGAGTAAATTATAATAAATTACTATAATTAAATAATTCCCTATGGGATTGGCGTAAATCCCGATTGGGTTCCTTGTGCATTTTGGTTTAGGCGTAATGTGGCTCTTCGTTTGGTGTGACTAGACATTCTTTTCCGTTTGATGGGGATCTAACAGTCGGAGTCAGGATAGGCTGGAGACATGGTAGTGTATATCGAGACATCTCCTTTGTCCGGAAGAATGATTCCTTGAAGGTTCGTCTTCACTACCCACATGTGACTTCTATTGGGCCGCTGGCCTGCGGTGCTGCTCAAGGGTTGTGCGTGGCTTCGTCCTTCATCTACGTCCTCGTCTTGTTCAGATTTGTTGTCTTTAGTTTCACTTTGTAGAGCGCTTTTGCCTCTGTGTTGCACCATCTTTGTATTTTCGGTTTGATTTTTGACGGTTTTTTGTCTACCGACTTGTCGGTCTTCGAGGTCCAGGTATGTCTGGTCTCGAATTCTTTTCTAATAAAAAAAATTATAGGTTTGAAAAGTATGGGAGAAGAAACCCATAAATTATGGATTAAATATGCCATTTATATTAAAAAAAATCATAGGAATAAAAATTAGTAGATTTTTTTTTGATAAGAAAATAATTTAAGGACCAGATGGACCTGGACCCTCGAGAGGCCAACAGAGTCGTCAAATGGCGAACCGTCAAACATACAACGAAATAAAATGAAAATGGTGCAATACAAGAATCGGCAAACAAACAGCCCAAGACGACCAGACGATCCTAATCCCGAAAAGCTGAGGACAGCGTAGACTAATCCCGGAGCCAAGCGCCACCAAGAGATGCTACCGCTGGCCAATGGTACATCAGAAGTCCCTGTGTGTGATCAAGACGAACCTCCAAGGAAATTTCCAGAATACGGCGTCGCCTTGATGCACACCCCCATGATTCCACTCAGATTCGACACCGGACGCCAGAGCCCCGACTCAGACTAGGACAATCAAGAAGAACTGGAAATGCCGCCGAAAATCGCCCTCATAAAAAACGCACCAAACACCCCAATTGGGATTTTAACAAAAAATCCATACAGAATTTTCCGACCCTTTCGGGCGTTTTTTGTTGTTTTACTTAAAAAACTACATATATAAATGTACAACCATCTCGTTTCCCCTCCTCCCCTTTTTTTTTTTTAAGTTTAGGGCTGCTTTGGGCCTAAGGATTAACCTTGGGCCTAGGGAAATGAACGAAGAAGTCGGAGATGCAGCGCCGACAAGGAGGGGAACGAAGGGGATGATGAGGGTCTGGAAAAGCAGGCGAAGCACCGAGGAAAACCCATCGATGTTGCCGCCTCGAAACCAGAACGTCGGCGACAGCCACCGTTGCCCAAGAAAGAGCGAGGAGGACAACCACCGAAGGTTGCGGGTGAACAATAGGGCACTAGAACCGGACCAGCCGGCGGCATACCAGGCGTCATCTTCGACCACGACTTCCAGAACCACGAAGATGTGCACGAGAAAGAGGAAGCCAGAAATTGAGGCTTAATCGTTCAATTTAGATGAGAGTGAAAGGAGAACCGAGCTTTACATCCAAGGATCTATCAAAGCCCCCAAAAAAATTGAAGAAATTAAAAGATGTATGGCACACCGAAATCAGATTCAGATTTGGTCTGGCGAGAATCAAAGAGGATTTTTGCGATTAAGCGAACCGAACCCAACCCAAAGCAAGGGCCACGGCGGAGGAGAGACTGTAGTGGCGCCGCGGCTAATAGGGAGGTGTGTGGCCGGCCGGGGCCGAGGAGGTCGGCCGAAGCGGAGTTAGCCGAGGAGGAGCAACCGATGAGAAGCGGAGCAACCTAGTGAATCGAGACTCTCCGAAGAGAGGAATTGGGGCTCTCCGAAGAGAGATTTAGGCTCTCCGAGGAGAGATTTGAGTTCTCCGAAGAGAGAGATATAGCCGGAAGTGCTGATCAAGACTCACCGGACCACCTCCAAGGGAGGAAAGAGAGTTTTCTTTCTTCCACTGGAAGAGAGTGTTTTGGTGCCACTCTTAGTAGATTTTTTTTTAAATATATGTGCAGCGTAATGAAAACTTTTGTGAAAATAGTGACATAAAACTATAAAATTTGATTTAAATATGACATTTATAATAGAAAAATTATGGTAGAGATGAACAATATCGCAAAAAGATAAACAATAAGATTTGAACTCATGATTTGTTACATTAACTATCCTTCCTTTCTATCCTTTACTAATTAAGCTAGATAATATTTGAGTTCTTCTCTCAATTTTTTTACCTTCATTTTTTATATTATATATTTTTTTAAAAAAAATACTACATTTTCCCGCTAGTCAGTCCCTGTTGACTCCATATAATTAGGGTTGTTACATGAGCTAAACGGTTCGAGCTCGGCTCAAAAAAATCTCGACTCGAACTCGTTCAGTTGTCTAAACAAGCCGAGTTTGAACAAGGTTTTAAGCTTGAACCGAGCTCGAGCCAAACAAGTCTAACTAAACCGTAACTAAGCAAAAATATTCTAAGACTTGATTTCTTTCAATAAATTGAAGAAGGCGGCTCTCCCAGAAATCCATGCATACTGGTATACTACAGTAACTACACTACTACTGCTACAAAAGCTAATATAACTTGGATGTTTGACCCTTTATAACCGGATATGTTTGGGTTAAGCCCTGTTTGGTATTGATATCTAGATATTAGATATCGGATATCAGCCCTCGATATATGATATCTAGTGTTTGGTATGGCTAGATATCGATATCACTTAAAGTGATATCGATGTCTAGTGTTTGGTATCTTCCAGATATCAAGTGATATCTGATATCTGCGTTTGGTATCGCCAGATATCGATATGACTTGATATCTAGATATAAAAATTAGACTAAATTGATATACTGATTTTTTGGGAGGTATCACTTGATAGTCGGCATTTAAAAGCTAATTGTAGGTAGAAAGAAGGGCCTCTGCACAATTCGTGCCTTATTCTAGTAGGTCCATGTAGACGAGAAAGGACGTCCTTAATCTCCTCTTCGGAGGTTGGTTTCCTATCCCGCCTATCTCTGCCTAGCAGGCCGGTTTCCCTCGCTTAGCTTCCTTCCCCTCTACGGGTTGGGTGAAGTCTCACCCCCTAGGCGCCATTCTAGGCTGCAACCCCCGCTCTTCGTGTATTCTCCTCAGTTTGGCGCAAGCCGTTGTCAATTGGAGCTTGTGGCTTTTGTGGTTTCATCCCTGATGTCTCAATCTTCCCTTCTTTGTTCAATTTGTCTTCATCCGGACGAATTGATGAAAATCTCTTGTTTGCTCCGGGCCCGTGCTTGGTGTTGTTGCCTCTATCCGTCTCTTCGTCCGTCGTTCTTCTTGCCCGGTCGCCAGTTGTGCTTTGCCGTTGGCCACGCTCGGCAGCGTCGTCTTGGTGGAGCCTAGATTGCCGGTGGGTCGAAGCCTTTCGTTTGGCTTTCCTCCGTTTACCTCCTCCCTGTCGGCCCCTTAAATCCCCTCCCTTCCCTCTCAGTCCACCACTTTTTTTTGCCAATTGGCTTGGCCGTGGGTGCCTCTTCGTTGGCATGGTTTTCCTCTGTGTGGTTGGGAGTGGGTCGATGGCTCTTCCCCGTCTCATCTTCGGATCCCTTGGTTCGGTCTTTGCTTCGGGCTTGGCTTTGGCCCTAAGTTGTGTTTCGTTGGCCTTTTCCTTTGCCCGGGTAAAAAGGGTGAAATAAAAATAATACTATGTATAAATTATTCCCTGAGGGGTTTAAGAAAATTATAATGATTTACTATGTATAAATTATTTCCTGAGGGGTTTGAGAAAATCCCAAATTGGGTTTTTGGTGTGTTTCGGTTCAGGTGTCGGGTGACTCTTCGTTTGCCATGGCTGAACTCTCTTTTCCATTTGATGGGGTTTTGGTAGTCGGAGTCGGGATAGGCTGGGGTCGTGGCAGTGTGTATCGAGGCGTCTTTTTTTTTTCCGGAAGATTGGTTCCTTGAAGGTTTGTCTTCACTGTCCACATGTGACTCCTGATGTGCCGCCGGCCTACGGTGCTGCTCCTGGGTTGTGCTTGGCTTCGTCCTTCGTTTATGTCCTCGTCTTGTTCGAATTCGGGATTGATGTGTTTTGTTTCGCTTTGTAGAACGCTTTTGCCTGTATATTGCACCTTCTTAATTTGTGTTTTTGGTTTGTTTTTTTTTTTTATCGTTTTCTGTCTGCCGACTTGTCAGCCATTGAGGTTCAAGTTTGTCTGGGCTCGAATTTTTACCTAATGAAAAAGAAAAGTTTCCCATATATCTTTGGTTCGAGCACGAGGCATAGCGTCTAGGGGAAGAGTCCGTCGAGTCACATCATCCTCCATCGTTATCTCAAATTGGGTGTCATCATTCTCCCCTTCTTGAGTTGGACTCATCCTTGAGTCATCACCCTACAAGTCATCACCAAAAGGGGTGAGATTAGCAACATTGACGGGTGTCATGGACTCCATATTGGAAGGTATAGCTTTTACGCATCGTCCCCACAACGCTCAAGCATTCGAAAAAGGTCGTTATCGCAGGGCTCAATTTGGACTTGCACTACTAAGGAAAGCACTCCTTGCTCGAACAGGTGCAACTAGATCACAAAAGTCATCAGGCTGGTCCGCAAGCCTCTCTAGCTAGTCTCTAGTGCTCTGATGTAGTGTCCTGATGAACTCAACATCTTTGGTGGCATCCACACTCTTCTTTTCCTTTATAAATAACGGTGATAGGTCCAGAGGAGGACGGGGATTGCATCTATAGACCCCCACAAATGGTGACTTGCGGAGTGAATCGATTGCTTGTACGCGAACTTGACCGATGGTAGGCATTCATCCCAGATGTCCTTATCTAATACAGACTGCTTCATGTTATTGAAGGCCATCAAAACCCTTCATTAATTGCAAACCTGAACCCCGAAACTTACAAGCAATAAATCTAGGGTGGTTAGAGATACACATCTAACTAAGACTTGAGACAATATTTTGCCATGTGTGATGTGTAGATATATTGGAGTTACTCTTGTTATTGTTATTGACCAATTGGGGGATTCAACTGCACATTAATCCCTCGTTTGTTTTTAGGTAAGGAAAGGTAATGGTTACCCTTCCGAATCTAGTCAATTTTTAATTTAAGATTCATTTTTCATTATTCTAATCATTACCTTTCTTCTCTCATTTTACATAAAAATCTATTTCTTTTCTCCCTATTTGATTACCTACTTTGAGTATAAAGTAACTATATCCCCTAGGATGCTCAAACTATTACCCTCTCCCGTTCTCTAGACTCACAAAAAAAGTGTTTATCATACAAATTTTCCATATACAATTTGATTCATTTCTCTTCTATTCCTTTCTATTCAAACAAACAAATTAAGACCAACTTGAGTCCATCAAATAACAATTTACCTTATATGGTGATGGAGTGGTCGCAAGTCAAATTAGAGGGAAGTTATGCAATTTTAAATTACTACTTACTGATAATTAAAGATTTTTAGCCGACGAGAACAATGCATTTAAATATCTTTTTATACATTAAAAAACCATATATTTTTTTCAATGCTTTATAACACATGAATTGTTTAACTTTTCCTCCACAACTCAAGCTTAAACCTTGGTTGTTCATGTTGGAAGAGTCACACCCAAACAAGTGGATGGCTTTATAAAAATCAACCAAGAAATTGGATCTTGACTTTCAAAAAATGATAACTGGAGTCAAGAGAGGAGGAGGAGACAGACGTGACCCATGGGTTATCCAAATCTTCAAAAGGCAGTAGCTTTAAATTCATTAGAGATGGGTCACCATGGTAATGGGTCACATGAATCACATGCTTTGATATCCCCTTACAGCTGTCATCAATTTCATCATCAGTAGAATAATCTAGAACTAACAAGAATAATCAACACTTGAAGAATAACAACCTTATGCTTTTCCAATTCATATTCCATTTGCATTCCACCTAATTGACCAGCAACAGATCACATCAAAACCTAAACTACCACAGCAACTGAATTTGAATCAACCTTATCTCCATAAAGAAAGAAGGAACAAGATGAGGACTTATTTACACTTTTAGAATGATTATTGATATCCACAGCACAAGAACAAATTTGCATATCCACAAAACAATAGGTGCAAGAAATCATTAACATGGCTTTGAATTGTGTCATCTAACTGAGGAAGCTACATTATGAGCCCATGATTTCAGGTAATCCTTCATATCAATCTTATTTCCCACAGAAGGAAGATTATCCCAGCTCCCCATCAATGCCTGATTCTGTCTACTCCTCATCCTCTCTGAGACCTTCCATGCCTCTGAAAGGTAAGGCCTTGAAACTTGAGATCCATTCCCACTGTCTCTCTGTTTATCTTCTTCTTCTTCATCTTCAGACCCAAGCCTCTGCAAGCCAGGGAGAATGGTAGTCAAGAACTCTGAGCCCTTATCCTCCTCCAAGAACACAAACCCTAAATCCATAAACCCTCTCAGCTCCTCAAACTCCAATTCTGAGAGGCTTTTGCTGAACCCCCTTTGCAATTTCTTCTTCCTGATTCTCCTCCTCTCCTCTCTTGATAGGCTCCTGGGGGTGTCAATTTCAGCTGCACCCTCCAATCTTCTGGAAGCTTCTTCTTCTTCTGATGTGTCTTTGGCTTCTTTTCCAGAGAAGATGGTTTGGAGCCTCCTGGGGAGAAGAACAGAGCTCGGAGAGACAGAGTTGTTGCTGCTCTCACTGCTGAAGCTCACCAGCTCATCCATGGACCTTGTTGAGATTGGGGGTAGTGCTGGATTTGGGAGCTCCTGAGTTGCCTGAACTGGGTTTGGGCTGGCCTCTGAATTGGATGGGTGTGGCTGTTGTTTCTTGAGGATTTCTTGCTCAAACCAGTAGGAATCTATGAGGGTTAGGAGGTTCTCAGCTTCCATTAATGGCGGCTGGACCAATTTAGGGTATTTTTGGGGGTTTTCTATACTGGTTTTTTATGAACAAAGTTTGGCTATTTATATACGGAGTATATAAGATGGGCGTTTGTGAACGGTGGAGGCGTGTAGGTTTTAACTAAAAATGTGATTCAAATGATGCAGTAAAGTAATTCGTGTGTACAAAGTTGAAAACACGTTTTCCACTAATCATAATTGGGCGTTAATTAATTAGGTATTAAAAGGTTCATGGACTCCGTGACTCGTTGCTGACCCTTGACCTCCTGAATTAATTAGGTATTCAAATGATTCAAATTAGGGGTGGGCATAAATCCCGCAAATCCCGTCCCGTCCCGCATCCCGTCCCGATCCCGTCCCGATCCCGGTGGGATGTGGTCAAAAAAATTTCAATCCCGTCCCGATCCCGTCCCGCAAAAATTACGCGGGACGGAGGGTTCGCATCCCGCAAATCCCGTCCCGTCCCGCAAAAAAAAAAAAAAAAAAAATATATATATATATATATATTCTGTATAATTTACCAGAATTAAGAGTGGTCTTAATTTCGAATAGATATATGAAGATTGAAGAGTGGCCTTAATATGCAATATGCTGATAACATTAACGGGATGGCCCAGTAGCTAATGGGATGCTCAACTGAGATTTTGCCTAATTGTTCATGCACTACGTCCAGATGCTCACATTAGTGTCTTGATTTGTTAAATTAGATTTGTTCATGCACTTCAACTGAGATTTTTAATGCAATTTGCTACTGGCTAGCTACTGTAATGGGATTTTATGTACATTAATTTGCTACTCACTACTGTAATAATATTTTATAATGGGATTATGTATTTTAATTTGGAATTAATTGGATAGTTTTTTAATCATTTTTTACGAGGGACAAATCCCGTCCCGTCCCGATCCCGTCCCGTCCCGTGAGGGATAAAACCCGGTGGGATTTGAAAAAAAAAATATCAATCCCGTCCCGATCCCGTCCCGCAAAAAGTACGAGGGACGGGACGCGGGATTACCCCAATCCCGTCCCGTCCCGTCCCATGCCCACCCCTAATTCAAATGATGGAATAGGATTGTGGAAAAAAAGGGTTCACATACATTGAAAATCCAATAAAATGATACGAAAAAACACGAAATAAAAAGTACTCCGTATTTGATATAAACATGAAACGAAACGGTAAAATATATTAATAAATGTGTCGAATATGGATCGAGTTTTATAAATTTTTATTGAATATGCGACACGACACGATAATTTTTTTGATAAATATTTTATAAGGTAGTTTAGTATAAATATAATACTTCATCAGTCTCGAAATTTAGGTCATTTTATGACTTTATTCTTATATCAAAATAGATATCATTTTAGACTTTCTAGATAGGGGATAGTAATGATTTATATCGATTTGTGTGTTGTTTATTTTTTAAAAAATTTTGATTGGTTAAAAAATATAGTGAGTATTAAAAAACAATAGAGTAAATTACACATAACCACCCTTAAATTAGGCTAGTTTTCACATAACCACCCATAAAATTATAAATTACAAAAAACCACCCATAAATTACATTTATTTTCAAAAGACCACCCATCCATTAAACCTCTATTTGTTTTGTTTGAAAAGACTAAAATATCCCTAATTCAAACTTATTTTTTAAAGGAATGACAGAGGTGGCAATTGGGCGAGTCGGGTCGGATTTGGTTAGTCGGGGTTCGGGTCATTCGGATTTCGGGTATTGTCTAATAATTTGATCATTTGGTTGGGTCGGGTTCGGGTTTCGATTGTCTCGGGTTTATGTTATTTCGGGTTTGGTTTGTCTCAATTTTTCATTATTTCAATATTCATTTTAAATTTTTTACTAGAATCTATCTTAAAATTCGGGTTATATCGGGTTTCGGTTATAATGGGTTTTGGTTGAATCGGATTCGGTTCATTCGGATTTGGTTGAGTTTCGGTTATCGGTTATTCGAATTTCGGGTTCAGAATGGGCGGGTTGGTCAGTGTTCAGGCCAATCGGTTTCGGGTTGATTGGGTCGGGTTTTCGGGTTCGGGTCGGGTTTTGCTAGCTCTAGGGTTATTGTATGTATTTTGGAACCGATTGTCTTGAACACCGACCCAACCCGGCCCATTTTGGACCCGAAATACGAATAACCAATAACCGAAACTCACCCAAATCCAAGTGAACCGAACCCGATTCAACTGGAACTCATTAAGACTTGAATCCGTTATAATCGAAACCCGATATAACTAGAATTTTAAGATAGATTCTAGTAAAAAAATTAAAATGAATATTGAAATAATGAAAACTTGAGACAATCCAAACCCTAAATAACCGAAACCCGAGACAATCGTAACCCGATAAAACCAAAACCTGAACCCGACCCAACCAAATGATCAAATTATTAGACATTACCCGAAACCCGACTAAGCGAATCCGACCCGACTCGCCCAATTGCCACCTTAGTCTTTCCTTTAAAAAATAACTTTGAATTAGGGGTATTTTAGTCTTTTCAAACAAAACAAATACAGGTTTAATGGATGGGTGGTCTTTTGAAAAGTAATGTAATTTATGGGTGGTTTTCTCTAATTTATAATTTTATGGGTGGTTATGTGAAAACTAGCATAATTTAAGGGTGATTATGCGTAATTTACTCAAAATAATAACATTTATGAAAAAAATAGTGGAGTGATGATATTGATGGAGAAGTGAGTGTTTTATTAAAACTTGTGCAAAATCCTAAAACAACTTAAGTTTTGAGACGGAGGGAGTAGTAACTAGTAAGTACCTCATAAAATAAGTGAACATAAAAACAAGTTGGTTACTAACTCCAATGGTATGGTGCAAACTTTCTCTTTACTGAACAAGTCTACAATTCGAATCCCACCCATATCAATTTTTAACTAAACTTTCTCTTTATTATTATTATTTTTAAAAAATAATAATTAAAATTTCTCCTTAATCGGACCCAGACATCATTCTTGAAGTAAATTAAAACGAAAACTCTAATGGGATGGAAAAGTTCGTAGTTTGCTTGGAGGCCGGAGTGGGAAGAGGAATTAGTAGCATGAGATTGGGCACATGCATCACATGAACCTTCCACAAATCAATGCATGGGGAGCCTCCTATAATACATATACTACGTATATAGTTACATGGAAACGGAAAATAATGTAAAATGAATTAATATTGTGTTACACTAGTATTAATATGGAAATTAACGGAAAGTAGTTTAGCTTCTAAACCACTTTTTTCTATGCAAAACTTCATGCTATCGGTGACAATACATTCAACATTAGATAAAGTCAATATAATATTTTTTTGGAAAAAAGATCTCAAGTATAAACCCCTTATAGGATGGGACAAATTAAGTATGTAAACCTAAAGCGAAAGGAGAAATGGGACTACGAAAAACAAAGGAGATGAACGAGACACTGCAAATGAAACTTATTTGGAAAATTATAGCAGAACTAGATAATAGCCGGGTCAAAATTATTAACCATGCATAAGTATTTAAAATACGATCAACGCCTATTTTTTAAATTTGAGAAGAAAGGAAACGCTTCATGGCAATGGACGCAACTTAGGAAATTAATCGAGCCATTTAAGGAAGGGCTGGCATGGTCAGTAGGGGATGTGAAAACTATTAAGTTTTGGAAAGACAAGTGGACTCCAGTGAAGAATATCCATATGGCTTGCCTTGATCAGACAAAAATAAATTGGGAAGAAACGGTTGATCAGTACATCCGAAATGGGGTATGAAATTTGGATAAACTTAGATCGAGAATGCCAAATGATACTGCGCAACAGATAACCGAAATTCCCCTCCTGGTCAATCAAATACAAGACATAATGTATTGGTGGTCGGACAAAAAAGGACGGTTTACGACTTCCAGTGCATACAAACTTAATACAAAAGTGACGGAGTTAACAAATGATAATAATGCTTGGATTTGGAAATTGAACATTCCCCCCTAAAATAAAGAATTTCATGTGGAAAGTCTGCCACAATGGACTCCCAACGGCTACTCGACTCTCTAGATGAGGAATGGCGATTCCACCTTATTGTGCGTTATGCAATCACCATGAAGAGGACGCCACTCACCTATTATTTGAATGCAAATACTCATTTTGCTGCTCGAGTTTATCTCCTAAAGTGAAATCAAATATCTCAGACCATATCAAAGTATCAAGGAATATTGAGTCATTAATGGCAAAACTAGATAGATTACTTGATACTCAACAAAAATAGAAACTGACATTTCATTGGTGGACCATCTGGATAGTCCGAAATAAACTAATTTTCCAACAACAAAAATTGCCAAATATAGAGGGATTTGTAATACTTGTCAATTCATTTGTTAATGAATGGAGTAACGCAGAAAAGCCCAACAGTGGGGATAACAATGAAATAAGGTACCGAGCAAACACCCCTAAGAAAATTATGAGTGCTAGGAAGAAGGAAAAATGGAAGAGGCCACCAATTGGGAGACTGAAACTAAATTTTGACGGCTCCGCCTCCGGGAAAGGGCAAAGCTCGATAGGGTACATCATTCATTCGTGACAACACATGACACTCATTAATTAGCAAAACCGATTGGGTACCAATCCCCTTTAATGTCTGAAGCATTGGCATTAAGAGCGGGTGTTCTGAGAGCCCTCGAAATGAGAATCCCCAAACTAATTATTGAAGGCGATTCATCGACAATCCTCAATCATCTACAGTCTAAAATCAAATGTCCATGAGAAATTGAGCTAATTATGTCAGACATTAGCACTCTTCTTACAGGGATTTACGAAGTCTCGTTTTCTCACGTCCTTCGTAACAGTAACTGCGTGGCAGATAAGGTTGCACACCTTGCTCATGTTGCCCTCATCCCTTCTCTATATACTGACCCATGTTTTATCGACCTCATCCGAAAGGATGTTGTCGAATAGCGTTTTGCTTCCGAATTTTTACTTAATCAAAAATAAAATAAAATTATGTATGTAGATATGAATATATAAGTATTGTTGTGTGTGAATATGAATATAGTGTTATTTATTTTATGTTATGTAAGTATAATAATATCATATTAACATACTCATATTTACATTATATTTATATTCAAATAACTTAACATTCATATATTTATTTGAAAATAACATAATATTTATATGATCAATATAACATAATATATTATTTTATCGTTGCACTGAATTTTCCGTTTCATCAATATTTGTATGAATTTTTTTTCCAACTCCGATAGTCCAAACGGAACCAATATTAAAAATAAAAAATATATGAAATTGCACATTAATTTCATGGTTTAATTTGATTACAATGAAATTAAATACGGACACCTAAAATGCCAGCTAACAAAAATTCCAACTTTATTTTATTTTTGCTAGATCATCAACTTGCAAATTCAACTTGCAAAAATTCCAACTACTCTAATATACTGTATACAATTAACCTAGCTACTTGCAAATTCAGCCAAATCTATTGACTTTAAGTACTACTAATTCCACATCATTTATTTCTAAATTAAAGTTGTTTTTAATATTACATTATACATAGTGACGGATGGTCTCTCACTCTCTCAAATCGATCCATCTCAATAATTCAACTGTTAAATATCTCCACTCAATGTTTAGTGGTATAAAGTCTCAATAATTGAACCTAATTTCCGACTAAAATATATATCATCGATCAATAGTTAGATGGTCACCGGCCGTTTAAATTGCCCCTCAAATGTATAGACGAGTCCAAAAATAGCGTGACGAATTTTGGCACTAAATTTAGCCTTGAAATATTATTTTAAGGCTATTTAGCGAGAAATTTATTCTCAAACTTATGTCATGGCTAAACTCGTGGCTATTAGGCTTAAAATGACTTTAGTGCAACATTTGTGACCCGTGGCCTCAAATTGATGTGTGGCTGAAATCGAAGCCCTTGGCCTCCAATCTTTTTAAGGTTTACTACAAGCAAATTTGAGGCTAATATATTTTCGAAGCTAATACAGGCCACTTCCACCAACATCAAATTATAGCAAAATTTGAAGCTTTTTTTTTTCGAGGCTAAAACTACTAGAAAAATGTGTCATCGAAACAAATTTAGCTTCCACTTTCGCCTCGATGTGTGTGAAAATAAACTGAGAATCAGCTACAATAAGATGAGATTAGAGTGAAAAATATGGAAAATCAGCAAGAGCATTCAATGTTCTTCATATGAATGCAGTGACCAACAAATGGCAAATGAGGGAGCTGTCATAGACGGCAACAATCCCAAAACCCTACCTTTCTTGGTAGTGAGTGCATTGCTATTTATATGAGTGCAAACAAAGGTCATGTGACTATCACATGGTTCTAGCTAGATGGGGATAAAAGCCCTTATTACACAAAAGGACAAGAAAGGATGACTAAGAACATGTAGCTAGGAAATAAGATCTTAATGAAAATGAAATGACAATGATCATGATCTAGGATCATAACCATAAAACATAATCTTCATACACCCCATTCAAGTTGGGCATGGTGGGAGACCAACAAGTCCCAACTTGGACGAGAGAAAATGATGCTGCTTTTCGCCAAGTGGTTTGGTAAGAAGATTTGCTAACTGAACTCCAATTCTAACATGTTGTGGAAGAAGAAATCCCTCTTGTAACTTCTCATGAACATAATGACAATCAATCTTAGGGTGTTTAGTCCTTTCATGGAACACTTGATTCTCAGCTATGTGTATTGCAGATTTGCTATCACAAAATAGATGTATAGGCAGTTGAACACACATTCTCAGCTTTTGCAAAACACCTTCAGCCCATACAGGTTCACTTGCTAAGGTTGACATGCTCCTATACTCTGCTTCAGTAGAAGATTTGGAGACAGTAACTTGTTTCTTGGTCTTCCATGAGACCAATGATCTTCCAAAAAAGACACAATATCCA
This sequence comes from Persicaria tinctoria, assembly GCA_037127255.1. NCBI lineage: Eukaryota > Viridiplantae > Streptophyta > Magnoliopsida > Caryophyllales > Polygonaceae > Persicaria > Persicaria tinctoria. Next base: position 62,221,905 of record JBANSL010000015.1, on the reverse strand, counting down.
GTGAGAGACTTTGCACTGAATTGGCAAGCACCCCAATCAGCATCACAATAGGCAGACAACACCATAGAAGATTCTTTTGGATAATAAAGACATGTGGACACAGTTCCTCTCAAGTGCTTAACAACATAGGATATATCTGGTCTAGACAAATTGAGAAACAATAGTCTGCCTACCAGTCTTCTGCATTTCTCAGGGTCTTGTAGTATATGTCCATTATTAGTGGACAACTTTAACCCTCTAGGAAGAGGAAAAGATGCTGATTTGCATTCCATCATCTAGCAATCATCCAGAATATCAAGGATGTACTTTCTTTGATGCAACATTGTTCCATTTTTATCATCCATAATTTCGAGACCAAGGAAGTTTCTTGCAATGCCAAGATCTTTTATGGTGAAGGCTCTGTGCAGGGCTACTTTGGTCTCATTTATCACCCTGATATCATCACCAATAATCAATAAATCATCCACATACACTAAGGCAACAACAATGCCATTCTGAACCTGCACATGAACAATGAATAATCTTCAATAGATCGCTCATATCCTAGACTCTCTAGGAATTTACCCTGTTCCATTGTCTGGTTGCTTGCTTTAGACCATAAATAGACTTCCTCAACTTACAAACCCGACCAGGTTTGCCAGTAATATAGCCTTCTGGAGGTATCATGTACACTTCCTCCTCTAGCTTTCCATGAAGAAAAGCATTATTCACATCTAGTTGATATAGATCCCAATTCCTGATAGTGGCTACTTCAATCAGAATTCTCACAATGGAGAATTTAGCAACAGGAGAGAAAGTATGCTTATAATCTTTCCCTTTGATTTGATTATATCCCTTGACAACTAGTCTTTCCTTGTACCTTTCCACTGACCCATCAGGTCTATACTTTATCTTATATACCCACTTGCTTCCAATTGCTTTGTGATCAACTGGTGCATCCACTAACTCCCAAGTATCATTCCTCTCTAAGGCTTGCAGTTCTAAATTCATAGCATCAACCCATTTACTGCTTTGCACAGCTTGCTTAAAACTGTAAGGTTCTTACTCAATAGCCATATGAACAAAGGAAGTCACAACCTCAGGATTCTCACGAATAGCATCCCAAGGCATTCTGCTAAGAAAGACTGTGAGATAGAAGTTCTCTGACGACCACTTCTGCAATCATAGTCTTGGAGACGTCTAGGCAGTATATGCTTTCTAACTGATCTCCTTAGAGGAGGAAATTCATTCAGGTCTTGGAATATTTCTGCAGACTAGGGTGGCTCAAAATGGACCCGACCCGACCCGGAAAACACGAGGTCGGGGTTGACCCGAGACCCCTAGGGGTCGGGTCTCGGGTCGAATTTTAGAAAATCCCGGGTCAACGGGCTGGTCGGGGTCAGACCCGGCGGGTCTTGGGGTTGACCCGTTGACCCGGTTTTTTTTATTTTTTATTTTATCAAAGTGTAGGCTAGTGCCTTTAGTTGTTATTCAAGTTGAAAGAGGGCGAAAGCCTCGGAACCGGGTCCAATAAATTACATAAGAAATCAGGAGCCTCCAAAAATTCAATAAAAGGGCTGGAACATGTGAATGCAGATTTGACAAGGGCATCAGCACAGCAGTTCGTTTGGCGCTTGACATGGGCGATGGTCACCTCCAACCAAATACTCCGTACCTGATTACCTGAAATAAAATGAAATGGGACATAGTGATAAGTGATCTTATAAATAAAATGAAATAAAATATTGTAACAAAATTGTGTTTCGCATCCCACACTCCAACCCCACCCTTAATATATATATATATACACACACACACTCACACGTACGGAGACTACGGAGTATATGTAATAATTGCGGATGAAAAGTAAAAAAAAAAAATCCTTTTTATTTAATTTAAATGTTATAACAACTAATAAAATTTTAAAACTCGGGTTTTCGGGTGAACCCGTGACCCGACCCGGAAAACCCGGAATTACAAATCTCGGGTTCGGATCGGGTGGCGGGTCGTATTTTTTAAAATCCCGGGCCTTCGGGTTGACCCCCACCCGGAATATTCGGGTCTGGTCGACCCGGATGAGCCACCCTACTGCAGACATATGATCATTGCTTCTAGTTGAAGCTAAAGAATCAGCAACCTGAGATGGTAAGGGTGATTGACTAGAATCTACACCAAAATGTGGATTCTGAGGAGGAGAATAGCTGTCTGAAATGTTCATGGGATGAGTGACTGTGTATACATCATCAGGCGCAGGATTAACTAAAGGTAATTAAGGGTAAATATAGTGATCAACCTCACCCCCTTTTTCTGTATTGTTTTTGAAAGGAAATAAACCTTCCTTAAATATGACATCTCTGCTAACAAAGGACCGGTTATCATCCAGATCCCATAATTTGTACCCTTTTTCTGTATTGGTCACTTCGGGTTTCGGGTAAAACGGTTCTCGGGTAAACGGGTTCCGGGTGTTTCCGGGTTGATTAAGACCCGGGTTTTACCGGGTTTTGGGTCATTTCGGGTCGATTTCGAGTTTGTCAATTTTTTATTTTTTTAAATTAAAAAAAAATCACGATTTGATAATTTTACAATAAATTTTAATTATTTATAAAAAAATTAATTATATTTAATTATAAATCAACCGGGTCACCGGGTCGAAACCCAGATTACCCGGAAAATTTCCGGGTTTTCGGGTTCAGGTCGGAAAAAAATTCCGGGTCAAAATTTTCAGGTCTTGACCCAAAAAATTTCGGGCGGTCGGGTCGGGTTTTCGGGTCAGGTTATGTTTTGACAGGTCTACTCTTGAGCAATAATGTCCAAGTAACTCTAGTACAATCATCAACAATAGAAAGGAAATAAGAATGGCCATCATAAGTGAGACATTTATATGGACCCCATAAATCCATATGTATTAGATAAAAAGGCCTACTCGCAATGTTCACACTTCTTTGAAATGAAAGTTTGTGATGCTTTGACAAAGAGAAAGACTCATAATGAAAATTATCCAAAACTGAGAAACTAAACATCCTCAAGTGTCTCAACTTACTAACAGAACTATAACCAAGTCTAGCATAAATAACTTCAATGCTTGAACTAACTTTATTATAACTTCTCACATGATTGTGATCATCTCCCTTCAAGCTTGAACTCTCCGACTGGATCTTGTATAAGCCATTCTCCCTGATGCTTGACAAATACACATTCTTAGAGCCAGGGTCCTGGAAATAACAACAAGACCTTGTAAATATGGCTTTGACGTCAGTGTCATCAAGTATTTTTCCAACTGACAATAGTCTGTTCTTAAAATCAGGCACAAGTAATACATCATTCAAATTAATAGAGCCTGTCAACTGTAATTCTCCCTGTTCTGTAACAGACTTGATTGAGCCATCTGGTAAGCCAATGTGAACTGGCCTACTCAATCTCTTCTTTTCAGACAAAACATGGCCATCTGCTACCATATGATCTGTAGCTCCAGTATCTACAAAGACTACAATCCATTCACCTTGAGATTGCTCTTTCAACAAAGTGTTAGCTATATTTAGAGGGATCATACCTGCAAAATTAGCTGAAGAAGAGTTACTGCTCTCACTGTAATTCTTGCCTTTCATCTTCTTGAGAATCTCCTGGTAGACTGTATTCACCATGGCAGAGTCTATGCCACTATTTACATCATCTTCAAGACGAGAATTCTGCACCCAAATCTCCTTCCAGGTGTAGTGTTGGAGCTCTTCTCTTTCTCTTTTAACTCCTTAAACCAGTCAGGTATACCGTGGAGTTTGAAACATTGCTCAGCAAGATGTCCCTTCATATTGCAATAAGTGCAAGTAGAATTGAGCTTAATCCTTGATGAACGATTTTTAGTCGCGTAAACCGTATCAAAATAAAACTTAAACCTACAAACTAGTATAACAAGTAAGTAAGAGGTCGATCCCACAGAGAATCAAGTATTTCTCAGCAATTTGTATTTACCAATTAGTAGAAAGGGGGGTTTTGGTTGATTGAAATAAGAAAGAAAACAAAATAAACTATAAATAGATCGATGCAAAACAATTTAGAAAAGATCGTTCTACCTACAACTGTCCACTTTATTTGGTTGACTTGATATTGTAACTTCTTCTCTTATCCTTTTAGTCTTCCTATGAATGCCCTTTTCCCAACCTAACCCTTATCAATCAAACAGTCTCTAAAGATGGATTTAACCCAATTGATAGCTTTAAGTTCAGAGATTAACCAAGGTATTTGCAGTCCCTAAAGAGGGATTTAACAACACATCCAACTTCCTACTCATTCAATTAGTTCAACCAGCCCTAAAGGAACAAGTTTGCTACTTAGGTTAAGGTTCACAACCAGGAATCTACAATTGATTCTAACTAGTTGCGCGAGCTAGATAGAATAAAACAATCAAACATGCAAACACAAAGAAGTTGAAGCATTCAAATATAGGAAACAAGGAACGAGAATTAGGAAACAAGGAAATATAGGAAATATAGGAAACAAGGAAACAAGGAAACAAGGAACGAAGGAAATATAGGAAACAAGGAACGAGAATTAGAAACTCACAATCAATTCAAATAAAGCTTCAAATTGCAAGTAGAATGAAGAGAGTTTAGCCGCCCATGGCGAATATCGCTCTCTCTAATTTTCTGATAGAACGTGGAATAGAATAGAAGTAATATAGAAATAACATAATTCGGCCTCTTAAAAGGTCTAAGTCGGCCACAAAACACACAACATAAAAAATGGGGGTTTTTTTTAGACGAAACGGCTTCGCGCTGGCAACACGTGCTGCGGCCGTTGCCACGACCGCGGCTTCTCTTCCTTATCCCGCAGCGTCCG